>BLSH010495666.1:38189-51222 GCA_018402905.1 Glandirana rugosa | reverse complement strand
GCTAGGAGGGCTTGGTGAGCTGCCCGTAGCTCTAGGATGTTGGAGACGGGGGTGCGGGACAGGGGGCCCCATGTTCCCTGGGCTACCTTGGATCCACAAAGAGCACCCCATCCTGAGTTGCTCGCATCTGTAGTGATCACCACCCATGGGGGAGGGGAGATGGAATGACACCTGAGAAGATTCCTGCTCCGCAGCCACCATGGCAGGCTGCCCCTCATGGACGTTGTTATGCGGACCAGGTGGTCCCCCTTGTCCGGACGCCACTGCTGTAGGAATCCCAGTTGGAAAGGGCGCATCCTCCATCTGGCCCACCTGACCATTGGTGTTGTGGAGACCATGGTCCCGATTATTCGGAGGCACTGGGAGGCCCTGAGGTGCGAAGTTGAGAGAGCTGGCCGTAGCCGCTTCCGGACTAGAGTTACTTTGTCCCTGGGCAGGGATATTGTGTTTTCTGCCGTGTTGTAGTATGCCCTCAAATAAACTAGGGCTTGTGACGGCTCCAGCTGGCTCTTTGCCAGATTCAATAGCCAACCGAACTGCTGTAGCCTGGCCATTACTAAGTCCCTGTGGGACAGTAGCTGTACTCTGCTCTGAGCTAGAATGAGCAGGTTGTCTAGGTAGTGGTGCACTCTCACCCCTTCCGTCCGGATCATAGCCACCACGGCCAGGAGGACCTTGGAGAACACCCTCTGCGATGTTGTCAGTCCGAAGGGGAGGCACGTGAACTGGAGGTGACTGTCTCCGACCAGGAAACGGAGGTACTTGCGGAAGCCCTCCGCTACCGGCACGTGAAAGTAGGCATCTTTCAAGTCTATGGACACCATCCAGTCGCCCAGCTGTACTGCCTGCTGAATTGTTGATAAGGTCTCTATCTTGAACTTCACGACCTGTATGAAGCTGTTTAAATGTGTAAGGTCTATCACCGGTCTCCAAGCCCCGGTTTTCTTCTGCACCAAGAAGAGAGGGGAGTACATGCCCCGGAACTTTTCTCCTTCCGGAACGGGGACCGCGGCTCCCTGGGCCACCAGTGACTCTGTGTACTCCTGGAGAACAGCTCTCTTCTCCTCCGAACGAGGCAGCTGGGTGGGTATGACTCTGAGAGTGGGGGGGGGGGTTGAGAAGGTCCAGGAGTGTCCGACAGAAACTGTTGAAATGACCCAGGCATCTGAGATCGAGGCCGCCCAGACGTGCTGGTAGTGGAGCAGACGGGCACCCACCTGGCACAACTGGGCGGAGCCACCCTCAAAAGGATTTAGCGGAGTCACGCCCCGCCGGGGTTGAACCCTTAGCCCGCTGGGTAGTGGGCTGACCTCTCCTCCAGTTACGTCTGAAGTCCTTGCCAGGTTTATAGCTGCGGGCCTCTCTTGAACGGTCTGAAGTCTGTCTCCTCGTCTGGGGTTTCCTCTGACCAAACAGCCGCCTGTCTTGAGGGAGGAACCCTGACTTTCCCCCAGTGGCCTTGGCAATTGCCGAGTCCAACTTATTCCCAAACAGGGAGGTCCCCTCAAAGGGAATCTTACACCACGCTTGTTTGGAAGCAGCGTCTGCGAGCCACGGACGTAGCCACAAGGCCCGCTTAGCTGTCACGGAGGATAGCATTGCCCGAGCCGCCAGGCGGATTAGGTCAAGGGACGCCTCCCCCAAGAATGACGAGGCCCACCTTAACTCCCGAAGGGGAGAGCTTCTGGTTACCTCTTCCAAGACCGACCTTAGAGTGATGTCAATCTCATCGGTCCAGACCTCCATCGCTTTAGATACAGCCGCCAGGGCGAGTGCAGGCTTGCAGGCCATGCCTACCGTCATATATACCCTCTTCAGGTCTAAATCGATCTTCCTTTCCAAGGGATCTTTAAATGAAACTGCATCCTCTAGGGGGAGGGTGACATGTTTTGCCAGCCTCATCACGGCCGCATCCACCAGTGGGGCGGACTCCAAGTCCTTGACTTCTTCCTCCTTGAAGGGATAAAGTCTACCTGCCCTGATGGCCAGGGATGACTTCTTGTCCACCTTTTCCCACTCTTCCTTTAGGATTTCCTTTAGTTCAGGAAGTAAAGGGAAACTAGGGCACTCTTTATGAAGATGCTTAAAGAACTTCCTTTGTTTCGCCGGGGAAGACACCGGCTCCTCCCACCTTAAGGCTTCCTTGACCGCCTTGATGAATGGGGGAATTTGGGCTACATCAAAGCCCGCAGTCTCTTCTCCTTCCGACTCGTCCTCAGAGAGATCTCGGGGAGTGAAGCGTGGCTGGGACGGACCTGGCTCCTCAGGGGCGAACCCCTCTAGTGAGTCTACCACAGAGGCCTGGCTGTGGGTGTGGGGTGGTCCGAGTTCCCTTAGAGACTGCTGGACGACCCGCTTCACAAGGGCCTCCATCCCAGGGTTAGGGCCGGTCTGTACATCGGCTGCCCTTTCCTTCACCGCCTTGGCATAACATGTGTCGCATAGCGACTTTCCCTCTGGCCTCTTTGTGCCGCAGCCCCAGCATGCTCTGTGACTGGAGTGGCTGCTATGGCGGTGGGAATGGTGTCTTGAAGAGGAGTGGGAACTCCTTCTAGGGTGTCGATCCCGCGACTGGGATCTCTGATGTCTGGATCTTGACGAAGAATGATGATGTTGCGACCTGGCAGGGTCCCTAGTCTCACGTGTGCTTCGGTGTGACCTATGAGGGCTAGAAGACAAGACCGGGAGCAGGGAGAGGAAAAGATAGGCACATAAAATAAGATGCAGCAAAACGCACTCCTCCCCCCCCCCACCAGCCCCAGACCTACCTGTCGGGCAAGGGCTGGCCACAAGGGGGCGGGAAGTAATCCAACTCCACAGAATCCATGCTGTAGATAAGAGGGGAGAGAGAGAATAAGGCTCAATGCATCACTCTCCCCCCCCACTCCACCCCCCTCCTCCAGTGCTACCCGCAGGGCTTACCTGGAGAAGCGAAGGAAGGTGCTTGGGGACACCGCCGCAAAAGCCCGCAGTCTATCCCGAGGACTGTAGGGCTTGACAGCCCTTTAAATCTCCCGCCGCGGCGCCGCAGCGACTGCGCATGCGCCCGCCGGGCGGCCGGCTCAACTGCGCACGCGCGAGCCAAGCCTCGGTCCCGGACCGCGCGCCTGCGCAGTGGAAGCGGCAACCAGGAGGAGCACACTGCGTTCCAAGCTCAGACCGCTGAGCTGGCCAGAAGGGATGGGGAAGCACAAGACAACGGTAAGAAGACCACAAAATAGAAATACTATGCTGCCATGGAGCGCTCACCTGTCTTCAGGACCCTGCCAGCCAGAAACCTCCTGGGCAAATAAATGGGCCGCCCCCACTGGGGATATTCTTGGCCACCCGCCTCTCACCCGCCGTAGCTGGGCCCTGGGCGCTGGGGGGGGGGACACCACCGCCCCAAGGATTTACCCCATTATCCACTGGGTACCTGCTGCCCTGGAAACTTGATTGCAACTGCTTGGTCCTAGGAGGAGGACAAAAAAGGAACACAGGTGCGGGCCATGAGGCTAAATTTATGGTAATGGGGTCCTATGGGAGTGAGGAGGGCGGGGTAAACCCACACGTAGGCTGCCATGGAGTCTGTCAGGAAATAATAGTTTTCAAAATTTTCAGTCTTTTTTCATTTATATCGCAAAAAATAAAAAACGCATAGGTGATAAAATACCACCAAAAGAAAGCTCTCTTTGTAGGGAAAAAAAGAAGCAAATTTAGTTTTGGTACAACATTGCGCAATTACCAGTTAACCACTTCAGCCCCGGAAGGATTTCACACTTTAGGACCAGAGCACTTTTTGCGATTCGGCACTGCGTCGCTTTAACTGACAAGTGCGCGGTCGTGCGACGTTGTACCCAAATGAAATTTGCTTCCTTTTTTTCCCACAAATAGAGCTTTCTTTTGGTGGTATTTGATCACCGCTGCGTCATTTCTGATCGCCGCTATAAACAAAAGAAGAGCAACAATTTTGCAAAAAAAAGGCACATTTCTTACTTTTTGCTAAAATACAAATCCCAAAAAAATATAAAAAAACATTTTTTTTCAACGGCTTTGGCCGATTTATATTCTTCCTCATATTTGTGATAGAAAAAAATCGCAATCTGCGTTTATTGATTGGTTTGCGCAAAAGTGGCCGCATTTACGGAAGAGAATTCATTTCTGGGGTTTTTATTTTTTTTAAATTCTGTATTAGTAATGGCGGTGATCTGCGATTTTTAGCGGTACTGCGATATTGGGGCGGACATGTCGGACCATTTTGACACTTTTTTGGGACCATTGGCATTTATACAGCGATCAGTGCTATGAAAATGCATTGATTACTGTGTAAATGCCATTGGCAGCAAAGGGGTTAATCTGGGGTGCACTGTAAGGGTTAACTGTGTTCCCTGGGCGTGTTCTAACTGTGACAGTGTTTGACTGGCAGGGGAAGGGGAGTGATCACAGCCCTTCCCCCTCACAAAGAACGGAGATCCGTGTTTACTTACACGGACCTCCGTTCTTTCACTGCAGGGGGGCATCGCGGGTAGCTGGCGGAGATCGAGTCCACAGCACCCGCTCCCTGGCCCCCCCCCCTGAACACAGTGAGCACGCAAGCGCCGCGCCTCCGGCGGCGCGCGTGCGCTCACAGTGCATGATATCGCAGCCGCCGTCGCATGACGGCGGTTTGCGATATCGAGCCACCTTGTTGCCGTCAACCTGCGGTTGGCGGTCGGCAAGTGGTTAAAGCAGCGCAGTGCCAAATTGTAAAAAGTGCTCTGGTCATTAAGGGGGAAATCCTTCCGGGGCTGAAGTGGTTAAGACCATTTAGAGTCCCAAAGCAATGTGATATACTTGAGTCTAAAATTAAAAAAAATAGAAAGAAGGTATTGAGACACACGTGTGACCAGACAGACTCCTTTAGCACCCAAGGCAATAAATCAAAGTGTCCTCCCCCCATGAGCTGTGAACTATAGCAGTATAGGTTGCAGGTTCTGACATTTTTGTGCCCCCATCCCAATAAAAAACCCAAGTTGGTCGCCTCTTCTGCAACTCTTCTGACATTTTTGTGCCCCCATCCCAATGAAATACCCAAGTTAGCCACCTCTTCTGCAACTCTTTTGCTTGGCCCTGCCACCAGACCCTTGGAAATGCTTTGGGCCCCCAGGCAACATTAGATTTTTCAGGCTTCCACAGAATGTGATATATTTGGGCCCCCAGGGACTGGGACATATTTGGGGAATCTTAGAGAATGTAACATACTTGTGTTCCCAAGCCATATGATTTATTTGGGGCCACTAGGCAATGTGATATTTTTGTGGCCTCCAGACAATGTCATGTACCGCTGCCCTCTTGAGGGTCGCAAGATGTATCAATACCTCTCTGGTTTCCCTAACCCTGTGGGTCCTCTGCCACCTCTGACACACTGGGTTCAAGCATTTTTCTGATTTCCATTTAAATAATGACAGCAGTAATGAGATGCACCAAAATGAGTTGAATCAGTAATGTTTACTCAAAAAACGGAACAAAGAAAGACTCAACGAATCAACTTGAATTTAACCCCTGTGGGCGGGGTTACTTGCATAAAGTATTATTGGCAAAAGAATAACTGTCACCAATTTGGTTCAAAATATCACGTAATATATGTTAATTTCCTTAACCCAACAAATTAATATATTGCCAATCTAAGTGGGACACAGGAGAGCAGAGGAATGACTCCTGTTAGTGTGAGACCCCTCCCTACTGCTCACTCACATAAGAACAGTACAGTAATAGGTAAACAAGTACAATTCCAGCCAATGCAGTAACTATATCACTATTCAACCTGCTCTTATGGAGAGTTCTTTGGTGAAATGCAACATTACAATTACAGCAAAGTAATGAACTCCTAAAGTGGGGAGAGAAGTCAACGTAGTCCAGTGTTACTGTCTGGCAATCCAAAAGTTCTTCAGCTAGCGCTCTGGTATTTTAATTGCATGCAAGGGGTATTGGTTGATGAAGCAAATAGCTAATCCAAGAAGATGGTGTATGATCAAAGGATAGCGCTTTTATGGCAAATAAACTGTAAAAGACTTCACAGTGATCACTGACTTAGAAGAGCTAAAGCTGAGGAACTAAAAGCAGCAGACTAATGGATAGCATGGATGTCTGTGTACAGTGTCCAAATTCATTATGTAAGGCACATCTTTGCATCAAAGATAATAAGAATTGTAGAGAAGCAATGCTGTCTATACACAGTGTCTATTAAACTGGGCTTTCACCCGCTCACCCCACTGGAAAAGAAGATGTAGATGATGATGAGGATGTTGTTGGTGAAGATGATGATGATCTCTCTGGTATATGGCTCAAGGGATGATCTCTGGCCTCCACCGCTCCGCACCATGGCTCGCACAGATTTGATACTCCTGCAGGGTGGATGGAACAATGACGGCCTTCAGACTGCCGCTGGACAGAGTAATCAGGCTGTCTGCATGGGTCCCTCCAGATATCTGCTTGATAAATCAGTAGAAGCAGGCCACAACCGCTTCAGCTCTCAGCAACAGATTCCCTGCACACAGATCCACGCCGGTCCCGAGAGAATGCACCAGGCCTAAACCCTTGCTTCTTCTTCCAGGGATCACCTCTCCTCCATCAGCTCTCTGGTAGCTGTATTTTCACCCAGTAAAGCCAGAGGCCGAATTCTTGCAAATAAACTACATGTCCCAAGATGCCTTGCTCTGCTTCTAATTACCAGAGTCACAGGACAGCCAAGCTGGAACACTAGAGGGAAACCGCTGCCTTAGAATTAACACCATAAAGTGTCTTCTGATTGCAGGAAATGTAAATATCTAGCTCCTGGCTACAGTCATATAAAGTATTTGTCCCCCCCCCCGGCTTCTCTCATAGGCTTTCAGAAAGATAAAGTAACAAATTAACCCCGTGTTCTCTTTTTCCCTTAATACATCTCTTCCTATTCAGCATAGTAGTGTAGGGTGTGAGACCTGGAGCAACCAATCAGATGGTGTGACTGTTAGCAGCACTGTGATATCAATTGCTGTTCAGCGTGTTCAGGCCTCCTGTATGGGGTTTGGGCAGCTTTATGGTGCAGGCAGTTCGAAAAGCTGCTGACCACAGCTCAGAACCCCCACCATCTCCCCCACAGTGCAGATGGCTTCTCCTTCTCTCCTTCCCACCGGCTGCTGCAGGGGGAGCCACAGGGTGATTGGTTTCAGAGACTAACGCCCCACTGCTCCAATAACCCCCTCTCCTGTCCACAATCCCCCATTTATCATAGCTCTGATATCCCTGAGTCCCCCCTACAGCTCTGCCAGCTTCTTCTACTCCCCCCCACTGGCTGTCAGCTGCTGTTGGCACCGAGGGGGACTGGTGAATATGTCACATTTATCAGCCCCTTCCTTTTCTGAATGAACACAGTGAGTGATTGATACTGATCACTCCTGTGTTAATTCAGAACTGAAGCATAGTAAGCTGTTCTTACTATGCTTCAATTTGTGAATGAACAGAAAGTCTCTGTACAGAGCACCTCCTGTTCATTCATTCTCTGCAGCTGAAGCTCCAAAGAAAGGAGTGGGGATCTCTGGCATCAGTCTCTTCCTCTGTCTCAAGAGTGAATCACCAGGGGTCTCCTTGGACCTCTGATATTTCACCAAAGCCCCCCCCCCTACAGGGCTGTTGAACAATGTAAAAAATAAAAAAACATAAAATTGTAATAACAAATATAATTAACCACTTCAGCCCTGGAAGAATTTTGCACTTTAGGACCAGAGCACTTTTTGCGATTCGGCGCTGCGTCGCTTTAACTGACAATTGCGCAGTCGTGCGACATTGTACCCAAACAAAATTTGCGTCCTTTTTTTCCCCCACAAATAGAGCTTTCCTTTGGTGGTATTTGATCGCCTCTGCGTCATTTCTTATCGCCGCTATAAACAAAAGAAGAGCGACCATTTTGCAAAAAAACCCAAATTTCTTACTTTTTGCTAAAATTCAAATCCAAAAAAATAAAAATAAAAAAACATTTTTTTCACCGTTTTTGGCTGATTTATATAATTCCTCATATTTGCGATAAAAAAAAATCGCAATTGGTGTTTATTGATTGGTTTGCGCAAAAGTGGCCGCGTTTACGGATGATGAGAATTCATTTCTGGGGTTTTTTTTTTTTTTTTTTTTTTTACTAGTAATGGCGGCGATCTGCGATTTTTAGCGGTAATGCGATATTTTTTGGGACCAATGACATTTATTCAGCGATCAGAAATTTAAATGTCCACTAATTACTGTATAAATGTCATTGGCAGTGAAGGGGTTAACCTGGGGGGGAGAGCTAGGGGTTAATAGTGTTCCCTGGGTGTGTTCTAACTGTGGGGGGGTTGGGCTAACATGGGCATGAGAGATCTAACTGATCCCAGTGACAGGGATCAGTAGATCTCTCATGCCCCACTGACAGGGCGGGGAACCGCCGTGTTTACATCGGCGGTTCCCCTTTCTTTTCCCTGTAGCCGCTCATCGCGGCTCGCCGGGGGACATCGGGTCCGCCTGAGCCGCGGGCACACTCCCCAGGAGTGCGGCGGGTGCGCGCGCGCCCGCCCCCTGGTGGCCAAATGCGAATCGCCGCTTATTTACGGCGATTCGCGCAGGGCTCCCCGACTGCCGCTGTGAAAAGACGTTGCGCGGTCGGGAACCAGTTAAGGGTTCATTCACACCGGTACTCTGGCTGCATTAATGAGTAATTTGTTCATGCGGCTGAAGCCGTGTTCAAGGCCATACGCCTGCACCCACACACCATCCAGGCTGGGGGTCCCTGTCAGGTAATGTACGGGGCCCCATGATTTCTAACAGCAGCCCTGAGTGTGTTCTCCGGTCTCCCCCTCTTTGGCTTCCCATATATTCTACATATTACCAGCCTAATGTATGCCGTGTCTCTGGAAGGTATTGTGCCCTCTGCTGGGGAAGATGAGGGTGAGACCGGAGAACATGCTGCACAGCAATATACATCTCAGTGCTGATAACAGCCACACCAACACAATTATATTACTGATACATTCTATTACAGTCTATGCCAAGCTAAGAACTTTTTTTTATAGTTTTGGATGGGGTGAGGAAGGATTTGAACCCCTGTTGGGTTTTTACTGCTATCTGGGGATCCCCTCACTTCTTGTTCTGCTGACAACATTGCACCGGGCAGGAAGTGAGAGGAAATCAGCAACAGGGACCCAGATATATTAAAATCTTACTGGGGGTCAAGCCTTTACCTATTCTACTAAAGAAGTATAATTGTGGAGAGTTCTCCTCACTTCCTGCTTGGTAAAATCGTGTCACTGAGACAGGAAGTGAGGGGAAATCTCTTCAATGGAGATCTGGATAGCAGTAAAAACCTGACAGAGGGTCTAATTCTCCCCCCACTCCATCCAAAACTAAGAAATAAACATTATGGCTGTACATACAATTTAATGATAAATCACATTTTATTGTCTTAGCAGTAAATCTCTAGATCCCTTCTTCATATATTTCCTCTGAGATTCTTACATTTCTTTTCCTCTCTATGTAGTATAAATTGTATGGAATAGGAGGAGGAAAGAGAGGAGAGGGGACCCCATCCTATCCAATCACAGTGACATCACAGCACCCTGCAAAAAGCGACTGCATGTGGGGGAGGGGCAGAGAATAGGGGGAGGGGCAGGAGGAGGAGATTGCTGATGTCACACACTGTGATCACTTTCTGTTTAATGATTACAATGAAAGTAATTGTCATGGTATAGATAGATAGATAGAGAGATAGAGAGAGAGATAGATAGATAGATAGATAGATAGATAGATAGATAGATAGATAGATAGATAGATAGATAGATAGATAGAGAGAGAGAGAGAGAGAGAGAGAGATAGATAGATAGATAGATACCAGTGGCGGCTGGTGCTCAATATTGTAGGGGGGAAGCAAACAGACCTGGCCCTCTCACTCGCCCTACACCGCTAACCCCCCCACCTGGCGCTCGCTTGATCAGTGAACGATTTACACCCCCCACCCCCAGTGCTGGGATACATGACCTTACCTAATACTGCGGTGCGTGGGGCCACACATATGGTGAGCTGCATCAGCGGTAGGGCTCCAGAAAGAGGTCGTTGCTGAGGGGCCGTTCTTCTCCTGGCCAAACAGGAAGCGGGTCCTGAGACTCCCTGACCAATCGGGTCTCAGGACCCGCCTCCTGGTTGGCTGGGAGGAGAAGCAGAAACAGATTAGCGAATATTAATTTGCTATTGTCACACAACTGGGTGGGCTCAGGGTGCAGTGCTCTGCACCCCAAGCCCACTCTTTTTTAAAGCCAATTAGAGACTCAGGCTCTAATCATGTGTGGAGCACTCTCTACCTAGGTAGGTGCTAGAGTAAGCGTTTTGATAGGTTAGGAAAATTTAGGAGTGGCTAGGAGTGGCCTAGTGTAGCAGCTGGTGACTCACAGGTAGTGTCACTTCTCGGTTACCACCCTCTTGATTCCAGAAGGTGCTGGAAGAAGATGAAGGGAAGAGAGGTGGAACTTTCTGGGTTATTCACAGGAGCCCTGACCAATCCCCAATCTGGATTGGCAGGGGGCAGGCCTCCTTAAATACCTAGGGTCAGCCCAGCTGGGGAAGAGAGTTTGGGTGGAAGAATTGGAGATGGAGTGCTAGATGTCATGGCCTTTGAGGGAGCCCCCCAGTCTGGGAGGGGTGACCTTGGGCTGTAGCTCAGGAGTGGAAATTACCCTCATAAAAACCACAGGGGTGTCCTGACCAGGAGCAGGAGAGGACAGTGGTAGGTACTGCCAGGCAAAGTCTCCAAGAGAGATACACCAGGTGTTGGTGAGTGGCACACATCCTGGAAGCACTGGGGAGGCACACCGGAGTGGATTGGGAGAGAAAGAGAGACAATCTGAGATGGGTGTAGAGCCAGTGAGGACTGTTGTGTCATGGGCAGTGGAGTTTGGGCAGCTGAAGCCAGGAGGGCTGGCAGGGCCTGAAGAGGACTGACTAGGAACAATAGTCCACCAATGACCGCTAGCATTTAAATCACACAGCCTTTTCTGGCTACACTACAGGGGCCCACGGTCCCTGCCTACAAGAAGCATTTCTGCAAGGCCTGGCTGAAACTAGAGTCAGGCCTAACCATGTGCTAGCTGGGCCTGAGGAGAAGTGATGTGCTGGAGAGAGTAAGAAGTTGATAATCTGCAAGCAAGTTTGTGCAGGAGGAGTGTGTAGTGTAAAGATGTACAGGGATTGTACATAGTTTCAGCTTCAAACCTCATAAATCCCCAACCCCATCCAAGTTTAAACCCCTCGATAAAATACCAAAGTTGACGGACTATTCATTGACTCTATGTGCATGAGAAAGTGAATGCCGGGCTGGGCAGGGTCACAGGTGGACCACAACATCCAGAAGCCCCTACGGGGGTACCGCTACATGTGCTTAAAAAAAAAATCATATCCACCTGCTTTCCTTTATGTTTTCCAGTCACACAAAACACACAGATACAGGTATCATCCTCAGCGCAGTAATACTCCAGGATCTTCTTATGGACGGAGCATTTCCTGCTCTCCATGGACAAGGTGGGGTCACATAAGATGTGTTCTGGGGACTTTTTGTGGACTCTCAGGTGTTTGTCACACAGAGAAACCTCACAGAGCAGACAGGATCTAACAGCAGGTGCAGGAAAGTGCACACAGTGAGTACAGAAGACCCCGGACTCCTCCTGATCTGGCTGAGCAGGCAGGAAATTCTCCACTATGTTACGCAGTGTTATGTTCCTCTGCAGTGCAGGCCGATCCTGAAACTTCTCTCTGCATTCAGGACAGGAATATCCTCCAGACCCCTCCTGTGTATCCAGCACACGATCAATACAGACCCGGCAGAAGTTGTGTCCACATCTCAGCATTACAGGATCTGTATAAATGTTCAGACAGACGGAACATTGCAGCTCAGCTCTCAGGTCAGCAGACGCCATCGCTGACAGCAGAAAAAAGAAGTGAAAGTGAAAGTCTCTGACACCGGGGAAGAATGCAGTTGGGAGGGGTCACATTCTCCACACAGGGTGAGTCTGGGCTGGATGAGTAATATTAGACAGGGGAGGGGGATCAGAGTATCGAGCGAGGGGGGAGGGTTTTTTCACAGTGGTAAAGATTAGAAAACACTAGAAAAGAGATAAACAGAGAAAGACGGATGTAGAGAAGAAACACAACACACTAACCACTTGCCAACCACCACAGTAAATATATGTTATCAGTTTGACATTAAATACCTGTGTTGGCAGCAGCTAGCTGCCATAATCCCGGTATAGAGAATTTTAAGTACTGCAGTTTGTTGCCATTTCACAAGTGTGCGCAATTTTAAAGCATTGCATGTTAAGTATCTATTCACTTGGTGTAACATAATTTTTTCCAAAAAAATTGTGTTTCAAAGACCATTGCGCAAATATTGCAACAATCGTCATTTTATTTTCCAGGGTCTCTGCTAAAAAAAAGATATATTGTTTGGGGGTTCTATGTAATTTTCTAGCAAAAAATACTAATTTAAACTTGTAAACAAAAAGTTCCAGAAAAGGCCTGGTCAGCAAGTGGTTTAGTGCAGGTGTGATGATATCACGTGCGAGACACACAAAACTAGCAACCATTTTGTAAGGGTCAGCCATTACAGTTCTAATGTAGGACAAAACTCCTTATTTCCCCTCCCAACAACTTAGGAATGCCAGGTCTTTGACCAGGCTCCCAGGAGTCTGGGGAATGTTTTGCCAGGCCCGATCGTAAATATTCCTCAAAACAGGATGTAATCTTGACATTACCGACTGGGAATGTTTTACCAACGATCAAAACACACAGAGCGTGCACTATAGTAGTGTGGACGTGATTTGGTGAACGACTGGTCCGGAAAAGACCTTGAAAAACAAATGTTCAAATTTAATCATAAAAAACGATCTTTTAATGTATCTTGGGGGTTTGTTATATAGAAAAAAAATCGTCTCTGGGACCTTTTATTTTACTGCTAACAACGTTATAAACGCGTTACCAGAAACTTTGTGTTAAAAAAACCTTTTTTAATACAATGTGGTTCACTTAT
>BLSH010495666.1:21052-36951 GCA_018402905.1 Glandirana rugosa | reverse complement strand
TGAGACGATGAGACACCCCCCCCCCCCCCCTTCACTTTCTCCTGTTTGTTTGCTCTGCATGTAGATCTGACCATTCCCATCACTGACTGTCTGCCTGACACCCTTTCCATTCCCCCATTACTTTTTATCTCTTCCAACTGTTCAGCAGCTCAGTACATTCTCTGCGCTCATTTAAGGTGCAGGGCCGGCTCTACCACTAGGCGGAGTAGGCAGCCGCTTAGGGCGCACTGCTGCCTAGGGCGCCTGGCCCCTGTTGATCTGTCACTGGCTGCTCTGCATTGATTCATGTCAACAGAGAGGAGTGCCGTGACTGGCAGCTGCCTCAATCATGTCATCAGTGTCGTCGAGAATTGGAGAGGAGCAACCCCCCCTCAATCGTGTCAGTGAAGTGGAGAAGTGGAGGAGAGCCGCGGCTGGCAGCGGGGAATCTGTCCACTGACGAAGCTGAGCTGATGGGCACTGATCAGGCTGCATTGATGGACACTTATGCGTTTGATGCCCATCATCAGAAATATTTCATGTCTATGGGTTTTATGCCCATTGTCATGAATATTTCATGTTTATGCGTTTGATGCCCATCATCAGAAATATTTCATGTTTATGCGTTTTATGCCCATTGTCATGAATATTTCATGTTTATGCGTTTGATGCCCATCATCAGAAATATTTCTTGTTTATGCATTTGATGCCCATTGTCATGAATATTTCATGTTTATGCGTTTTATGCCCATCATCAGGAATATTTCTTGTTTATGCGTTTGATGTCCATTGTCAGGAATATTTCATGTTTATGCATTTTATGCCCATCGTCTGGAATATTTCTTGTTTATGCGTTTGATGCCCATTGTCAGGAAAAACATGCTCTACTGCCTTAGTGAGATAGAAGGCCCAGGGCCCCAAAAACTCCATGTCTTCATGAAGAAGCCAGATAACGCTTCCAATTCTGAATCTCATCTCACTGACATGATACAATGGGAAAACCCACCTCATGAGTTAGGCCAGTCAAGGGAGATATCCCAAATGGGTAAAAAGGGGGGCTTCTGTAGAGCTGTCATAACCAAATTCAGATCCCAAGGCAAGACAGGTAAATGAAAGGGAGCAATGTGAGTCCCCCCTTGAACAAAGGCCATTACCAGGAAATAAGTGTCCAGCAGTCTCTGAAAGAGAATGGCCAATGCCAAGACTTGACCCTTCAGGGTGCTCAAGGCTAATTACTGCTACCGTCCTAATTTTAGGGAGAATATGTCCCATGATTTATCATCTAGCATGAAACTTCTGTTCCTCTCACCATGTGAAGCCTTCTGAGGTAATAGACCTTGCAAGAGATTGATTTTCTTGCCTAAGGCAGCACAGGAATAATGGAGTCAGAGAGACCGTGATCTTCCAGAACTTGGGTTTCAATGACCATGAACCAGGATAGTAGACCAGTCCTTGAGACAGCAGGTCTAATTAGCCTGGAAATGCCCACAGAGCGTCTCCTAGGAGTCAGAGGATCTCCAAATACCAATTTCTTCTGGACCAATTTGGTGCTACCAACATCACTGGAATGCCCTGTATCTCGATCCTGCAAAGCATTTGAGAATCCATAGCAAAGGGAGGGAATAGATTAGCTGGAACCAATCACATGGGGTCTATAGTGTGTCCACTGCAAAGGTCTTTACATTTCTGATTCTGCCCACAAACCTGTCTACTTCGTTGCTTAATTGGAATACCAACAGATCTACATTCTGTATTTCCTAGTGGTGACAGATGACCCAGAACACCTTGAGGTGAACTGATCATAGGCTGGAACATGCCTTTCAGCCCAAGCCATGATTATATCCGCTTGTTGAAGGGCAACATTGCTTCTGTTTCAGACTTTATGTAAGTCATGTAAAACATGTAAGTCACGCCTGGGACCCTTGTCACCCTTGAAGCTTTTTGGTCCAATGCAGAAGGGATAGGCAAATGGCCCTCGGTTCAAGAATGTTGATGGGAAGTTTGGACTCCCTTGACTACCATGTCCCTTGAACCATTCTGTCCCTAAGACACCTTCCCACCTCGTTACACTGGTATACATCATGGGATATCCAGATCAGTGGAAGGAAAGACATCCCTGACTCAGTCACCAGCGCAGAGATATTATCCTGGCCATGGAACAGAGGCACATGGGCATGCCCATGGACTGTGGGAGCTTGTCACATGCAGTCAGTGCATTACGCTGTAGAGGCATGGATTAAAATTGGGCAAACTTCATCAACTCAAATGAGGCCCAGAACCCTCTTGCAAAAGTGGACCACGTGAGTCTTGAAATTAAGGATCAGCACAGATTCCCAGGGTAGGAACTGGACATGTGCAAAATTTGTTAAATTAAACATTTTGTTTAGTTACAATTATTATGTTAGAATGATTCAACTTCATGTGCTGGACCCAAAACACCTTGATGCTATTCATGAGATATTCTTCTAAATTCTTCTGTAGCGCTTACCTCCCGCAGGAGCCACTTACATTGTTTTGCCCAGGCCTCCTACTGATTACTCCACAGCCAGTTACACGGTATTTTCACACAGCCGGGTGCACACACTCTTCTGCTCGTTGTCTCCAATAACCAGTCTAAGGGATGCGTTCTTTTGTTTTATTTGGAGAACTTGGGTAGGAGAAGGGAAATAGTAGGACACTCCAAATGAAGTATTCACAAGCGAGGACAACTTCCTTAATAGAATTGTGAAGAAGACTTTCAGAAGCTCTATGCAGCAGGCTGTATGGGATGAAGCAAGTCCCTTAGAGGCAGAAGGGATTTAGTAGACTTTGCTTCTTCAAGACACCAGCCAGAGTCCCCTTTAGCTCGCACCCAGTATGCTGACTTCTAGCACAAAGAGATTGGCTGAACACGCCCTAGGTTTGGTTCGCAGCAGAACTCCCAAGCAGGGGAAATGTTCTAACCCGAACAACGAACCCCACTGAAGTCTATGGGAGCTGAACAGGAAAAATCAAAAGTGCCCATTTTGAAGGCTTATATGCAAGTAATTGGCCATAAAAGGGTATGGGTCTGGGTACTGCCCTGGGGGACATGTATCAATACAGATAAAACAAAACAAAAAAAAAAAGATTGCTTTTTCAGGAGCAGTGATTTTAATGATGCTTATAGTGCAATAATGAAAATTAAAATTTCCTTTAAATATCGGGCCTGGGGGGCCCCCTTCAGCCCCGGAAGGATTTGCCCCCTTCCTGACCAGAGCACTTTTTGCGATTCTGCACTGCATCACTTTAACTGACAATTGCGCAGTCATGCGACGTTGTACCCAAGCGAAATTGACATCCTTTTTTCCCCACAAATAGAGCTTTCTTTTGGTGGTCTTTGATCACTTCTGCGGTTTTTATTTTTTGCGATATAAACAAAAAAACAGCGACAATTTAAAAAAACAAAACAATATTTCTTACTTTTTCCTAAAATACATATAAAAAAAAAATATGAAAAAACGAATTTATATTTATTAGGCCAAAATGTATTCTTCTACATATTTTTGGTTAAAAAAATCGCAATAAGCGTATATTGATTGGTTTGCGCAAAAGTTGCCGCGTTTACAAATCATGAGAATTAATTTATGGCGTTTTCACAATTTTTTTTTTTTTACTAGTAATGGTGGCGATCTGCAATTTTTATCTGTGATATTGCCACGGACAGATTGGACATTTTTGACACTTTTTTGGAACCAATGACATTATACAGCAATCACAGCTAAAAAAACACTGATTACTGTATAAATGCAATTGGCAGGGAAGGGGTTAACCTGTAGGGGGCGATCTAGGGATTAACTGTGTTCCCTGTGTGTGGTCTAACTGTGTGGGGGCTGGGCTGGCAAGGGCATGACAGATCTAACTGATCCTGATTACAGGGATCAGTAGATCACTGTCATACCGCCTGTCAGAATGGGGAACCACCGTGTTTACATCGGCGGTTCCCCGTTCTTCCTGTATAGTAGGCGATCCTGTGGCCCTACTCATGGAGCGTGCGGCAGGCAGGAGAGCGCACCGCCGGTGGCGTGTGCCCCCCCTACAACTGCGGCTGCTCGGACCACCGTTTATAAATGGCGATCTGCGCAGTGGAGCCACTTGCCGCTGTATATGTACACAATGCGGTTGGCAAGTGGTTAATGTACCTGTAAAGTGGCACATTTGTAGCATATACAGAACGTGCTACAGCAAAACTGACATTTCTAAAGAAAAAAGTCCCATTTAAAATGACTCGTGGTTACAATTGCTGGCACCCGACTATTAAAATGTAAGAAAGAAAAAATGGCGTGGGGCCCCCCCACAATCTATACCAGACCCTTATCCGAGCATGCAACCTGGCAGGTCAGGAAAAGGGGGGCAAGCGAGCGACTCCTGAACCATACCAGGCTACATGCCCTCAACATGGGGGGGTGCTTTGGGGCAGGGGCTCTGCACCCCCCCACCCCAAAGAAACTTGTCCACATGTTGATGGGGACAAGGGCTCTTCCCGACAACCCTGGGCTGTGGTTGTCAGGGTCTGCGGGTGAGGGGCTTATCAGAATCTGGAAGCCCCCTTTAACAAGGGGCCCCCAGATCTCGGCCCCCTCTCATTTGAATGGGTATTGGGTGCATCATACCCATTTACCAAAAAAGTGTCAAAAATTAAGAAAAACAAGAGCCAATTTCTGAGAAATTTCTTTTTTTGCTGCGGCTGGGGAAAAAAATCAAAAAGCCCCAAGAAAAGGGAACCAGAAAGAGGAAGACCTGTGGTGCAGAAGGGGGTGGGGGGGGGCATTATGCCCTAAATATTCTTAGTGCTGCTGCACCACCCTAAAAAAAAGAAAAAAAAAGTATTCCACTGCTGTGCTGACGCAGAAGGAATAACACCTGCGACACAGAAGGGGGAATACTAATAATGCAGCAACAGAAGCTGATACTGCAAAAAAATAAAGTAAAGAAAAAAAAATGATTAATGAAAGAAAAATGGGATCAGCGGTGACACGGATGTGCTGTACACACAAGCCCTTCAGTAGCACCACAACACTGTGTTATATACACTGCACTACACTGTGTTATATACACTACACTACACTGTGTTATATACACTACACTACACTGTGTTATATACACTACACTGTGTTATATAAACTGCACTACACTGTGTTATATACACTACACTACACTGTGTTATATACACTGCACTACACTGTGTTATATACACTACACTACACTGTGTTATATACACTGCACTACACTGTGTTATATACACTACACTACACTGTGTTATATACACTACACTACACTGTGTTATATACACTGCACTATACTGTGTTATTCACACTGCACTACACTGTGTTATATACACTGCACTACACTGTGTTATATACACTACACTGTGTTATGTACACTACACTACACTGTGTTATATACACGGCCCTACACTGTGTTATATACACTGCACTATACTGTGTTATATACACTACACTGTGTTATATACACTGCACTACACTGTGTTATATACACTGCACTATACTGTGTTATATACACTGCACTACACTGTGTTATATACACTACACTACACGGTGTTATATACACTGCACTACACTGTGTTATATACACTGCACTACACTGTGTTATATACACTACACTACACTGTGTTATATACACTGCACTACACTGTGTTATATACACTGCACTATACTGTGTTATATACACTGCACTACACTGTGTTATATACACTACACTGTGTTATATACACTACACTACACTGTGTTATATACACTACACTACACTGTGTTATATACACTGCACTACACTGTGTTATATACACTACACTACACTGTGTTATATACACTACACTACACTGTGTTATATACACTACACTGTGTTATATAAACTACACTACACTGTGTTATATACACTACACTACACTGTGTTATATACACTGCACTACACTGTGTTATATACACTGCACTATACTGTGTTATATAAACTGCACTACACTGTTATATACACTACACTACACTGTGTTATATACACTGCACTACACTGTGTTATATACACTGCACTATACTGTGTTATATACACTACACTGTGTTATATACACTGCACTACACTGTGTTATATACACTACACTACACTGTGTTATATACACTGCACTACACTGTGTTATATACACTGCACTGCGCTGTGTTATATACACTACACTACACTGTGTTATATACACTGCACTACACTGTGTTATATACACTACACTACACTGTGTTATATACACTACACTACACTGTGTTATATACACTACACTGTGTTATATAAACTACACTACACTGTGTTATATACACTACACTACACTGTGTTATATACACTGCACTACACTGTGTTATATACACTACACTACACTACACTGTGTTATATAAACTGCACTACACTGTTATATACACTACACTACACTGTGTTATATACACTGCACTACACTGTGTTATATACACTGCACTATACTGTGTTATATACACTACACTGTGTTATATACACTGCACTACACTGTGTTATATACACTACACTACACTGTGTTATATACACTGCACTACACTGTGTTATTCACACTACACTACACTGTGTTATATACACTACACTACACTGTGTTATATACACTACACTACACTGTGTTATATACACTACACTACACTGTGTTATGCACACTATACCACACTGTGTTATATAGACTACACTACACTGTGTTATATACACTACACTACACTGTGTTATACACACTATACCACACTGTGTTATATACACTGCACTACACTGTGTTATTCACACTGCACTACACTGTGTTATATACACTACACTACACTGTGTTATATACACTACACTACACTGTGTTATATACACTGCACTACACTGTGTTATATACACTACACTACACTGTGTTATATACACTACACTACACCGTGTTATATACACTACACTACACTGTGTTATATACACTACACTACACTGTGTTATACACACTATACCACACTGTGTTATACACACTATACCACACTGTGTTATACACACTATACCACACTGTGTTATATACACTGCACTACACTGTGTTATATACACTACACTACACTGTGTTATATACACTACACTACACTGTGTTATACACACTATACCACACTGTGTTATATACACTGCACTACACTGTGTTATATACACTACACTACACTGTGTTATACACACTATACCACACTGTGTTATACACACTATACCACACTGTGTTATATACACTGCACTACACTGTATTATATACACTGCACTACACTGTGTTATTCACACTACACTACACTGTGTTATTCACACTACACTACACTGAGTTATATACACTGCACTACACTGTGTTATATACACTACACTACACTGTGTTATACACACTACACTACACTGTGTTATATACACTACACTACACTGAGTTATATACACTACACTACACTGTGTTATACACACTACACTACATTATTAACACTGCACTACACTGTATTATACACACTGCACTACACTGTATTATATACACTGCACTGACTGCACTAAATTGACTGAATGCACAATACACTAACTACCCTGCCTGATCTCCACTAACACACACTACACACAGATGCCATGTAAGCAGGGTGCCTTTGGCCAATCATGGTTCTCACAGGACATAGTGCTGTGATTGGCCAAAGCATACAGGTCAGGTGCATGCTTTGGCCAATCAGCAGCAATCAATGCACTGCGAGATCGCAGTGCATTATGGGGCACTTGATGGCGGGCAAACTTTTGTTTGTTCTTCACCTATAGCAGCCCCCTTTCCCATAAGGCAAGCAGACCTAACGGTACTCGGTTGCTCCCAGGACTTAGACATGAACTGAGCAAAGCAAACAGGTACTTGAATGCCTGAGATTGTTATCTGTTGTATTGTAACCAGAGACATGTGGGTCCCATGCACTGTGTTGTTGTTTTAACTCTTGGCCAATGAGGTGCTTACTGGTCCTACTGGTTCTCCTTTCCTATCGATGTGGGGGTGGTGCCTGGACTGGTTTTTACTCTGGCGAGTGTGCGGTCCCTTATGCAGGACACTGTGGACACCTTGTAGTTTATCTGCCGTCCACTAGGTGTTGCTGGGTTGACCTCATATGACGGCAATATCCTGTATTGCCCAGGGTGGCCAATGCATGGGACATCATCCACTCTCCATGGCAACCCTTGTGGGACACTGCGCATGCACCATTTATGCAGTGCGGGATCGAGCCCGGTGACATCACCGGTGGTCGGGCAGGAGCCAGGACTATATATAGGGGGTTGGGCTCCTCTCAAATTGTCACAGACCCTCTGGCGGTGATATGTCATCTTTTGGACCTGTTGGTAAGATAGAAACTTTGTAATTTTGTTTTAAGGGACTTACCTGAATCGGTCGATCAGCTTAATTCACTGATATGTAGCTCACCATGGTTGTCCTGTTTTTCAATTTTAGCCTTCCCTCAGCTTACCCTTATCTCCCAGTCTGTGAAACTATTCGCTCCACGGATGACTGAAACATTGTATGCTTAGGATTGTGGCATCATTACAAGTGGTATATACATGTAACCTCGGGGCTGCTGTCATGATGAGCTGATTCAGGCTGATTTTGGAGGTGAGCTATGATGTCTATGTATAGAGCCTGAGATTCCCACAATTTTTGATAAGGGTTAATGATTACTAGTGCTGGGCAAACGGTTTGGCCCGAGCATGAGTTCAGGCCAAACATTGGCTTTTCACTCCATTCGGGGAACAACTGAATGTGCAGGGTGTTCGGCGGGTGCTTGCCCTGCCAAACGCCCTGCAATGCATTGCGAACTGCACAGTGCATTATGTGCCCTGATTGGGCAAAGCTTTACCCAATCAGGGCGCATGAAAAGTTGGTTTTTAAGGAGCAGGGCTGGAAAACCAGCTGCTGCTTTGTTAAAGCGAAGTTCCACCCAAAAGTGCTTCCTCCCCCAGCCAGAGCCACATTTGGCACCTTTCAGGGGGCAACGGGGACCTGTTTTTGACAGGTCCCCTTCCCCACTTCCGGGAGACAGGGCCGGTGCCCTTCTCTCGGAAGCCCCCCTCCTCCTTGCCCCGCTGCTGGGCCAATAAGAAAGGCAGGGGCGTAGATAAAGGGGGGGTTGGGGGTGTTCAAACCCTCCCCAGAGCCTCCTGCCAAAAATAAAAAGTGTCTCTGCCCTGACGCCTCTCATGGCGCCAGCACCGCAACAACAAACAGCGGAGCACAGCAGTCAGTATTGCGGGCAAAGAGGATGCAGCAGGTCGGGTGTAAGGCACACTGTCACAGGCACTTACGTCACACTGTTACGACCAGACTGTGCTGGGTTCCCGGTGGACAGATCATAGACACGGTGGGAGCGGGCGGCATCTGTAGTCCTGCCCATCATGCCCGACTGTCTCTACACTCTGTACTTCCTGCCTTGGACTTTGAGGAGAATGTAGCGGAGAACACACAAGGTAGCAGTGCTGCCGCTAAGGAGCTGAGCCTCTCATTACTTTTCAGCTTGCTTGCTGCCTGAGAGACGATCATCACAGACCACTTACCACCACTGCTGTACTGCCATTGAGGTAAGTGAGTCTGTGGCAACTGGCAAAACTATTCACTACTCACTGGATTCGTGGGTGACCATTTTTCACTGCTTGGTTGGTACTGACAATCTAGCCTGGCTCTGTCAGCTATGTTGTGGTGCTGACTGCAGAGCCAAAGGGCAGAGGGGTTGCCAGGCACAACAACATTGCTGCCAGAGCCAGGCTGGACTGTTTGCTGCCATCAGTGCTCTGGTCCTTTTTTAATTGTGTTGGAAATAATCAGCCCTGGTTCACACTAGGATGTGGTGCAGAAAACCTACAATGCATCTCCCGCAGAAGGCTGTCTTTAACATGGGGTCCAGCCCCAGTCATTGTTGTGGGGCACAAAGCAGCTGCCCCTTGCCAAATACTACTGGGTGGAGTTGGACTACAGCTATTCGGCTTGGTTCCCGGTTTGGTGCTCTGTCATCTCTTCCAATTCCCAACCAACCACTGCCTGACCTGCCGTCACATGACCTTCACATCCACCAAACAGCCAATCACACTACCCTCTAACAACCAGACCTGTGATCAGTGGGAAAGTAGAGGTAGGGACGGCTCCTCCCTTCTCTGTACAGTCCATGCTGAAAGTCTGGGACCTGTCCTCATTGTCGGTGTCACACAGTAAGTAAATGACATGTGTGGTGTGTGGGGACACTGACAGCACGTGTTATGGTGATCAGGAAGGACCATTGTGACTGTTCAGCAGACAATGTACAGGGATAGGAGATAAGACAGTACATGCATGGTCTCTGACCATCTCCTGTAGTACAACCGCAGTCTCTGACCATCTCCTGTAGTATGTCTGCAGTCTCTGACCATCTCCTGTAGTATGTCTGCAGTTTCTGACCATCTCCTGTAGTATGTCTGCAGTCTCGGACCATCTCTTGTAGTACGCCTGCAGTCTCTGACCATCTCCGGTAGTAAGTCTGCAGTCTCGGACCATCTCTTGTACGCCTGCAGTCTCTGACAATCTCCTGTAGTACACCTGCAGTCTCTGACTCTCTCCTGTACTATGTCTGCAGTCTCTGACCATCTCTTGTACACCTGCAGTCTCTGACCATCTCCTGTAGTACACCTACAATCTCTGTCTCTCTCCTGTACTATGCAGTCTCTGGCCATCTCTTGTACGTCTGCAATCTCTGACCATCTCCTGTAGTACGCCTGCAGTCTCTGACCATCTTTTGTACGCCTGCAGTCTCTGACCATCTCCTGTAGTACATCTGCAGTCTCTGACCATCTCTTGTACACCTGCAGTCTCTGACCATCTCACGTAGTATGTCTGGCAGTAAATGATATGCACAACCCTTTGGTGTGTCAGGGGCTGCAGTTGAGGCCCTGAAAACCTCATCAGTTGACCATCACTGGGATGCAGTCACAAACCAAGCTATACATCCACACAATAAATGGAGTGTATGAGAGTAAGAACAAGCTGTTCTGGTTTAAAGTAGACCTTTCACCATGATGGCCTCTATCACACACACTGCAGTCTCTACTTTCATAGCTGTGTGTGTGCTCTGCTCATTGCTAATAACAAGTTCTAGGAGTTTTCTGTCTATTGGTGAGTCCCCCACCTCCCCAGTCCATGGTGTGCAGGCAGTGAGATGTAACCTCCAGCAACAAATCAGTGAGCGGTAATGGTGTGCTGTAACCTCCGGCAACCATTCAGTGAGCATTAATGATGTGCTGTAACCTTCAGCAACCAATCAGTGAGCATTAATTATGGGCTGTAACCTCCAGCAACCAATCAGTGAGCATTAATGATGCGCTGTAACCTCCAGCAACCAATCAGCGAGCATTAATGATGTGCTGTAACCTCCGGCAACAAATCAGTGAGTGGTAATGATGTGCTGTAACCTCCAGCAACCATTCAGTGAGCAGTCATGATGTGAAGGGGGGGCGAAGAAAACGTTTTCCCAGGGTCCAATCAATATTAAAGTTGGCCCTAGTCCTGCACCACATTCAAATTGCACTGCCCTTGCAATCTACAGCAGGTATCAGTGAAATCTTAATGACAACCCAAAATGCAGTGTGTTTGCCTGCCCCAAATCTGATGATACAAAATGACCATGTGCTCCAGTTTCAATGCATTCCTAAATTTGGTGCATGCACGACTTTCGAGTAATGCAATGCAATCTAAGCTCTAAGCTCAAAATGAATGGGATCAAGTCGCACTGCACTGAATCGCATATGAATTGCACAGAAATGTGATGCAGCTCCTGTGTGACTCATAGCGTGAACCAAGGCTAAGGGTAGTTCACACCTATGAATGCGGTGTGGCCTGCGTTTGTGTGGGAATGGGCTGCTGTCCCTGCGGGAAATGTAGGGAAAACGGTCCTTGCACCTTTTCTAAAAACACAGCCGCAGAGAAAGCAGGATCCTCCTCTTCTCTGTGTGCCACATTAGAAAGCTGCTTGCTATGGGGGCACACAATTCATACTCGCTCCTGTGCTGCGTGGGCCTATGGGCCATGCTCCATAGACCCCACGCAGCGCTGCTTGGTCCCTCCCCCCGACACCCCCCCCTGCTTCACCACTTGGTACCTGCTGCTGAACCCCCCCAGGACACAAAATTATCTACGTCCCTGAAGAAAGCACAGCGTGCTTCGTACATGTGCAGTATGGAACCAGCAGTGAAACCAAAAAGGCTTCACTGCTGGGCTCCCTTACCAGGAATGGCGGCAGGAGCACCCGGGATGCAATCCGAAGATCAGCTGGGGATCCAACATCCCAGGCTCCCTGGACAGATAAGTGCCCTAATATTAAAATTCAGCAGCTACAGTATTTGTAGCTGCTGACTTTTAATGTTTTTAACCCAGGCTGGACCTCCTCTTTAACAACCTTAGTCATCAGCTGTCAATGGGCTTCTCTGTTGACAGCTGAATAAAAAAAAAACAATTGCCATTAAAAAACAGTAATAAAAACCCCAAAGGGTCTGGTATGGAGTGGGGGACCCTACACCATTTTTAATTTTTTTTTCCAATAGCTGAGCGCCGGCAATTGCAACCGTGAGTCAATTTAAAGCGGAGTTCGACCCAAAATTTTTTTTTTTACATCATTCAAGTCCTTTGCCTATATATAGACTTACCGTTGAAGGGAATAAAATGTTATACTCACCCTAAGCCGCTTGTTGCTAGGTGGTCTCTGTAATCTGCCCCTTTTAGGTCCTAGGCTCTTCTCCTCACTTCCTGCTTCCCCTGGCCTCCTGGGAGATGTGACTCATCATTTCCCAGGAGTCAGTGGGCTTCCCTGTACTGTAAAATTGTGTTATTTCCAGACAGGAAATGACACGATTTAAGGCGGACCGAGATTGAGGAGTGCATGATGGCTACCCACCATGCACTTCTTTCAGGAAGAGATGCCAGGAGACCCAGGATGGGCTTCAGATTCCCTCAGCTAAAATGGAAAAGTCCAGCAGTAAGAGAAACAAAATTGTGAGTAAAAAATACATCGAATTACTAGGCGGTTTGAAAGTAAGGAAACTAAAGGTTACATCTATTTAGTATTAAAAGAGTAGATGCCAAAAAAATATATATATATTCTGGGTGGAACTCCGCTTTAAATGTGATTTGACTCCTTTTTTTTTCTTTAGAAATATAATTTTTGCTGCAGCATTTTCTATATATGCTACAGATGCACCACTTTACAGGCAGACTAAGGGGACCCCCCAGGCACTATATTTAAAGAAATGTTTCATTTTTATTGTTCCACTTAAAAAAAAATGAATTGATATATGTCCCCCAGGGCAGTACCCGGGCCCCCATTTCCCTTTTATGGACAATTACTTGCATATAAGCCTTCAAAATGGGGTCTTTCGATTTTTCCTGTTCGGCTCCCATAGACTTCAATGGGGTTTGCTATTCAGGTTAGAACTTTTTCCCTGTTTGGGAGTTCTGCTGCGAACCAAACCCAGGGGTGTTTGGCCCATGTCTAATGAATACTCTCTACTTATCTATATAGGTTTGGTTTCGACCAGCTAGTACTTTTGAGGGATTCCTGTTTCTTTGATCACAGACCGCCAGTGTACGATATTTTAGGATCCTTACAACTCCCTGGTGCGTATATAAAGTACTCTGTACATTATGTACAACGTCTGGTTGGCTACCCCTACAATGTTATAATATTAAGAAATACTTATATCAAACAGAGTTTATCAGCCCTCACCTTACCTGACTCCCACACTCACCGGGGAGACCCCCATATGTGGCGTTCCCTTCCTGGATGGATCTGTGTGAATTTTGATGTGAGCATTGCCCCCCCTCCCCCTGTTTTCATTGGCCATATGCATTTCCTGCGCAGTGCATGGTATATAGTGAATTTATTATGTGTGTGTATCTTGTGTGGGCATGTGTATGTGTGCTTTATCATACGGGTATACATGGGCACATACTGTGTACTATGATTTATGTCTTGTGCTCTGCAGATTATTACTTATTCTAAAACTCCTGAGGAAGCGGTTACCCCACGAAACATGTCAGCAGGAAGGCTGGACTAACATCTATTATAGGTTCCTTACGTTTGTGGGGTAATATAGTAAGACATCCAGTCTTTGAAGGGGTTTGGTTTCCTTTAGTTTTTAATATGATTACATTTTGTCGCTGGTGTGTGATGTATTTATTAATGATTTTGTATAAACTTTTGTAATAAATATAATGATTTTACACTGTATTTAGTGTTGTGAGTTCAATGGTACCATGAAAGTCCTTAGTGCCTCCAACCATTTCTATTTATAACCCTCAACTTATACCAGAAGTGACCCCCAGACTCTGGTGAGTAGAAGAATGGCCAATCACAGCTATTCATTCAAAATTGAGTCCCCCCCACCCCCCCAACCCCCGCAGCTAGCACCGTTCCTATTTTCTATTGGCTGCAGTGTTCTCTGCCCTCTGCAGCTCTCTGACACCTCTTCTGATCCTCCATGGGCGTTCATCACCCTGATTCCTCTGATCCCCCCCCATGTCCACTGATTCCCCTCCCCATGTGCTTCAAGGGACATGTATATGTGCAGCTACAGGGTGGGGAATTTCTCCTCAGCTTATGATTGGTTGTCTTTGGTCCACCAACACACATGAGAATCATTCTCACTAGCAGTTGGGGGGTGGTATAACCCCCTGGTTGAGCCATGGTTTTACTGCCTCCCTTATAGCTGCAGAGGCAGCAGTCAGGGGTGTGCACATGTTATGGCTATAAAGCAAAGCCGGTACCCTTTATTGCATTCGGCAGGCACCACCACCCACCGAACATGATCCATTCATAGATTTCATAGGGTCCGGTTTCAATCACATGATTCTGATTGCAGCTTCCAGGTTGGCCGTGTCCAGAGGGACCCTTCCCCCGGACTCTGCAGTAGATAGGGCCACTCTGCAAACACCCCATATCCATGTGCAATGCACACAGTTGCAGGGAGGTGGCGCTGCACTTAAGGGAGTTGAAACAGGCGGCGACTCGAGGAGGTGAGATATTGCCTCCTCACCTGTCAAACCCCTCTGAAAAGTGATCTGAGTATGGACCACTTTTCGAAGGAGAGCAGTCCCTGCCCCCAGTGTGAATGATCCCTAAAGCCGGCCATACATGGATGGAAATTCAGCCGGTTCAGCGGGGATCGGCTCCATGTCCCTCAGTGTGCGGCCGTCCCTGCTCAGCAGAAGTCAATCGTCAGAACGACTTCCATAGAAGGGGCGTGGTGTAACATTTCTCTCAATCCCAACTGGCTGCTGCCATTGGTCGGTGTAAGTCGCCTATTTACAGTTCTGTGTTCCTTCAATTCTCACTGATTTTCAAAAAAAACACAATTTACAATTTACAAATATTTGTTATTTATTAGCTGAATACAGGTTCATGTTCTAGAATTAGAAGGAATTGTGTAAGTTATGTTGTATTTGTATTCGCCATAGTGAATATGACTAAAAATCCAAAAACTAAATAAGCTAAAAATCTAAATCCAGAGTACTATTAACGCGTTTACAAATAGTTTTATTATAAAAACGACTTTTATGTCCTTTTAGTAATAGTCGCTTATGTTTATGTTGTATTGAATGTGTTAAGGAAGATTAAGATCTTGTACTTGGACATAAGTCGATTATTTATTGTTTATAAACATTTAACATTTAACACAAAAAAAACTTTTAGTCACTCTTAACTTCCTTGTGTCTTGACATTTATCCGCTGAATGTGGCTGGTTACCGTCGTCGGTCAACCCTAACTCTCTTTACAATGTGGTGCGGGGAAGATACCTTCAGCAAGACTGCTAACTGAAGACGACTCGTCCCTGCCGGCGTGTGACTCCCTGTACCTCGGCTAGGGGCGACT
>BLSH010495663.1:62602-82278 GCA_018402905.1 Glandirana rugosa | reverse complement strand
CCCCGCACAGGCCTACTGGACTCCTCGTCTGCGAGCGGCGACTTCGAGGCGGCTTGGCTGAGATTAGGTCTCCTTAGGAGGCGTGTGTCCGGAGCCACTCTCGTAGGTGGTGGGATCTCAGAGATCTTGCAGGGATCAGTGGTAGGCCTCCAGAGAGTGTCAGGCTGCTGAATAAAGAGTTGGGTGTGCCAAGATGGCTGCCGTGCTAGGCCGCAGATGAAGCCGCGGGTTAAATTTGCGGCCGCCGTTCCGGTGATCGCCGGCGGGTACTGTATGCAGTTGCCTGGGCTCCCGGGGCCCCCCCTCGGGTTATGGGTTTACCGAGACAGCTGGGCAAAGTGCAGATGATGCGGTTGGGTGTGCCAATATGGCGGCCGCGCTAGGCCGCGGATGGAGCCGCGGGCTAAATTTGCGGTCGCCGCTCCGACGATCACTGGCTACCCGGCTTATTTTAAAGCTCACAGTCTAGGGAATGTGTCTAGGGTGGTGGATGCTCTCACCGAGGCCTGTGTGCGGAGGATTCCTCTGGATTAGAGTCGGTTCGGCGGAGCTTCAGCGGCGAGCGTCTGCTCCTCAGGTCATCCGGACACGCCCCCTGGTTTGGTATTTTAGCAGCCCCAAGATGACCCTTGAGCACATGCACATGAGCCAAAGTTAACAATTTGAGCCCATTTGCTGTTCACACATTTCATAATGCTCTTTGGCTGCTCTGTAAAGCATAGCACGGTCCACAGCAAAATGAGTCAACCACACTATATATTCTATAGGTCTCAGGTTTCTCTATAATTTGTGCAATCTGAAAAGAGTAATATTACTCCCAGAGTCAAGAAGTGCAACAACCTCCTGTCTATTAACATGCACCACACATTCATGTGTTTTACAATTTTAGCAGTACAGGCATACATGGAGTGACACTGGTCCATGCCACATTCCATTCTCCCCATTTTGGCCACTAGGCCTCCAGATAACCCATTTGGTGGCAGGTACAACAATGAGACTCACAGTGTTCTTTATAAGTCCAGTGCATGGGGAGGTAAGGTAACAAGCGGGAGGGTCTTTATGGCAGGAGAAGTATTATGACACACTGTGGTCATCTGCTGATACCTTGACTCTAAGGCAGGGGTGTCAATCTCAAGTTCATTGCAGGCCACATCAGCATTATGGTTGCATCAAAGGGCCTGTTGTATCTGTAAGACTAGACTTACATCACAGTACACCCCCTGTGCTGCTGCCAGGAAGAAGCTGGGGATGGAGCCAGGAAACAGACAGTGCAGGTCTGGAGGAGGACTGGAGGAGGTTTGGAATCAGCTGCCAGAGTCTGCTGAATGCTAAAACCAGGGGAGGCAGAGAGGAAGGGGTATTGAGGCTGAACAGACACAGGATCTGTAGCCGGAATTCTGCCCTCCTCTCTGCTGGGGGGGGCAGAGAAGAGCCTCTCCGCAGCTGCACAAAGAAGTGCAGGATCTGACAGAGGTATTCTGTCCTCCTGTCTGCTACCAACTGCTGAGACCGGGTAGGGGCAGAAATTAGTGGATTGTCACAGCACAGGAGAGATGCGAGGGCCACGTAAGATTTAGCTTATGTACCTTGTGTTTGGCACATGTGGGCTAAGGTGTTCCTCCTTGCTACTAAGCAGCTCTATTTTTGATGAAGGGCCCTTTAAGTAACTCATAGTGGGAGTAGCAGTAGTGGTATTCTGTTCAGCCAGGAAATGATCAGTCTCTTGTCGGGCTATGACTGCCTGCTGTTGTGCAACTGTCTCCTGCTTATGGCGGGCCTGTGCTTGCATATCGACCAGTGCCAGTTTCTCAATCAGCTTTTCCCTCATTTTTTTCTGAGGTTTTTAAGGCCTGCAGTTTTTGGAACCAGGGGCGAAACATACGGCTTTTTATTCCCTTATGGGATTTATTTTTTCTTATTATAGTTTCTTTCTTTTATAATACCTTTTCCCTGTTTTTTTAGACTACTGGGCACTGGATATAATTTGAACATTAAGGCCATAATATTTGTAGAAGGGAGGAAGAGTGCACTTAATGACTATTCAACCTGTGTGCAGTCTTCCTTGATAAAACGTGTCATTCTCAATCAAAGGGTATTGGAACTGTGCTGGGGGAGGGTTGATTTCACTAGCAGAGGGGAGCTGGCTATATATCCTAATTGTAGTGTCCCTGTGCTCCCCACAGTGTACCAATATGTCAGTGGCTAGGACCCTGATATATATTTTATGTTTTTTTCCCCTTCTCTCTTCTTGTATGCATCTTCTATGGATTAGCAAGTAAATTGACCAACAGTAGACTATAGGACTACAAGTCCAAGTGCACCTATATGCAGGTTGTTTTGAATGGAAAATGAATCTGCATGAGCAGAATGTAGATATTCTAGATCTGAATGAGCAAGACTGGAAGAACATGTTAAAAATTTACTTTTCTACAGTTGTATCTATAAGAAAGGGCAGGGAAAAACAGCGCCAGGCAGGCAGAGTGTAGCACAGTTTATTTAAGGGTTATATAAAATATAACATATACTTAGTATGCACTCACAAAAGGGTGGGGGTGGGGTGGCAGGTGGCACAGGTCCAAGTATGAGCCTAGAATAGAAGTCTCTATCTGGAACGATGTATAAGAGAGCCGTGAGGTGGGAGTGAGATGAGCCAAAAAGCCTTCACAGAGGAACCAGCGTCAGGCTGCTCTCAAGGGCTGGGATGAGTTGTCCGATGTGTGGGAACGTGTTAAGATGTAGGTTGTATTGTCAAACAAGAGCTGTCACCGTTGTCCTTTGTAAGGACCAACAGTGAATGCATTTTCGGAGGCTAGCCATGCCTCCTTCATCAGCCTTATTGGTTACAGGTACCTCCGGGAATTTATAAGAACAGCAGATTGATTCTGCAAAAGCCTCGTACACACGGGACGACAATTGTATACAACAGGTCGTATGAACGACCATTGTATGCGAAATTGATCGTCCGCATGCGCGATTAGAACAGCCGACATACAACGGTCGTACAAGGGGAGTTGTATGGGCAGACTAGAAAACTTGGTCGTACCAACAAGCGGTCATACGACCATTGTATCGTGTGTACAGAGCAGTTGGTACAACAAGTTGTATTGTGTAAAACACGCATGCTCCGAAGTCAGGAATGGCTGGATGCTAATTACATGCACCTGAACATTCTTTCTGTGGTCGTACGATCGTGTAGTGCAGTCAGTATGCAAGTTACATTATCCAACATACGATTTGAGACGATCGTAAGTACAATCGTCGTCCCGTGTGTACAAGGCTTAAGTGGACCTAAACATTGTTCACAGGTGTGGTAATGCTGTCGGGGTCAGCTGTTGATGTTTAGATTTAAAGAAGTATAAAATAGATACATTATAAACAGCAAAGTGACAAAGTTTACTAATAACAGTAACTAGATGAACCGCCTATTAAATGACACAATGAAGGGCTGAAAATACCTCTTCTGTACAACCCTCATACGCGAAAAATGGTAATGAACTAGTATTAAAGAGATTTTTTTTTAAATAAGATCAATGGATAAAAAACAGCAGCAAGCAATATCACTATGTGTTTTAATCTGGAAGCAAGTGAAAAACTAGAGACAGAGATATAAAATGATTATATATAATCTATGAATAGGTGAACAGTTATAATAGAGTAAAAAAATAAAGAGGGGAGATATGAAAATGAAAATAATAATGAAAAATAAAAATAAAAAAAAAATGAAAAAATGAAATATGAAAATAAAACATAGTAAAAATAAAAATGAGAATATGCGGATTATCCAAAACAAGATAAAATATGCATTACACTGTTGTGCGAGCAATATCAATATATATATATCATGACTATGAATAAATGGCATAATGGGTGAAGAGGGGTGCTCGCCTATGTAGAATGGTGTATAAATGTAATGGAAAGGGAAGGGCAATGTGAACCTGTCGCATGCTGAAAAAGTATCCAAGGTGTAAATGGATGTGTGAGTAGTATGGAATTATTGTTGAATTGATGAATACGATGTCAAGTAAAAAATCAATAAATTATAAAATAAATAATCAATAAATAATAAATAAAAATAATAAGCAAAGGGACACAGGGAAAATTGACAGTGGGGAAAAGAAAGGAATGTGATGATTGTGTAGCAGGTGAATCAAAGAATGGATCTTCAGTATAAAGGTAGATAATTACAAGATCTGTATCTGTAATAGATTAAGTTAAGTTAATCAAGTTTGCAATATATCCATAGGGCATAGTTTACTCCTGTCTGTCTGTTCAAAAAAAAAAAGCAAACAGCACACTCCTATCTAACATAAATGCCAGTTGTCAGATTGGAACATCTAACATATGGTCTGTGAGTATTCTAAATGTTAGACCTGTTTGGTCATGTGTTGCTGAATTTATTTTTCACAATTTTCTCTTCCCCAATATTTGAAAACCAAAGTTGTTTGAAAACCTTTTAGGTCTTTTCAGTAATATAGATTGTGACTAGGAGGACATTCTTACGACTGCTGCTTTTTGTGTGCTTGGAAAAACTGAATATTTCCTATGAAATATTTACTATAATTTTCCTTTCCTGATGGACTCCATGGAAGCATATATTTAGGTAGCTCCGCCCTTGCTCCTTCCCCATAGGACCCCCCACTCTCATAAATTGTGAGGTTGAGCAAAAGGCCACATTCCGTAACTAGCTTACTCATGACGCTGGAAGGGGGCTATTGCTGCCATGGATTTCATCAGGAAAAGAAAGGATGTATTTGATAGGACATTTTTGTTTTCCTAACAGACTCTATGGTAGCATACATTTGGGAACTAACTAGCCTCAAAAAAACAAGGGTGGGATGCCAAAAAAGTAAGGTTGCAGTCAAAGCACTTAGCCAACAGAAAATTTTGGATAGATATGAACAATATAAGGAAGCTAGCTTCACCCCCAATGAGCCAGAACAGCCTTAATGGAAGACATATGATCCCCTACAAATATTCCTGGAGCCCTTTCACAGGGAGCCCACGAAGTCCACACACTCCTGGTTGAGTGCGTTGTCACTGCTTCCGCAGGAATGAGGCCCTAAGCGCTATAGATTTTAAAAGTGGGCTGTGCTAAAAAAAATTGCAATAATAGGATCACACACATAAGAGTAAACAAAGTTAGCATGAATTAATAGAGTCCTTCCTTATAGAAATCTGAATGGTGGAACACAAACAGAATCTACAACCTGGGACCATGAGCCCATATAGATCAATTAATAAGGATAGATGTTTGTAAAGTTCATCAATATAGAAGTCCTTATTACAATGAGAATGGCTGAAGGGGAACACCACATGCATCTAGAGTTGTATAAACGTGCAATGATCCATCACCAGACAATGAGAGCCACTTACCAGATGCACCTTTGAGTGTGCACTTGTGGCTGCTCACCCAGCCAGGGTCCCACTACGGGGTAACGCGGACCTCTCATGTTCTCTTTATGCCTAGGCGAGCGGCATAACTCGTTCGGATTTCACAATATCCATATTTGAAAAAAAGCCTCCATTAGAGTGATATCACTTAAAAAGGCTTTATTAAAATGTAAAATATTGCACTTACATCAAATCCAAATTAGATCACATGTATAGAAGCCGGTTGTCTGAGTGTGAAACTGTAATGGCAGTTACTTCAGCACTAAATATAATTTAATATATATATCTATATATATATTTATATTTATATTTGTGTCTTTTCCTATTCCCATTTTTCATATACTTAATAAAGTGAGTGAAATTATGAAGTGTTTACTCTGAGAGGGAGGGAAATGTATTTATTTGATAGTATTTATTTGATTTATTTTTATCTCATTGATTTGATTTATATCACTAGATTAAATAATGCAATATTGTATGTAATTATGAGATGTGAACAGGTATTCTGGTATAATAATGGATACATTGTTCCTTTTATTTGCATAATGTGTGTTACCGTAATAATGTGTCATGCTGAAAGTGCAGACGCTGACCCTACCCATCTCTTGGAGACACCGTAAATGAAGGTTTTCCAACTTCGGGATCACCTAGAGGGGTGGAGGGTATTTAGTTCTAGTTGCCGTGCCATACAGCCAATTACTAGTCGAAGTCCACATGAGGAAACGCGTCTGAGATGGCTGTACGGCAACCCTACAGAGGTGGATGTCTGATCCTGTCTGCTCCCTGCTGGTCAGGGGGATAGGTGGAGGCTCCCTAACAGTGTCTGCAGAGATTCTGGGGAAGGCTAGCGTCCAGACTTTATTACCATATACCTGCTTACTTTACCATCTGGTAAGAGCATACCTTAGGGGAAGGGGACATGTACATAGGTTTTTAATAAATTGCGGTTGTAAACGTTATCATACTATGTCCTGGCGTTTGTTTTTATACTCCCTATGAGACCATTTGACTGCATGGATTGGGACTGATTTCACCTGTCTCCATGTGCTGGAGAGGCACAAACAAGCATGTTAGCCTGAGCATGAGAATGCCTGGCATTTACCTTTGGTAAGAGCACATCCATTGGGGAAGTCGGGCACCTATATGCTGTACACGCGGTGTGGTGTCAGAAACTTCTGTCTTTTGGAGCTCGTTTTTTACCAGAACTTACAGACCTGAGGATTATATTATGAACTATGGACTCTGTGTATCATCATTACTTCACTTTGTCACTGGGTGTAGAGTTTACCACATTTTTTTTCTTTCAGTAGATTTTTATTGAAGATTTAACGGTATTATACAACAATAGGACTTGAGATAATAGCCGTTTTATACAGTGGCTATTAGGTATTGATAAATGATATTTGAACATATAAGAAGTTCCGTGCTTACAATTAATTGAGTAAGTTTGACTCACATATATATTCTTCCAAAATGTCTTCAAACAACTAGTTTAATAATTAGTATTTCTATATGCATTAATTAGCTTATTTCCCAGGAGATATTGGTTACAATAAGGAAGTGTAGGTTATAGCAGGAGTTGTTCTTGTCCGAGGCACCCCTATAGTGCTCAGTGTGCCTCGGGCAAGCCCAACCCCACCTCCATCCTCTAGATGGTCACCAGTAAGACCAGGGTAATCAAGTAGTCGAATACCAGAAGTACTCATGTGATCAAATAGTCGGAGACTGGGAGTACTCGTGTGATCAAGGATTGTAGGTTATTTGGGTACCAGGATTGTCAGGGTGACCTTTGCAGAAGTGCCTTTGGGAGTTGTCCGGAAGAGGAAGCCATCATCCTTTCGTATATGTAAAGTTGCTGGGTTAATTCCAATGCTTCTAGTGTAGTGGGGGCAGAGGGTCTTTCCAGTGTCTTGTGATTGTAAGTCTGGCTACTAGGAGCAGGTGGGTAATCATATGTTGTGTTGGGTACGGAAGGGAGTCAGTGATGAGTGATAGAAGTGTGAGGCTTGGATTTAGCAGTGTTTGCAGGCCTTTACTGGCCATCGGGACTGAGCCGATGGCTCAGTGGGCCAGCCTCGTCCTCACAGCGATCTACCCATCAATCACCGCCAGTCAGCTGACACCTGACGGGTAGATCGAGATCCAGCTGCAGAGAAGCGCAGGGAGCTGCTGTGTATTAAGTTCTCTGTCAGTCATGTCACGCTGCTCCCCAACGCCCACCCCCTCCTCTCTCCTCGTCCATTCCAATTTGCTTGTGACATCACCTGGGATGGACGAGGAAAGAGGAGGGGGTGGGGCCACCTGGGAGCAGTGTGACATGACTGACAGAGAACTTAATACACAGCCGCTTCCCGTGTTACTCTGCAAGAAATACGCTGGTAAACAATGTGCCCTAATGTGCCCTTATGTGTCTGATGTGCCCGCTGTGCCCTGATGGTGACTGGTGTGCCCTAATATGCCCTTATGTGTCTGATGTGCCCTAATGTGCCCACTGTGTCCTAATGGTGCCTGGTGTGCCCTAATGTGCCTGCTGTGCCCTAATGTTCCCTCTGTGCCCGCTGTGCCCTGATGTGCCCTAATGTGCCCTGATGTGCCCTAACGTTCCCGCTGTGCCCTGATGTGCCTGCTGTACCCTGATGTGCCCTAATGTGCCTGATGTTCCTGCTGTGCCCTAATGTGCCCTGATGTTTCTGATGTGCCCTAATGTGCCCTTATGTGTCTGATGTGCCCTAATGTGTCCTTATGTGTCTGATGTGCCTGCTGTGCCCTGATGGTGCCTGGTGTGCCCTGATGTGACCTAATGTGCCGTGATGTGCCCGCTGTGCCCTAATGTGCCTGATGTTCCCGCTGTGTCCTGATGTGCCCTGATGTGCCCTAATGTGCCCTAATGTGCCCTGATGTGCCCTAATGTGTCTGATGTGCCCTAATGTGCCCGCTGTGCCCTGATGGTGCCTGATGTGCCCTGATGTGCCCGACGTGCCCTAATGTGCCTGAAGTGCCCTAATGTGCCCCATGTGCCCTGATGTGCCCTAATGTGCCTGATGTGCCTTAATGTGCCCCATGTGCCCTGATGTGTCCTAATGTGTCTGATGTGCCCTAATGTGCCCTGATGTGCCCTATTGTGCCCTGATACGCACTAATGTGCCCGCTGTGCCCTAATGTGCCTGATGTGCCCTAATGTGTCTGATGTGCCCCATGTGCCCTGATGTGCCCCGATGTGCCCTGATGTGCCCCGATGTGCCCTGATGTGCCCCATGTGCCCTGATATGTCCTAATGTGCCCACTGTGCCCTGATGTACCTGCGGTGCCCTGATGGGCCCTAATGTGCCCGCTGTGCCCTGATGTGCCCTAATGTGCCCGCTGTGCCCTGATGTGCCCTAATGTGCCCGCTGTGCCCGCTGTGGCCTAATGTGCCTGCTGTGCCCTGATGTGCCATAATGTGTCTGATGTGCCCAATGTGCCCTGATGTGCCCCGATGTGCCCTGATATGTCCTAATGTGCCCACTGTGCCCTGATGTGCCTGCTGTGCCCTGATGGGCCCCAATGTGCCCACTGTGCCCTGATGTGCCCGCTGTGCCCTGATGTGCCCTAATGTGCCCGCTGTGCCCTAATGTGCCTGATGTGCCCTAATGTGCTCCATGTGCCCTGATGTGCTCCATGTGCCCTATGTGCCCTGATGTGCTGTGCCCTGATGTGCTGTACCCTGGTGTGTTGTGCCCTGATGTGTCCTGTGCCCTTTGCCTTGATGTGCACTGTACCCTGATGTGCCCTGGGCCGGTCTGGATGAAGTCCAGGGTCAAATTTTTGTCCCAGTCCAGCCCTGGGTGTTTGTATTTGTGTTATTTAGAAATTATAGTGAAGATGGTTTGCCAGTACGGTTTGATTTTTGGACAACCCCACAGAATGTGCAGGCGTTCTCCTGTCATTCCACAGTTTCTCCAGCATCTGTTTGGGGGGTGAGTGCCAAAGCGAGAAATTTTGTCAGAGGTCAAGTACCATCTCTGTGTGATTTTTGTGGATAGTTCCCTCAGTGTGGAGCAGGAGGTTGCTTTCTGAGTGGCTCTGCATGCCTTAGTTCATTGCTCCTCTGTGAAGGATTGTCCTAGGTCTGCTTCCTATTTTTCGATGGAGGAGGATTTATGAAATTCCTTTTTTTTGGAGTAAGTTATAGAAGATAGTGATTCCTTTTTGATATAGGGAGGGAGATGTTAGGTATGACCAGGCTTGGGTTTGAATAGTGTGCTCAAAAATTCACAGTGTAGCGCTAGTGATAATATAAATGATCAAACAAAACACAAATAATAAAATAATCAAACACTCATTGCAGTGCAAATAAAACAGTGCTCCAAACATTAATATAATAATATGGGCATCAATGTGTATAAACATAAATACTAAATGTCCATAAAAATCTGTGCATTGACCATCAAAGATAGTAAATACAATGAATGTGAAAAAAGCAAAATCATGAATAGTTCAACAAATCCACATGAGCATAGGAGTGAAAGCGGATAAATCCATACAGTCCAAGACGGACAAGATCCCGATAGTGAGGAGTAGAGATGAATCCACACGTGGTGATTGTATATCCTCCACCAGCCTATTAAGCCTCTCACCTCATAGACAAGTTAAAAACGCCTGTCTCCCATCTCCAGGGAATTAGACTCCTCTAATAGCCAGGTCCTCCATTTCTCAGAAAGCTCCAATGATATCACCCAGACTCCAAAGCTAAGCAAGCTAAATCATTTATATTATCACTAGCGCTACACTGTGAATTTTTGAATTTGTTTTTGGTGAAAGTGAATCACTGATTTGTGTTAGCACCTTGGTTTAGCAGGTGTTTCTTTTTTGCCCTGATTTTTTCTGTTCACTTTGAATAGTGTGCTGTTTGTGGGTAGTCTTGGATAGGCAGTGTCGGATTTGCGTGTATTGGTATGCATCATGTGCGGGGAGATTGAATTCTTTTTAGTTATCTAAGGACTTGAGTGAGTTGCCATCATAAAGGTTGTGTATATATTTAATTCCTTTTTGGGCCCATGAGGATAGGGATATATGGGGTATAAAAGGGGTTAGAGCTGATAATGGGATTTTCAAGGGAGTATTTACTGGGTGTTGTTGGGCTTGTTGTAACATGTGATTCCAGGTTTTAATTGTTGTACGCATAGTAGGGGATAGAAAGGATGTATTTGCCCCTAATTGGGCGCTAAATAGCCAAGCTGTTAGGAATTGGTGGGAGATATGGGAGGCTTCTATAGATTCCCAAAGTGTGTTTGGGGATGGTAAAAAACATTCTTTTAGTTGGGACAGTGTCACTGCAATATAGTATATATTATTTGTATAATTGTAGAAGTCGATATACCCTGCTCCTCCACACATTCTATGTTTAATTAGTTTGTGATGACTCTTTTCCCTTTCCACACGAAATGGGATAATATTGTTTGCAAAGATTTAAAGTAGCTAGCCGGGGCTGGTATTGGGAGAATTCTAAATAGGTAGATGAGTTGCGGTAGATGCATAATTTTGAACGCTGCTAGCCTACCTGTCCATGAAAATTCACATTTGGCCAAGTTTTGTAAATCTTGCTGTATTTTGGCTCGAGTGGGGAGGTAATTTGGTAGTTTAGTTGAAATAGAGATCTAGTGGATCTCGTGAGCTGGATACCCAAATAAGATATGCTCTTGTGAGCCCATTTATATGGGTATTGATGTTGAAGGAGATTCTGTGTTGTGGGGGATGTATGATTTGGTTTCATTTTCCTTGTAGTAAGAGACCTTACTAAACCATTTTAGGAGGGTCTGAACTTCAGCCAGGGATGATGAAGGGTTGGTTAACATTAAGATTACGGGGGGCGTGGTTCCGGCATGGCAGCGTAGAGTCGCTCGGATTCAGAGCTCCTGGCCAGCAGCTACCTAGCAGTCCACATATTCAGAATTACCCCACATTGTTGGTATCTTCCGTCATCCCAGACACCCAGCTGACCGTTTGCCACTCAAGTACAGCTGTAAGGAACCATCCGGGGCCATTGGAAGGCCTATGCGCGGGTGCACATAGTGTGTGCGCTCGTCCGTGTGCGTTTGTGCCCGTGCATGCACGTGCACACGCGTATGCACCGGCATTGGCGCCAAAATGGCCATTTAAGCCCACAGCACCCTGCAATCAGTGTTGTCCGTTCTACAGCGCTTGTGTGTTCCTGAGAGACCCGGTATCTGATTATCTGTTCCTGTGACCCGGCTTGTCTTGACCCTGCTTCTGATCTCCGCCTGCACTGACCTCAGCTTCCACGACCACTCTTCTACTTGCTCTCTTGTACCTTTGCTGCCAGCCTGTTAATGAACTCTGACTGTGCGTGAGTATTCACCCGCCTGCCCCTTCTGTACCACACCGTCAGCCTTCTACCGACCCGGCCTGCACCACTACGCCTCTGTCTGCATGAGCTCATCAAAGGACCCTCACATCACCACCAGTGACCCAGTCCCACCCTCATGCCTCCCTGCACTCCCGATCCTTCGGTCTACTCTACCAGGTATTCCCAATTCAGGGTCATAAGAGAGGTTGCCCACTGCCTAAGCCAGACTCCACCACCAGGTACGTGACAACAGCTATCTGCGGCATGGATCGGTACCTCAAGCCGCAAAAGCTGGCAGCATCCACCCTGGCACTTTCCAATATGGCGCCAGCACACCACTCAGCTGCGGATGCCGAGGGGGACACGGCCGTACTCTGGCTCCCCCTGCAGCAGAAGGACGACCACATGATGCCGCCCTGCTTCCCCATCAGCGACCTCTCCTCCTGCCTTCCAAGATCTCTGGCGACATCTCCAGATTCAGAAGAGGAGCTATTCAGCCCAGGGCACTCTCCTCCACTGACCGCCTCCTCACAGGCTGATTGCAGCTTCACACCAGCCACTGCAAGGGACGGACAGGGCCTGCACACACCATCATGGTCTGCAGTGAGTAACAACACTCCCTAATCCCCATGGCAGAGCCCATACTCGGCACTGACCCTGCTGTTAAATTGTGGTCCCTGTTACAGCAGCTGCCCACTAGACATGTCTTTGAAACGCTGGCCACCAGGATGGAGACGGCCATGAGGGGTGAGATATAGAACCTAAAACAGGAGGTGGCCACCTTAGACTCACGGGTCTCAACTGTGGAGCAGGAACAGGAAGCGGTGTCCCAGTCCACCCAAACTGTGCAATCCGCACAGTTTGAGCTATCTGACCAAATCATTCAGCTACAGTTTCTCCTGCATGACCTTGAAAACCGCAGTCGCAGGCAAAACATTTGCCTAAGGGGAATCCCCAAATCCATCCCACAAACGGCACTGCACGCTATGGTTACCTCCATCTTCAATCACTACCTTGACCACCCTCCCGATGCCAATGTGGTGATTGATAGAGTGCACCGTACAATGGGCCCCCAGACAAATATACCAGATGGGCCCAGAGACATACTATGTTGCCTGCACTCCTTTAATTTGAAAGAGGAAACCTTACAATGGGCCTGGCAGATGGGGGTGCTGGAGTTTGATGGCACAGCAGTCCATCTCCTTCCAGATGTATCTAGGAGAACCCTAATGATGAGACGGACATTGAGACCATTACTTGGCGCAATCGGAGAGAAAGGGCTCACCTACAAATGGGGTTACCGGTTTCACCTTATTGTCCGCAAAGGCCCGGAGACCTTCCCGCTACCTCACTGCTCGTAACTCCCAAATTTGTTCTTATTTGTGGAGATGGAGCTGAATTCTGTCCCCAACTGGCTCCTGCTTACTTTGCCTCAGAATCTGCCATACAGGCCATCGGATGGAAGACCACAGAGAAACTCTAACAACCGGCGTGCCCAGAGAGGCCGGTCCAGGGGTCCGAATGACCCGGTATCTTAAATACAAGCGGCTATTTATAGACTACAATGAACCTGCACAACATCACCTGGCCCTTAGTGCATGATGGGATGAGCCTCTTTGGTTCCTCCGGCAAACCCCCAAGAGACTTAATTGATCCCCTACCACATGTCATGTCCCAATTGCCTTCAATATGCCTCCAGGACTGTAGAGCGGGGGGCCCACACACTGAGACCCTCTAAGGGGGGGACAGATTATATTACTTCTCCTATGATGCCAGCAATCAATGTACTGACACTGTTTACCACAAAAAAGGAGACTTTTACATGCCCTAGTCTACATAAGGCCTGAGGGTTTGAACATGTCCAATGGCATTGTAGGAAAAGAATGCCATACGGGTACCTGGTGGGGGGGGGGGGTCGTTTAATGGACCTTGGTTGTTTTTGTCCCTGTTGCCTTGTTTGTTCCATGGTTAATGGTTATATTTACTATTTGTACTATTATCTGTACTTTATGATGGCTCTCGGGTGTCCGTGAGGGGGGGTCGCGGGTTGGCTCGTACACATAACGGGTGCCTTGGGTGGTGGGGTCCAGGGTGGGGGGGGTCCCAGGACAGGAGACTTTCGTGTGGCCGTGTGGACCTGCCTGAGTGCCCCCTGGGGTTGCGACGATTGCTGATAAACTGGCGTGGGTGGCGGGGAATATCGAGCTCTGATTCTCCCACCTCTCTGGCTCATTTGCACTGTTAAAAGTTTCTCTCAAGTTAATGTGATTATTGCCTTGGCCCATGGACATCGACCTGGACCCCGTAGGGGTATTTACTGATGACTACGACCTCCAGTGGTCACTACTAGCGATGGGACCCACATTGGGAGACACCATCGAGGCCCCCCAAAGGGGGAATGGGGAGTCTCTCAGGGTTTGGACCCTGCTTATCTATGGGAGGGGCCTGGAGGAATCATGGAACTTCCGCTGGGTGCCTACCGGAGTGCTGGGGTGGCTGTGTTGGCAGCTATGTATGGATGAGTCCAGGGTCGCGTCCAGGGCTAAGAGCAAACATTCTCCGGGCCCCCTGGCCTACCGAGCCATGGCCTGTTGTCTCATAGGACCACAGGAATAGGTAATATGAAATGTGTTTTACTGTTTGCCATATTACTGCTTGGGTGTACCCCAAAAGTTATTGCACCATTACTATTTTTTCATATGAGTTCATGTTGAGATACCTGCGTATGTTTATTATGGCTGCGGGAGCCCTGGCAAGGCTGGGGCTCTGCGCTGGTTAGGGCCTTACCAACCCCCACTGTAGGGATACTCTGCCTCGGTGGCAGTAGCTCTCCTATATGGAGATTTTCTTCTTGGTAAACAGATATCTTTATTCTACCTCTCTGAACTCTCTTCTCACCTCATCTCTCTTCTCTTCCTCATCTCCCCTTCCTCCCCTACTCTTCTCCATTTTTTCCCCCTTCCCCTCCTACGGGGTGAGCGCCCACACACCTACAGTCAATATGGCCATGAAATTCCTCTTGAGCAATGTCAAGGGGCTGAATTCCCCCAAGAAGCGTACCAGCTGTCTAGCTCAGCTCTGGAGACACAGGGCACAAATTGCCTTTCTTCAGGAGACTCATTTCAGAACAGATAGGGTCCCAAGACTTATAAACAAACATTTCCCAATGGCCTATCATAGCCCAGCCACATCCTCTAAATCAAAGGGGACAAGTATCCTCCTATCCAAATCTCTTAACTGGAAATTCCTCGATGAGTCCCGAGACCAAGAGGGCAGGTTTCTGCTCCTAAAGGGCAAAATAGACTCCCATACATTCACCCTTGCAAACTTTTACCTTCCTAACACTAATCAACTCCATGTTTTTGACTATGATAGAGTCATTCACAGAGGGAACCCTCATTTTGGGGTGAGACTTTAACCTTACCCTGGATCCCTCAAGAGACTCCTCTGTGCACTTGTCCTCTCTACCCCCCGGTGCACGAACACAATTGAAAGAACTGTTACACGCACACCAACTATTCGATATCTGGAGGCTATTCCATCCACAAGACCAAGATTACGATTACTCCTTCTATTCTGCCACACACAAATCTTACTCCAAAATCGACTTCTTCCTCCTGAAACACTCAGCAATCGTAGCCTCCAAGGCTGAAAATGGTCAAATTACCATATTTGACCATGCACCTGTTCTTCTAGAAATCACATTCCTCCCCCAAGTCTCCAACCTGGAGACTGAATGAAACTCTTCTCAAGGATCCCGACATAGCGGCAGAGACACCGAGGGAACTCCAATTTTATTTTGAGAAGAACACGGGTTCTGTGGCTAAGCCCCTCTGTCTGTGGTCAGCCCATAAGTGCTACATTAGAGGTATCTGCATTAAGCTGGGCCACTCAGCCAAACTACGCCGAGCCAAAACTCTTTCAGACCTCCTGACCAAACTCCACCTTCTGGAGTAGCAACATAAAGCTAGACCTGACCACATGACACAGGCAGAGTTGATCCAGACCAGGGAAGCAATCAGAGATCATTCCCAAGTCGAAGCCAAACGGGTACTACTCAGGACCCATTGCTCCTTTTATGAATACGGAGATAATTGCAGACGCATGCTAGCAAACGCCCTTAGAGAAAAATGTAAACAATCGTATATACCCACCCTTCTAACCCCTATGGGCTCCAAAATCCACGCTCCACCCGAGTTGGCAGCGTCTTTCTGAGACTTCTATGCAAAGCTGTACAACTTAGACCCAACCCATTCTGCCAACCCAACATCCACCTACCTTTCAAAAATCCAGCAATATTTACAGGATGCCAGACTCCCTTCCCTTAATGCAGAGGAACAGGAGAAGTTATCACAACCTCTCAAGCCAGAGGAGCTTGCGGCGGCCTTGCGGCGGCCTTGGCGGACACACAGCCTGGGAAGGCCCCCGGGCCTGATGGCTTTAAGCTTACTTACTGCAAAATGTTCCAAACCCCTCTAGCATCACATTTCATCACAGCCTTCAATGCTATACTGTAAGGCCACAATATTCCCCCTGATATGCTGCGAGCATCCATTTCTGTACTCCCTAAACTAGGGAAGGACCCGCTATTATGTTCCAGTTACAGACCTATCTAATTATTGAACTGTGACACAAAGCGCTTCAAAAAAATCCTAGCCAACAGGCTAAATGATCTGGTGCAGCGTTTTATTGCAAAGGACCAAGTTGGATTCATACAGACCCGAGAAGCCAGAGACAACACTATCCGCATGTTGAATGTTATAGAAAAGGAAAAAAGAACCGACACCCCTCTCCTACTCCTGTCCACTGACACTGAAAAGGCATTTGACAGGGTGGACTGAGTGTTCCTTCTAGAGACACTGCACACAGTCGGCTTGCCGAAGCCTGTCTTGGACTGGATATCGGCTTTATACGCTAACCCCACAGCCATTGTGAGAGTAAATGGCATGGACTCAGAAGTGTTCACAATATCGCCCCTGTTATTTGTTCTGTCATTGGAACCATTCCCCCGCCATATTAAAGACAACCCAAACATCAGTGGGTTACAATCTGGCAGCTACCACCTCAAAGTCGCAGCATACACAGGCGACCTCCTATTCTTTGTCACTAAACCCATAACTTTGCTGCCATCACTATTGCAGGAACTAAAACGGTATGGTTACCTTTCTAAATTTAAGGTCAACTTTCAAAAATCCGAGGCACTGAATGTCTCCATCCCCAAATCAACATTGGTGGGCCTGCACCCAATCATTCCATTTAAATGGGCTACCCAGTCAATTCAATATTTGGGGACCAAAATCCCCGTAAGTCTAAAAGACATTTACACCTTAAACTTTTGGCTCTTTTTATCAACACTCACCGCAGATCTCAAAAAGTAGGATTCCCTTGCTCTATCATGGTTTGGCTGTTGTAACGTACTAAAAATGAACACCATGCCAAGACTTCTGTACTTACTACAGACCCTACCAATCAGACTGCCCCAGGCCTTTTTACATGAGATATGCTGAGATATGCTCTATCTTCATCAAATTTCTTTGGCGCAACAAACACCCACAAATCGGGAGGGCCCTCCTGCTGAGACCTAAACTCAAGGGTGACATTGGCCTCCCGGATCCTGCTCTATACTACACGGCGACACACATGATGTGCGCAGTGGACTGGTGCCATCATGGAGACCTAAAACTCTGGGTAACCCTGGAACAGGAGACCGCGCAGGCCCAGCTTGCCGGACTACCATGGTCAGGACAAGACATCCCATCTCTCAACCTATCCACTGATCGGCCCCACACTAGGGGAAATGGAAAGGTTCTTTAGACTAGCTTCTCTGTCTGGCTTCCCCTCACCCATGTCCCCGATTGTGGGTCATCCCGGATTTCCCCCGGGCATATCTGACCCGGTCTTCTCATCACAAGCCCGAATGGGCTCTTACGTGCCTCCCACTTTATGCGATCTTCAGGATGGACTCCCACCATGAACATGGTCACTGTATGGACCCCTTTAGCGCTGGACACTTGGAGAGCCCTACAGCTCTCTCACTTCCTTAGATCCTTGCCTAAGCCTGAGCACTTTCATAGACAGCTCCACTCATTCGAGGTACGTTGTCAGGGTGATGGCCCTATCCAGGGCGCACTTTCTTTGTCGTACAAGATCTTGCTAGAGCTTCACACTACAGCAGACCCTCCCTTCTTTCTAAATGGGAAAGGGACCTGCAGACTACATTTACCGAACCATAGAAAGAGTGCATACTGTTTTTCACACATAAATCCACACTGTAGCAAGTACCAGGAAACTTCATATAAAATTGCCACGCGCTGGTATCGCACTCCCTCCACCTTAGCTAAAATATTCCCAAATCACTCTGACCGATGATGGCGCTGTGAACAACATCCAGGAATGATTCTCCATATCTTTGGGAATGTCTTAAACTCCAGACCTTCTGGCAACCAGTCCTGCGCCTCGTACACAAATTCATGGACATCTCTCTGACCAATAACCCTGCAGTAGTCCTGTAAAATCTTACTCCTATGCCTAGAAAACGTTACCATAAATCTCTTCTTAACCACTACCCGACCAGCGCCATAAATAGGCGGCGGTCGGGTTTGAGCGGCTCTACCGGGACATGCACCTGCAGGCTATATCCCGGTATCATTTTTTAGAGCTGGCGGTCGGCTATCCAGGGGTAATGACCGATCCGGCTCGGGAGCCACTCGGTCATTACCCCAGGGGGCGGGAGGGGACATCCCCCCTCCCGCCACCTTCCGCCGCTCTTCTCCGGCCTCCCGTCCCACCTGGAGACCGGAGCGATGATCCGGCGCGTCTGCCGGCTGGAAGGAGACCTGACAGAAGCCGTAATCGGCTACGATTGGGTCTCCTTCGGCAAATTCCGGAAGCGACGTCACAACGTCACTTCCGGTTTACTCGGCGGCTAACGGCGCCAATTTTAAAAAAAATGACAGGATTCAAAATTGCCGTTTTTGGCAATCTGAATACTGTGAAGTGCAAAGGAGGGATGGGGGGTCTTTTAGAAGATAAATAACTCATGAAAGAATAAAGTTACGTTAAAACCAAGCACACCATTGTTTTTCTTGTGAAATTCTCAATATGTTTGATGTGTCACATGACCCTCTTCCTATTGAAAAAACAAAAGTTGGATTCAAAATGTCCGACTTCAAAATGGCCAACATGGTCACCACCCATCTTGAAAAGTTTCCCCCCTCACATATACTAATGTGCCACAAACAGGAAGTTAATATCACCAACCATTCCCATTTTATTAAGGTATATCCATATAAATGGCCCACCCTGTATATTAAACAGTGTGTGTTTAGTATCACTTCAAGACTGTGGAGCTGGATTTTGGTCATTGGGAGTAAAAAATGCCTTAGGGCTGTTGAGCAGTAAGCGTAAAAAAATTAACTAATACTTGTGGTTAGGTCAGTGTGGTCAATGCCCCATTGTTGGTGTCAGTGGGAGGAATATTGCTACAAGGGTTGGTTGAAGTCCCCTTAAACTACTCTTAATAACTAGAGGTGTTACAAATTTTACATGTCCATTAATGAATAGGTAGTAAGTTATTTTTTTCCGTAGACTAACTAGGGTGTAAGTAAGACGTCGTCTTGTTAATGGGATTTATAGGTCGGTTTCAGATTTTATTAATAGTAGTCACTCTTCTTCTTGTTTCTCAGGACCTTTTCAACCATACCAGAAATGTTTCGAGATTAGAGTAATAGTAACTGAGACTGACCCTAATATACTCCTCTGTTTTCGTTAACTCCTTCGGATTCATAAACATGGGTCTGAGGGAAACCCCACTTGTGTCGGGAAACGAACTGAAGTTGGTTGGGAACATCGTTATAAGGAGGGTGACTGTGGTTGTTACCCCGTAACTGGTGTGACTGGATTGGTGTTCATAATCAATTAAAAAAATGCGAATGACGAG
>BLSH010495663.1:41072-51697 GCA_018402905.1 Glandirana rugosa | reverse complement strand
GATATGGGTACTTCCGGCTTATTTATACTTTTTTGACACAGTTTGAAGATGATTTTAGAACAGTTCTATGGCCTCTAATGTTAATTAATACTTTTCAGACCCATTTTGAAGATGATTTCCATTTTTGCATTTTTTATGTTTTTATTTTTTTAAAAATATTTAAAGTTATTTCACTGTCCCCATTTCTTTGTAGGTCACTTGTCCCACCCTTACCCACATTTCCTTCCTTTTGCAGACCTCTAGGACCTTCCAGGACTATTTTACAGCACTTTTTGTACCTAAAAGTCCGGGTCTCCATTGATTTCAATGGGGTTCGGGGTCCGGGACAAAGTTCGGGTTCTGTCCGGACCCGAACCCGGACTTTGACCCGAAGTTCGGCCGAACCAGCAGAACCCGGACTTCTAGAAGTTCGCTCAACTCTAAATCTCACTTTTTAAATTACATTAACATGTTAAAGCTTATATGAGCTTTTAATAATTGGTTTTACAGACACTTTAACCAATAAGACTTTTTTGAAAGGAAACCAGAACACCTGGAAAAAAATCACACAGACAAAAACATAGAAACTGCATGTAGATTGTGACCCTGATGGTAACTGGATCAAGGGCTGCATTTTAGAATGCTAACCAAGTAACCACCATTGCACGTTGCAAGAAAGAATCATGAAGTCTGTAAACTATTTGTTCTATTTTCTATAATGGATTCCCTGGTAGTGCATGTAACCAAGATATATTGGGACGCAGCACGTTTTTACATTTCAGTAATATAGCTGCTCAATTGGCACACAGATTTCACAAACATAACACCATCACTTCAAAGTAGGACTGCTAAAATATAAATATAGCATTACGTTTGGTCCAAGCCCCAGTTTAATATCTTAATGTATTTAAAAAAACACACTGACCTGTAAATTTATTCTGAAAGTGGTATAGAACTATAGAAACCTATTTTTCTGATGCCAACATGGCAGGATACATGTGATATAGCTTCTCCCTTATCTCCACACACAGGAACTGTTTAATTATATAAAAGGAAAGCTAGAACAACCTCCCTCATTCTCCTTTCTGTCCTCAAGAGTGGGAGTCTGTCTGGATTCAGCATCTCACTGGTACAGTCCAGTATTTTAGGTTGCTAAATACACCAGAAAGGTGGGGATCCCCTTCTGGTGATCTTTTGGGGCTAAGAAGTTCTTCAACTAGAGATATGAGAACTTTATTTGGTGCACCTGAGCTGGTGTTTGGATGGTGGAGTCCATGCTGCATGTGTTTCTTTAAACACCTCAGCTGAATCCTGGTGTTGGAGCTAGTGTTGCCTTTTCTTTTGTCCCACAGATTTGTGATATCTCTTTTTGTTGTTTCTCCCTGGCCTCTACATTTGTTAGGGTTTGTAATTTTTCCTTTATGGAAGTGATTTGCTTTTTTTCTTTTGTCTACAGATTTTTCCTTTCACCTGTGGCCTTCCCTGTGACCGACATGCGTGCACGATCCAGTCACGGTTTTGTGACTGTTTCGGGTCTCAGGGCTGGCTATGGTGCCTACACATGCATTTTGAAAAGGACCTAGTGTGGTGGCCATCTTTGCTATGACATGTCAAGGATCACACATGCACAAGGTGGAAATGGGAGAGCATCACTCTGAGTTAGGGGCAGCTTTAGCGGCACATGGGGGTGTGTCAAGAGGTTTTCCTGAAACCCTTCAGAGTCCTGATGTTCAAATTATGGTGCCATTTGGCTTCCTGATTTGCACTTGAAACATCTTCTGTTTTACCTTGCTTGTGCTGCAAGTTAATGGGGATGGGGGAGGAACGAGGTGATTGGATTACCTGTCTATGTTCTGTCTCTTTCTTCTTCTGAGTCTCTTCATTTTAATTTCTGTGCAAGGCTGGCATTCTTGCTCCAATATAAATCTTCTGCCACATAACCAAGACCTCCATGTGCTCAGGTAGGAACCATCAGCGCGGTAAGTCAGAAAAAGAAAAAGAGTATGGTTCCATGAGCTTGGCTTTGATTACGGTAAAGCTAAAAGAGCATTGTCATGTCATAAAGATTCCAGTGTGGACAGCGGCTTATCCAGCCCTGCAGGTCTTGTCCAGGGTAGGAATAACTGTCCATCGCAGTCATCTTTATTCCCGGCTCTGAGGGTACCTTTTCCAAGCCTATCACCCTTGCCTTACATCTGGCTTCACCAGAGGCAGAAGAGGGTCAACTGTCCTCCTTAAAAAAGGCTAAACAGGTTTTGAGTGTCTCTCAGGTCCAGTCATTCATTAGGGTGGTTAAGCAATCCCGGAATGGATGACCCAGATGGCTGCCTTCAAAGTCATAACATACTTCACATTTTCAAGACACGGCCTTCCATTCTTACCAATGAAAGGAAGGGTGAAGAGGTTAATTCAAGAGGAGTGGCAGTAATGGTGTGAAGTTTTACATAAGTAAGCAGTGGCAAAATGATACCCAACCCTGGAGGAAATGCTACTTCTCTGGTCAAAAGAATGATACTGCAACGTGCTAACACACTTAACATGCGTTGCACTAACACACACATTACATCACTGAAACCTACAACTGGAAATTACCATTCTGCATTTTGTCAGGGGCATTATTCTTCCTAGGGCAGATTTGGTTTCTGTTGGTGGTGTCCCCGATAGAAGAATTGACAGAGATCTAGGAGACTCATGTCGAGAAACAGGAGGCACTTGTAAACCAGTGATCGCAGGTCTTTGGGGCAAGCCCAATACAGTTAGAACCCAGAATCTCAAGGTCACCATCACCCATGAATTACCAAAAGAGCAAGTTGGGAGCTCGGATTTCATGGATGTAGTAGTATTTGTTGCAATCATTGTACTCCTAAGTAAGTAATGCATTCAATGACAATGAAGAGGGCTATAAGGGCCAGCCCTTGGTCAACAAACCTGCCCTTAGGCAGGGTGGTTGTAAGTGCCTGTATGATGACAGTTTTGCATTCTGACCAGAAGTTGGTTGTGACTATTCCAAAAAACTCACTGCTACTCAACCCTGGATGTCCTCAGTTTTCTGTGCAGATGTATAGATTTGGCTCCTGATTGATGGATAGCAGTGTTTACATTTCATAGAGTGGCACACATTCTTGGAATCACGAACACTATTGATTATAAATAGAGTTGAGCGAACACCTGGACGTTCGGGTTCTGCGGGTTCGGCCGATCTTTCCGGAAACGTTCGAGTTCGATACCAAACGCCATCCAAACTTTCCCCCCGAACCCCATTGAATTCAATTGGGACCCGAACTTTTCGGCACAAAAATGACTGTAAAAAAGTCCTGGAAAGTGCTAGAGGGCTGCAAAAGGGAGAAAAATGGGAGATGTGATGTTATTAGATCTGCAATCTGTCCCTTAAGATCGTTCTGTAATGCAGGATGAGAGATCGTTCTGTAAACAGATCGTTCTGTAATGCAGGATGAGAGATCATTCTGTAATCATATCTTTCTGTAATGCAGGATGAGATGTTATAGATCTACAATCTGTCCCTCAAAGCAGTAGTAGCAATCTCTACCTAGATATTATCACTGCAATATGTCCCTCACCATCTGTCCCTCACAGCGCCAGCAGCATCCTCTCCCTACACTAACCTAAGAGCATGTGACATGCAGCACTCTGACTCCAGCCTCATATAGAGGCTGGGTCACAAGAGGCACTGGCCAATCACAGCCATGCCATTAGTAGGCATGGCTGTGATGGCTTCTAGGGAAAACCAGTGAAACGCTTGTTGATTGGCTGCCCTGCAGCTATTCAACGTGCGTGATAAAATACCAGAACCCAGAATCCGAACACGAACGTTTTCTAAAATGTTCATGTTCGGATTCGGGACACGGACACCCGAAAGTTCGGTACAAACCCGAACGTTACAGTCCGGGTTCGCTAAACTCTAATTATAAAGTTACATATACATCCCAATGTTAAGCACTATTTCATGGACGATTGGTGGTTAGTCTGACCTTCCTCCCCATAGGAGGTCAAGTCTCTGGTGCGTTCTCTCTGTTAGTTTGGCCCACTCTATATTCCAGGACTCAAGATCCCTTTGCCATAATGGAAAACTTCAAAAGTGGATGGAAAGGTGTGCAAAGACACCTTTCAGAAGGATGCACAGCCATAGTCCTTTTCAGTCCCTTCATCCCCTACAGGAGTCTTGTTGACAGAAGACCCCCCAGGCTAGTGTGGTGAGGGCCAGCGTTGCCAATTGTGCACACAGAAGATAAAGCCCACTTTTTTTGATCCATGGGGTGCTTCTATGGTAAAACAAAGGACAATGGTTCTAAGTTCTCCGTCAGAGAAATTTACAGGCTTTTATCCTCCTCAGCATCCCGTACAAAGAAGGCTGGAGAATGGAGACCAGTATTGAATTAAAAGAAACTTGGTGGGAGATTGACATTTCCAGTTCATGTGCCTTGCTTTCAGGCCTCTCCACCTCACCAATGGCCTTTACAGAGGTCCTAATCTCTGTGTAGCCCCTCTATTGAAGTGAGGGTACTTTGTATCCATCATTACTTGGATGGCATTCTACTGCTGGCCCAGAGTCCAGATCACCTACTAGTTCAAAAGGGAATTCTTCCGGCCAGACCGAGAAGTTTTGGCTGGATAAGAAGTGTCAAGACAGTTAGTGCAGATCTGACTAGTTAGTCGATACAGAAGCCCAGTTTAATGCTTAAGCAAGTACTTTTCTCCTCCTTCTCAGAATGGGCCAGACAGCAAGGAGGGTCTTCAGAATGTGTTATCTTTGTCAGTGATGTCAATTTCAAAAAAAAAAAAAGAAACACACTATGGGAATCCTACTCAGTTAGAAAAGGTAATACTCACCCTGTCATTAGGGGGGCTGCTGTCACAAATTGGAATCACAAAAACATAAAAATAAAAAACATGAAGACAATACACAACTAGAGTTGAGCGAACACCTGGATGTTCGGGTTCGGCGGGTCCGGCCGAACTTCGCGAAAAAGTTCGGGTTCGGTACCGAACGTTACCTGAACTTGACCCCGAACCCCATTGGAGTCATTGGGGACCCAAACTTTTCGGGAAACAAAAATGGCTGTAAAAAAGTCATGGCAAGTGCTAGAGGGCTGCAAAAGGAAGTAAAATGGGGGTAAGAGTAGGACAAGTGCCCTACAAAAAAATGGGGATAGGGAAAATAACTTAAAATCAAATAATAAAAATAAAAATGGGAAGGGGGGGTGGATGTGGGGTAGGAGCCTAGAGGTTGACTAGGCCCTGACCGTGGCAGTGTAGGTGGAAGTGGCGGTGGTGGAGGAGGAGGTAGCCAACACTTTTTGTTGCTTGTTTGTTTGTTTTTTTCTAATTGGGTAGCCCCCAAAATATTGAGGCATATTAAAAAAAAACAAGTATACCAATGGCTGTGTGAGGCCGGTCTAAATGTCTATTCTGCACAAGGTACAGACAAGTCTTGTGGGATCCATGCCTGGTTCATTTTAATAAACGTTAGCTTGTCCACGTTGGCTGTGGACAGGCGGCTGCGCTTGTCTGTGATAACGCCCCCTGCCATGCTAAACACGCGTTCAGACAATACACTGGCTGCAGGGCAGGCCAGCACCTCCAAGGCATAAAGGGCAAGCTCAGGCCATGTGCCCAATTTGGAGACCCACAAGTTGAATGGGGCAGACCCATCAGTCAGTCTGTGTAGGCGTGTGCACACATACTGTTCCAACATGTAGCAGAAATGCTGCCTCCTGCTAAGACCTTGCCTATCAGCTGTTGGTGCTGTTTGTTGTGGCGGGCTGCTGACAAAGCTTTGCAACATTTCGGCCATGCTAACCTTACCTTCTGAGGTGCTGGCGATGGCACAGCTGTGTTGGCGGCCTCTTCCTCCTCCTCCTCTGCCTTAGCCTTGTGCTTCCACTGAGCCCCCCGGTGTCATTTGGGAATGCCCTCAGCAGCACCTCTACCAGTGTGCGCTTGTAGTCGCGCATCTTCCTCTCACGCTCCAGTGAGGGAATTAAGGATGGCACGTTGTCCTTGTAACGGGGATCCAGCAGGGTGGCCACCCAGTAATCAGAACAAGTTACAATGTGGGCAACTCGGCTGTCATTGTGCAGGCACTGCAGCATGTAATCGGCCATGTGTGCCAGGCTACAAGCTGTCCTCTGTGGTAGGTGTATCATCTGTGTCCTCCGTATCCCCCCAGCCACACTCCAGTGATGCCCACGAGCTGTGTTGGGTGCCACCCTGCTGCGGTTCCTCCTCCTCCTCCTCCTCGTCGGGATCTTCCTCGTCCTCCTCATCCTCCAGAACTGGGCCCTGGCTTGAATATTTTTTACCTGACCTATGCTGGAGCAGGAACCCACCCTCCGAGCCACTTGTGAATGACTGGCCTGATAACCATGGAAATGACCCCTCTTCCTCCTCCTCCTCATCCTCCTGTGCCACATCCTCTTCCATCATGGCCCGAAGTGTTTTTTCAAGGATACATAGAAGTGGGATAGTAACGCTGAGAACAGCGTCATCGGCACTGGCCATGTTGGTGGAGTACTCGAAACACCGCAATATGGTACACAGGTCTCGCATGGAGGCCCACTCGTTGGTGGTGAAGTGGTGCTGTTTCGCAGAGCGACTGACCCGTGCGTGCCGCAGCTGAAACTCCACTATTGCCTGCTGCTGCTCGCACAGTCTCTCCAGCATGTGCAAGGTGGAGTTCCACCTTGTGGGCATGTCGCATAGGAGGGAAGGCCGCAGCAGGGTGAGAACGCCGAAAGTGCACACAGACGGCCCGCACTTTATGCAGCAGCTCTGACATATCTGGGTAGTTTTTTAGAAATTTCTGTACCACCAAATTCAGGCAAGGGATGTGCGTCAAACCGGCTAGGCCCAGAGCCGCTACGACATATCGCCCATTGTCGCACACCACCAGACCGGGCTTGAGGCTCATTGGCAACAACCACTCATCGGTCTGTTGTTCAATGCCCATACACAGCTCCTGCGCAGTGTGGGATTTATCCCCCAAACATATCAGTTTTAATACAGGCTGCTGTCGTTTCCCCCTGGATGTGCTGAAGTTGGTGGTGAAGGTGTTACGCTGAGTGGATGAGGAGGTGGTAGAGGAGGAGGAAGCGCAGTAGGAGGAGGAGGCAACAGGGGGCAAAGACAAATGCCCTGCAATCCTGGGTGGTGGATGGACATGCGCCAAACTGCTATACGCCTCAGGCCCACCCGCCACTACATTTGCCCAGTGTGCAGTTAGCGAGATATAGCGTCCCTGCCCGTGCTTACTGGTTCATGTATCAGTGATTATGTGGACCTTGCCACAGATGGCGTTGCGCAGTGCACATTTGATCTTGTCCCTGACTTGTTTGTGCAAGGAAGGGATGGCTCGCCTGGAAAAGTAGTGGCGGCTGGGAACCACATACTGTGGGACTGCCACCGCCATCAGGTTTTTAATACTGTCCGTGTCCACCAGACGGAATGACAGCATTTCAAAGGCCAGGAATTTGGAAATGCCGGCATTCAAGGCCAGGGATCACGTGTGGGTAGAGGGGTACTTCCTTTTTCTCTCCAGTGTTTGGGAGATGGAGAGCTGTAAGCTTCCATGGGACCCTTTGGAAATGCTTGGGGACGGTGGCGGTGCTGTCACATTGTCTGTTTGCTGAGTGGCAGGTGACACTGTCACTTTAGAGGTGGAGGAAGAGGCCGAGGCAGCAGCAGAAGATGAAGCAGGAGGAGGCTGAGACCTTTCTTGGATTTTGAGGTAATTATTCCAATGCAGCTTATGCCTTGAATTTAGATGCCTGATCATGCAGGTTGTGGTCAAGTTTAGAACATTTATGCCTTGGCTCAGGCTATCATTGCACAGCTTGCAAACCACTTGTGTCTTTTTGTCAGCACATTGTCTGAAGAACTGCAACGCGGTGGGATGCCTTTGAGCTGCCTTTAGTGTGCTAGGTCCCTGGGTGCAGTGGGTAGTAGCAGGACTACTGTCTAGGGGACGCTTGCTCCGCTTTTGCAACCTGCTTGCTCTTTTGCTGTGCTGGTGCCTCTGTGCAACCACCGCCTCTTCCTCCAAACTGCACACGTCACTCGCATGACCCTCTTTCCATGTGGGGTCTAGGACCTCATCATCCTCCTCCACATCATCTTCCACCCACCCTTCACCACTGCCCTCCTTGTCAGTCTGCACACTGAGGAAAGCTGCAGCAGTTGTCACCTGTGTTTCGTCATCATCAGAGATGTGCTGCGCTGGTGTTTCCATGTCCTCATCCTGCAACAGAAGTGGTTGGGCATCGGTGCACTCAATGTCTTCCACTTCTGGGGCAGGGCTATGTGGATGGCCCATGGAAAGCACACCAGGAGAGTCATCATAAAGCATAAGAGTCTCTTGCATGACTTGGGGCTCAGACAGCTTGGCTAATTTACAAGGGGCTGAGGTTAAAGATAGATGGCCATGGGGTTCAGGTGCCAACTCTGAGCTTTCATCAAGGGACCAGGAGGGAGACAATGTGAAGGAACTGGAGGCATTGTCAGCCACCCAATCTACTATCGCCTTTACTTGTCCTGGCCTCACCATTCGTTGAGCGGCATTCAGGCCTAACATATAACGTTGAAGGTTCTGTCGGCTACTCGTACCTGAGGAAGGTGTTTCACTTGTGCATGTAGCTGGCACAGATCGACCACGTCCTCTCCTTCCAACAGGAGCTTCACCAACACCACCAACACCAGCAGCACCAGCAGCACCACGACCACGTCCCTCATTTGACCCTCTCCTCATTCTGCCCGCAAATGTACTATGTAGCACTATTTAAGTATTATTAATACAAAAAAATGAATAATAAATTCTTCTTCTTCTACAGGAGAAGCAGGAACATCTCCCTATAGAACTAGTAGATGATTTTAGAATAATTATCTGTCCCTTACAGGACCAGCAGGAACCTCTCCCTTTAGAACTAGGAGATGATTATAGAACAATAATCTGTCCCTTACAGCAACAGCAGGAACCTGACCCTATAGGAGTAGGCGATCATTTTAGAACAATAATCTGTCCCTTACAGCAACAGCAGGAACCTCTCCCTTTAGAACTAGGAGATGATTAAAAACAATAATCTGCCCCTTACAGCAACAGCAGGAACCTGATCCTATAGGAGTAGGCGATGATTTTAGAACAATTATCTGTCCCTTACAGGACCAGCAGAAACCTCTCCCTTTAGAACTAGGAGATGATTATAGAACAATAATCTGTCCCTTACAGCAACAGCAGGAACCTGACCCTATAGGAGTAGGCGATGAGTTTAGAACAATTATCTGTCCCTTACAGGACCAGCAGGAACCTCTCCCTTTAGAACTAGGAGATGATTATAGAACAATAATCTGTCCCTTACAGCAACAGCAGGAACCTGACCCTATATAAGTAGGTGATGATTTTAGAACAATTATCTGTCCCTTACAGGACCAGCAGGAACCTCTCCCTTTAGAACTAGGAGATGATTATAGAACAATAATCTGTCCCTTACAGCAACAGCAGGAACCTGACCCAATAGGAGTAGGTGATGATTTTAGAACAATTATCTGTCCCTTACATGACCAGCAGGAACCTCTCCCTTTAGAACTAGGAGATGATTATATAAAAAGAATCTGTCCCTTACAGCAACAGCAGGAACCTGACCCTATAGGAGTAGGCAATGATTTTAGAACAATTATCTGTCCCTTACAGGACCAGCAGGAACCTCTCCCTTTAGAACTAGGAGATAATTATAGAACAATAATCTATCCCTTACAGCAACAGCAGGAACCTGATCCTATAGGAGTAGGCAATGATTTTAGAACAATTATATGTCCCTTACAGGACCAGCAGGAACCTCTCCCTTTAGAACTAGGAGATGATTATAGAACAATAATCTGTCCCTTACAGCAACAGCAGGAACCTGACCCTATAGGCGTAGGAGATGGTTTTAGAACAATTATCTGTCCCTTACAGGACCAGCAGGAACCTCTCCCCTTAGAACTAGGAGATCTATCTATCTGTCCCTCTAAGCAGTAGACTCTACCTAGTCCAGTCAGATGTTCTGTAATGCAGGATGAGATCTCTAATCTGTCCCTCTAAGCAGTAGACTCTACCTAGTCCAGTCAGATCGTTCTGTAATGCAGGATGAGATCTGCAATCTGTCCCTCTAAGCAGTAGACTCTACCTAGTCCAGTCAGATCGTTCTGTAATGCAGGATGAGATCTGTAATCTGTCCCTCTAAGCAGTAGACTGTACCTAGTCCAGTCAGATCGTTCTGTAATGCAGGATGAGATCTGCAATCTGTCCCTCAAAGCAGATCATTTTGTAATGCAGGATGAGATCTGCAATCTGTCCCTCACAGCAGTAGTAGTAGTCTCTATCTAGTCCACAATCAGATCAATGAGATGTTATTATATATATCTGCAATCTGTCCCTCACAGAGCCGGCAGCATCCTCTCCTACACTAGTCAGAGTCTCAGAGAGCATGTGACTGCAGCACTAAGTGACTCCAGCTTATAAAGAGGCTGGGTCACATGATGCACTGGCCAATCACAGCCATGCCATTAGTAGGCATGGCTGTGAGATAGTGTCGGTACGGATGATTACCGTACCGACACTAACCGGTCACGTAGTACACTGGGTCGGAGAAATATTC
>BLSH010495663.1:21668-41062 GCA_018402905.1 Glandirana rugosa | reverse complement strand
GTTTATTTACATTTAAGAACTCGATTAAAAAAGTACCTCTCAACTCTACTTCTCATAATTTGTCATTAGCAAGACAGTTCACTTCTCCAAACCCAGCTCCCCCCAAAACAAATGAAAAAATTAGCTCAAGAATTTACATTTATTTGCATAGCAGCAACACAATTATGTACATTAATTTAGTGGCATTAGTATATTAGGTGGTACATTTAGACAAACATTTAGCAATTGGGATCTAATGGCCCTGCTCATAGTTTTTCCAAGCCTTATGGTGGACATAACTTTAATTTCACAGTTTATAGCAGACTCACATTTCATAGTACAACTACTCTCAACAGACACCAACCACCAACAAATGTTTAGCTGCAAGATTATACAAAACTTAAAAAAACAGTCAGTCATTCTTAAAAAAAAATACAAAATATTAAAAAGACGCATATTCCAAACATGACCACCCACCTCCCCACATTCCACACACATACATTGATGAAGGATCTGCTGGAAGATACATTTCTGTGTACATGATTAAGCAATGAGATCAAAGAATAGAAGGTCAGCAGATGCTCCCAAACCATGAATTCATGGTCAGACAGCAACAGTACACAACATTGACAGCAAAGCCACACTTTTGATGGACAAAATGCACAAGAATTTCAACAGCCCAAGTGGGGTGTTTGTCATTATGCACAATATCAGCCCTACTCCCCCACAAAAACCACAGCAAATAACACGGCCTCTTCTCAGGGCAAACCAGCCCCTCTCCTGCAGCCATTTATATAACACAGGTTATATTGTTAGCACACCGACACGCCCAATGAAAGTACACGCCCATCAGTGTCATTCAATCTGTCTCTTCATGTCTGCCTAACTCTATAGTGATTGCACCTAATAAACAAGAACACTTACAATCTGCAAATGTGTTAGCCCACACGATATTGTCAAAATGCCTGCCTTTACACGCACATGAACTTTAATGGCATCCCAGTCCTAGTCTGTAGGGTTCAATATTGAGTGTGTCTATGGGAATGTTTGACCATTCTTCCCAAAGCACTTTTGTGAGGTCAGGCACTGATGTTGGACGAGAAGGCCTGGCTCACAGTCTCCACTCTGATTCATCCCAAAGGTGTTCTATCAGGTTGAGGTCAGGGCTCTGTACAGGCCAGTCAAGTTCCTCCACCCCAAACTCAGTCATCCATGTCTTTATGGACCTTGCTTTGTGCACTGGTCCAAATCAGGAGGGGGGATTATGGTGTGGGGTTGTTTTTCAGGGGTTGTTCTTTCACACTTGTGCGACTTGAAATTTGTGAATTTTTGCAGCGATTTGCCACAATGTTTTGCTGCAATGTTTTGCAGTGATTTTGATGTGACTTGAAGCAATAGCTGTGTAATCCTGAGGTCTATGAACCTCAAGTCTCATCAAAATCAGACCAAAGTAGTGCAGGGACTACTTTGAAGTCACTGCAACTTGAAGTCGCACAGATATGAATGGTACTGATTGAAAATCATGGAGAAAGGCTTATCATGTGACTTTGCAGTCCCAAGTCGCAGGAAAAGTCACACAAGTGTAAATGGGGCCTGAAGATAATTTCCAATCAGCACCATTCATATCTGTGCGACTTCAAAGTAGTCCGGCTTTGAAGCAACTTGAGGTTGATAGACCTTAGAATTACACAGCTATTGCTTCAAGCCACATCAAAATCACATTAAAAATTGTGGCAAATCGCGGTAAAATCATGCGACTTTCAGGTTGCACAAGTATGAAAGAGGCCTTAGCCCAGGTTCACATTGGTGTGATGCAGGAACCAGCACAATTGCAGCACCGGTTCCTGCATCGCACCTCTCCCACAGGCAGTTCACACTGCCTTCTGTGAACCACTGTGGGTGTCAGTACAATATTAATTACACCCTCAGATTGGTTCATGGATCGCAGTGCTAACTGTGGATTCCGATACGAATCAGATCGCAGGAGTGAGAACACCCATGTGATTTGATTCTGGTGTGGGAAAAAAGGGTCCCTGCACTGCTATAGCTGCAAAGGCTTGGCTAAATCAAATTTGAACCCTACAGCATTGGGATGCTATTAAAGTTCATGTGTGTGTAAAGGCATGTGTCCCAATACTTTTGGCAAGATTGCAGATTGTGCAAGATTTGCAATGGTGGTGGAACCCTCGTCCACATAAATGCTACATTTATATGAAAAATGGGGAAGGACAAGGAGTTATGTTTAACAACACAGGAAGAGCTGACAGCCTTTCTACAGGACGTAGCATGTTTGGGATTTGAACCTATGAACCCCAGCTTTGCTCAGCAGAAGTGCTAAGCCCTTAGCCACATTCATGAAGCATCCATTGCTGTGATGTCAAACAGTCCTAAGTCTCAGGGGTGCAATAAATAAACCAATGCAGATGTACTGTGGAAGGCTGGATAACCATTGAACAACCTGTTTCTGGCATATGCCATATGTTTTGAAGGTTTGTTATGGCTCAGTACTGTGAGCATTCTGCTATAGAACATCTCTCATTTTGGGACATTTGCCTTGGTAAGAAGCTGCAAATAATTGCTGGATGGGAAATGTTAAGGCTCATTATAGTCCTTGCCCATAGAAAACATGTGGCACAATTTGTAAATAAATACATAAATACCACATTTAGACATAATTTTGATAAGAACATGAGAGTTTGAGAATAGAAAACCTCTCTACATGAAGTGATATTCTCAGGACACAAACCCAGAACCTCTATGTTCCTAGGTAGAAGTGTTAAGCCGTTAGCAACCAGTCTGCCAAGTGTGCAACCCTCCTACACATAAATACACATATACTGCATTTCTATGCACATATAGGTGGTTGAATTACATTAGTCTGGAGTTTATTCTGTGCTATTTGGTGGTGCTTGGAGCGTAGAACAGTGATGTTATTGTAACAGCAATGGTATTGTTTGTGCTTTGTGAAAATACCTGTGTGAGTTTGGGAAAAGATTATTATGAGATGGACAGCAACAAGCAAAAGACAGAGAAAAGCATGAGAAGATTGCACATTGTAACATTCTTAAAAACAAATTAGATTATGAAATAGCAACATTGTTGCAGGGACAATTTGTTTGAGTGAAAGATACATTTCATCTCAACATGAAAAGGATTTCTTTAGGGAAGTTACAATTGTACCATTAGAATCAATGGCTGAAACTTGCATTGGGGTTCTCAAGAAGGCATATTGGCCAACGCAAATTTGCCTTCTCAAGCAGACATTATAGGCAAGTGCTCAGTTGTGCTGATGAATAGTCAGGAAAAAAGGGGGAATTTGGCTCTTTTCAGACTTTCAATGATATTTCAGGTTATATGTCACTTTTTTTAAACAATTTAAAAGCAGATCATCATTAAACAAGATACTACATTTTTTTTTTTTTAATTTAGGTGATCATATCATGCTCTAAACATTATTTCCATGTGCAATTCCTTTGCTTCTACCACGACTAGTTTTTTAGTCAGTCACTGTTGCTTGGGCGCTATAGTGAATTTGATTCTGGAACTATTTTCTCCATCAGGGCTTTAGTGAATTCCATTTTCGCGCTAATTAACGCAAATTTACAATTCTGCGCATTAAAATTTGCGCGAAGTCAGAATTGTCATATAGTAAATGAACCCCTAAATGTCTCCCACTATCATCCATATGTACATCCTACTCTGCTTGACCATCTGACATTGTTATTTAACTTTTGGTAAATGTCTCCCACTATCATCCATGTGTACATCCTACTCTGACCATCTAACATTTCTGTTTAATTTTTGGTAGTATCCTCTGCTAAATTTTCATATATTTAATGCTAGCTCTATAACTACTCACTGCATTAGCAATATAACTGGTGATTGACGCTCCCTTTGGCTTGAGTGATCAAGAAACCCAATTAACATTTACGACCCAAGCCTGTGTCTGGCCTGATATTGTCCATATCCCCTCCCATATTCATGTGTCTCAAATCAGACCCTATAATACTCAATTGAGAAATGCATGCCTTCTCAATGTACCTATAAATTTAAAGCAGCCTATGGGGAGGCTCAGACAGGGGCACGGCGCAGACATCATGGCTCTATCCTGAGTGGCTCTGTCACAAGTGGTGCACAGTTTCGCTGTCACAATTTAACAAAAGCAGGATAACTAAAGCTGGATGAAGATGCAACAAGAACTCTGCTCCACTCTGGAAAGATGGCAAGCAAATCAGCATTTGACATTGAACTTATTTGAAGTCAGATTCCCACTCTCTATCCACTAACATGCTCCTTCTACTCTGGCTCCCAATCGTCCAGCGAATTAAATTCAAAATACTAACCACAACATACAAAGCCATCCACAACTCTGCCCCGAGCTACATCACCAATCTTGTCTCCAAATATCTCCAAATATCACCCAAACCGTCCTCTCCGCTCCTCTCAAGGCCTACTCTCAAGCTCCCTTGTCACCTCCTCCCATGCTCATCTCCAGGATTTCTCCCGAGCCTCTCCCATCCTCTGGAACTTTCTACCTCAACCTGTCCAGCTATCTCCTACTCTAGCTGCCTTCAGGCTCTCTCTGAAAACGCATCTCTTCAGGGAAGCCTATCACACCCCCAACTAATCTTTTACCATTTCCATCAGCTCACTCCCCACAGTTACAACCCTTTGTACCACCTGCCCCCCCCCATTAGATTGTAAGCTCTTCTGAGCAGGGACCTCTTAATCATCTTGTATTCTATTGTATTGTACTTGTATTGTTCCCCTTTTATATTGTAAAGCATTGCATAAACTGTTGGCGCTATATAAATCCTGTATAATAATAGTAATAATAATAATAATCCATAGCAACAGTCTTGTAGTTTTTCCCCATGCCCTTGAACCCTGAAACAGTCTTACCGGAACTATGGGTGATTTTTCACCCCTAGAGACATTGGAGTGGTTCACGGATGGGTTCAACAAGTCCTCGGCCACAGTATATCTCTCTACCAAATCCACCAGCTGGTTTGCGATCTTAGGGTCCCCACAGCTTACCCCCTTCCTCAAAGTGGCAGGGTGCGCACATAAATAACGGTTCATGACCACACGCTCCCCAATCTTAGGACCTGGCAAAGTCTCTGGCTTCAGCCACTTCTTGTTGAGGTGTATTAAGTCAAATATTTGAGAGTGGGGTGGCTTGTCAGTATTGTATTACCACCGATGCACCCATTGAACCCAGACTGCAATGGTGATGCCCATGCGTGCATGCATCTCAGCTTTCAGTGTCTCATAATCCTGGGCAGCATCTGGTTCCAGGTCATAATAGGTCTTTTGGGGTTCTCCTTTCAGAAAGAAAGCTAGCAATCCTGCCCATTGATCATTTTTGCCATCCTTCTCATACAGCGACTCTTTCAAAAGTTGCTAGGTAGGCTTCCACATAATCTGCAGGTGTCATCTACTGCAGGTAATAGCTGGCACGCACCATTTTCTGTTTCACCGGCAAAGGACCTGCAGACCCTTTCTTTAACTCCACCATGGCCTCTGCAAACTGGTGATTCATCTCCTGCTGGGCTGCAATTGCCTGGCATTCGGCTCCTGTTGGGCTGCAATGGCCTGGCAATTAGCCTCATGCTGGGCTGCAATGACCTGGTGAATCACCTCCCGCTGGGCTGCCATGGCCTCTGCGACTTGGCAGTTGGTTTCCTGCTGGGCTGCAATGGCCTGTGCGACCTGGCAATTTGTTTCCTGTTGCTGGCGATTGGTTTCCTGCTGGGTTGCAATGGCCTGCAGCAGGGTTTTTAACACATCCTCCATCTTTCCACTTGTCTAGGGAGATGCCCGCCAAAAATCCACCATGTGTGGGAGGTTAGCTCAATGGGGATCTCCTTCCCTGAGAAAAAGGTAGTCCAAACGGCAGGTTTTCTTAAAATCTGATTTGTAGCCAGGTTTATTTAAAGGTTGCAGGTAAATCAAATAAGCAAAACAGAAAATAAATCCTTGCCATCCAGGCACTAACTAAACATTTCAAGTTTTCTAACTCAGAGGTGAAGGGCTTCTCCCAGTGACCCACAAAACAAAGATAATGCAAACCTTTTGTTTCAGTCACAAATCAAAGTTCATCAGCTCTCTCAGGCTTGATGGCTCCTGAGTCCCAGGCAAGAGCAAGCATCTGATCCAGGTCTACTTCCTTTATACCACCTGTTCATGGACACAAGATGGACACAAGTGGACCGCAAATCTGGTCCTGAACCCACCCTGCCAAAGTGGCTGGTAAAACACGGACCAGATTCCACCTTAGTTTCCTGCAGGTAAACACATGTGAGGTGAAACATTGCGTCCATCGATCACCTCGTTTTTCATAATGCCACAATCTGCTCAGACATGGGCTCATTTCCAAGCTATATGACCATAGAGAAAAATACTGCATATATAGTTATTGTATATACAAATATGACAATGATGACATCTAAGCATACTGTTTGCTAGCTTTTGAGCTCTTCCCGTTTTATTTACTGTGTACTTACTGTTGACATACCCTGAAGATTGGTAGTCTGTCTGGCTATCAAATTTGGATATAGGCCTACCACTTTTGCAATTTTATTGCCCAACAAGAGAATATGCTAAAACTTTGATAACAGGGTCCAACGTTTCCCCAATGCATACCAAGATTTGTTATCATACCTAGTTGATACTCACCTTCAACCTCCCTAGGGGGATCCAATACTTCCTGTTGGTTTTTTCCAATGCCTTCATCTTTATAACACAGCCTTATGATGATAACCCATTGATCTGAACTTACTTTTAATTTACTTACTGAGGGCCCTTGGATGATGGACTGGTGAAATAGAACAGTAGTGTTTTTCTGGCTATTGGCTTCTGAAATGTTATAGTTCCCTGTTTTTATATTTTTTCGTTTCAATCATTTTTTATTGAGGATTTCAACAATAACAGAAAGGAGAAGTACTATTATCCAAGATCTATCAAACTATGATATTTACATAGGATACTTGTTTAATCACCTATGAACGACATCACAGTTTGGAAGTCAAGATATAACAATGTAGCTAGATGTAGGCAGGCATATGGCAGAAGATGTTATGCCACCCTTCCAGACACCCTGCTGCGATCCAACTGTGTCTAAGAGGATGTGAGAAAACATATTCCGCTACTTTTCAAAAATAACATTTGGGAGAGTTTATTGAGTTTTAATAGGAATATTTATAAGTCAACACTTGTCCAAATGTAACAAATTGGATAGAAGCATACAATAAAGCTTGTCCTTACTAGTCCTAAAACGTGCAGGCGTACATGAAGAGCAGACCTGTGTAAAAAATAACCGCAAGACGACCAAGCAGAAAGAATTGCTTAAGTCGGGAGTTCTGAAAAAAAAGAAATCACTCAACCCCCCCTCCACCCCCAATGGGAACTAACTGTGGAGAGGGGCATTCTAATTATCCCCGACCTTAGGGCAGGGGGTTCCCCCGACGTTGAAAGATAAGATAGCCTAGAAAAACACAACAGGGTGCTTCATGAAGGCCTAACACGTGTTAAATATCCACAGCACCACCATTTATGAACAAACAAGTCAATTAAAAAGCTGAGGATATAAGTGCCTGGGAATGTAGCCACCCCTTACTCTCAACCACGAGATTGGAAAGAAACTGTGCTAACCATATGCCTACAAGACCCAGACATCCAATGTGAAGAAAAAAAAAAGCCAAGGAGTAGTGGAAGGGATAGCAAGAAGAAAAGAAAATAAAGAAGAGGAGCAAAAGAAAAATTTAGCACCGGGGAGCCTAATGAGGAGATGAGAGAGCCAGAGGTCACGGTGGGAGATTTAAGTACTTCCTCCAGGGATCCCGGACTAGATCAAATTTGGATGATGTATCCAAAATTATATTAGCAAGCCTTTCCTCCAGGATATTTTCCATTTAGCCTCAGCGAAGGACACAGAGGGACGCTTCCAAGCCCTGGCAATTGTAATTTTGGCTCCCAGCAAAATGAAGTGGGTCAGTTTAAAGAGGGGTTTTGAGAGACCGTCAGGTCTAAAATTGAGAAGAGCCATTTCTAGGTTCTGAGGGATCGGATGGCCCGTGATCTTACGAATCAAGTGGAATACTTTATTCCAAAAACTCCAGATGCGTGGGCATTCCCACCACGTGTGGAAAAAGGAGCCCATAATGCCACACCTCCTGAAATAGAGGCCGGAGAAGTTTGGAAACATGGCTGCTAACCGAGTTGGTACCAAGTACCAGCGGGTGAATACCTTAAGACTGGCCTCCCTTAAATCAATATTAGCTATCCCCTTGAAGGATCTCTGAAACAGAGAACTCCACCTGTCCGCTTCCCAGTCCACTTCCACGTCCTTCTCCCATTTCCTCGCAAAGGGAGGCTTATCTGGACTCTCTGTCAGTTGTGCATAAACCAGGGAAATACCTCCTCTTTGTTCCTCTAGATCCGAGCACAATTTTTCATAAGGGGTAATTCTTACAGAGTCATTTCTGAGTTTCCACCAAGAGGACATGAAATGATATATCTGTTGAAAGCGAAACTGCTACGTAGGAGGCATATCTAATTTCTTAATGCAATGAGATAAGGTCCAGGGACCTGAGGGAGTCAAAAAGTGACCTATTCGGAATAAGCCTTTATTTGTCCACCACTGGAAGGACCAGATGTCTAGGTCTGGTGGAAATTGGGGATTATTAAAAAGGTGATTAAGGGGACGGAGATTTGAGAACAAATAAGGGGGTTTGAGAACAAAATCGATAAGGGCTATAGAGTGCGACAGTGTAGGGGCGAGTATTGGGGGCCTCAATTTAGGAGGCGCCCCCACCAAAAAATCGATAGTGTTCAATGTTACCGCCTGTCTCTCTATACTGATCCAATCAGGTTTGTCTCCTTTGGCAAAAATGGTTGAAAACTGGGCTAATTGAGCAGCCTGATAATATTTGAAGAGGTGTGGGAGTCCTAGGCCACCCTGACCCCGTCTTCTATACAGGACACTAGCAGAACATCTGAAGCCTTTACCTCCCCAGATAAATTTCAAAATTTGCGATTGTAGTTTATGTAATTGAGGTTTCCTAATAGGGATAGGGAGTGCTCAAAAAAAATAGAGGATCCTGGGGAGGAGGGTCATTTTAACTGCATGTATCCTACCTAACCATGATAGGCCCTCCTGATCCAATTTGGAGAGGTCATCTGTTAGTTTCTTGAGTAAGGGTGGGTAATTGACATCAAAAAGGTGGCTGATGTTAGCTGCCAGGTTGATCCCCAAATAAGGTATCTGGTTGACATTCCAGGTGAACTTATAGCGCTCCCTGAGACGATAAACTATTGCCTCTGGGATGGAGATATTCAGAGCTGCTGACTTGGACCAATTAACACATAGACCAGAGACCTCCCCGAATTCCTGAAGGATATGAATAACATGAGGAGTGGAAGTGAGTGGGGACGAAATAAACAGAAGTAGGTCATCTGCAAATAAAGCACATTTGTGCGTACGAGTCCCACACTTCACTCCCTGGATGTCTGAGTTATCCCTGATAGCAATTGCCAGAGATTCCATCGCAATCGCGAATATTAGGGGGGAGAGGAGACAACCCTGCCTTGTTCCCCTAGAAATAGTAAAAGGGTCTGAATAGTAATTTTGAAGTTTTACCTGGGCACTGGGGTTTGAGTAAAGGGTTCTCAAAGTCTGGAGAAATTTCGGACCGAAGCCCCATCTATTGAGGATCTCAAATAGGTATGACCAATCAACCATGTCAAAGCCTTTTTGTAGATCCACAGATAGAAGGAACCCTTCCTGATGTGGACTCCCATCCCAGCCCGAATTGAGGAGCGAGATGATGTCCACTGCTCTGCGGATCTGATCTGGGCCTTGCCTACCCTGGATGAAACCCACCTGGTCTTTGTGGACATACTTACCTATAAATTTGGACAATCTATTGGCCAAAATTTTGGTCAAGATTTTAAGGTCATTATTAATTAATGAGATGGGCCTATAATTGCTGACGTCCGAGTGGTCTTTACCAGGTTTGGGGATGACCGTGACAAAGGCCCTGTTGGCCTCATTCTGCAGTGAGGACCCTGCCCATAGAGAGTTAAAGAATTTTATTAAATAGGGAGCAATTACGGGGCCAACGGTTTTATAATAGCCTGTGGAGAATGCATCAGGGCCAGGGGCTGAGCCCTTCTTAAGGTTTTTGATTACCTCCAGGACTTCCACATCGGAGAACAGAACAGTTGTTCTAATGAAACTATGTGTTCCTCCGAAAGTTTAGGGAGGTTAATGTTGTTTAAAAATGAAGCGAGTGGCGGGGATGAAGCTGTTTTCCCTGATTTATATAGTTTAGCATATAAACTTTGAAACAAAGCCATCATTCATTGAGGGTTCTGAGTTAGTGTACACGAAAGGTCCCTGATCTTTGGGAAAGAGAAGGACCTAAATTTGGTAGACAATTTGGCAGCCAACCTAGGGCCTATTTGATCTTTTTGCAGATAGAAGTGGGCTTTAGACCATTGAATTAGTTTTTCGGTGCTAGTGGTAAGGGCAAGGTTTAAGGCCACCCTCCCTGCTTTCAACTGTCCCCTGGAATGATGGGTTGGATTCTTCTTGTGAGATCTGGCTAACTCGTGGAAAGCCCTCTCTAGATTCTCAATATCGACCTTCCTTCCCCTTCTAAGCCTGGCAGATAGTTGGATAATCTTGCCCCTTAACACCCCCTTGTGGGCCACCCAGAGCATCGAGGGCAAGACTTCCCCATTATCATTTGTTAGGAAATAGTCCTTAAGTTCCTTTTCCAGCAACGTACAATGGACCGGGTTATTCAAAAGAGTTTCATTCAAACGCCACTGGGGATTCCTCCTTTGACCATGGTCAGCCCTAATATATATTATAACTAACGAATGGTCTGATAATGGTGAGTCTCTGATGAAAGATTTAGAAATCCTGGGGGCGACCGTAGCTGGTACAAAAAAATGGTCTATTCTTGCAAAGCTCTTGTGGGGAGCCGAGAAGTGGGTATAGTCCCTTACCCTAGGATTGAGTTCCCTCCAGATGTCAATGAACCCCAATGAGTGAAGAAGCTTGGCAAATTTGAGGCTATGTTTTGGTGGATGAAGCAGACGGGAGTGGCTTAACCCCGATTTGTCAAGCGAGTAATCTAATGCTGTATTAGAATCTCCTCCCAAAATCACTGTCCCCTCAAGGAGGGGCATGATGAAGTTGAAAAAACTGTGGAAAAATTTGGCTTGGCCCTGGTTTGGGGCATAATATGATATAAAGGTGTGCAATAAGCCCTCCAAAGTCCCTTTCAACAGTATAAACCTGCCCTTCGGGTCCTTAGTTACACTCAGAAGAGTAAAGGCTAAATGTTTAGCAAAGAAGATTCCGACTCCTCTAGTCTTGTCTGGTGCATTTGCCAGAAAGAACTGGGGATATTTAGGGTGTATGAACTTCGGATTATACTGTTCAGGGAAGTGGGTTTCTTGAATTAGTAACACTTCCAGGTGCTGAGAGTGGGCAAGTGTAAAATATTTTTTCCTCTTCACGGGGGAATTAAAGCCCTGGACGTTGTGTGTTGCTATTCTTAAAGAGGTTGGGGGATTAGTGGACATTGTCATAGTTCGGGTGTTGAAGTTTATGCATCACTGAGTGAGGGCTTACCTGGATCCAGAGGCATAGAGGAAGAAGCTTGCCTAGTAAGGAGAATGGAATGATTACGCACCGTAACTTCTCAAAACTGGGCTTCTCCGGTGCCTGAAAAGAAAAAAAGGAAACAGGGAGAAAAAGAGCAGAGAAAACATAGAATAGAGAATGAGATCAATGAACATGGGAGGGGAGCGGCACAACCTCGCTGCAAACCCCCTCAGGATCCTGACGTTGGGGGGTATAAGAATCACCCCCAATCTCAGGATATGGCAACTACTAGTCTGCCAGCTCGGCAGAATTACAACTGACCAAGGGAATACCAACATTTGGATCCCCAAGCCAGGGGGAGGAGCATGACTTCTGCTATTACCTTAGACCCTGAACCTGTAAAGAAAAGGCAGAGGATTCCCTGAAAACAAAAAACCCAAAAGTAAATCCAGTGGGACTCGGAGCCCACAACTTCTCAAATTAAGAACAATTTTAAAGGTCCCTTCGGTAAAAGTCTTGTATTGGCACCAAGTTCCACTTAAAACCAATCATCCCATACTAACAGGGACTGCCAGCAATAACAAAGACAAAAACAATAAAAAAAAAGAACACGTAATAAAATGCAACAATGCTAGACTGAAGAGCCTGCCCAAGGTCCCCCCCCGCCCCTCCCCCCAAAAAAAATCACAGGGGTTGGGAGAGGAGGGCAGGGGAGAGAGAGCCAACCACAGGCCGCCCCAGCAAAATATCATTTATAACACATACGAGTCGTCAGAACTGGAGAGAATGACACTTAATAGCTAAGAGACTTTAGTGCCGCTGAAAATAATAGACAACATTAGGGGTTCCTGGCCTATGAATCAGGGAGGATGGGAGTCTTTGGCCCGTTTGGGTTGCTGTTTCCACCAGATTGGAAGAACTGGGCTCTGTGGGGAGGGCCTGAGCTCTTGTGAGGCACTGCAGATGAGGCATCAACGGAGATGAGGTTAAGTTTAACCAGCAATTGTTCCCCATCCTGAACGGTAGAAAATCTGTAAGTCTTGCTTTTGTAGATAAAGGACAGTCGGAACGGAAATGACCACCAGTATTTGATGGTTGACTTGGAGAGTACTTCCAGCAGAGGCTTCAGGGTTCTTCTCCTTTGGATGGTGGTGGGTGACAGATCCACAAAAACTTGAATCGGATGACCTTGTATGTAAAGATTGGGGGAGTTCCTAGAAACCTTCATGATCTTCTCCTTTACACTGTAAAAATGGGGTTTCACCACAATGTCTCTAGGTAATCCATCAGAACGTGGAGGATGAAGTGCTCAGTGGACCCTGTCAAGCTCCAGATGATGTTCAGGGATGCCCGGAATGATTTCTTTGAAAAAGTAACGCACCACAACTCGGACATCAGTAACAGTCTCAGGGAGCCCCCTAATCCGAAGATTATAGCGTCTGGAACGATTTTTCAGATTGTCTATTTTGGATAATGCTGAGTCCAATTGGTCTTGTAAGTCTTGGATACGTGCCGTGTTCTGGTTGATTCTGGTCACGAATTGGTCAGTTTTATTTTCTATTGCATCAATCCAGGCTCCCAGGTTTTGTAGATCAGCTTGAATAACATATGTGATTTGGGTAGCTCTTTGTGCTAAGGCCTTGGAGAGCATTTTGGAGAATACCTCCATCATCAGCTGGACGTCAGAGTGAAGTGCTGGGGATTGAGAACCCAAAGAACCAACCTGAATAATGCCCAAAGCCTGCTCCTTGAGTGGTGTGGTAATAAGTTCATCTAGAGTCCGTTCTAGAATGGAGACAGTGGATGCTGGTGAGAGTACCTGGGCTGTGAGTTGAGCTCCTGGTAAGGGCCCTAGAGAGGAGAGGACCTGAGAACCTCCGTCTGAGCCAGCTTCCATGTCCTCATTGTCCCCTGCCACTTGTTGTGCTCCTGAAGGCACTTGAGGGCCACTAGGGGATGTTTCATTAAAGCCCGGTTGTCGTGATAACTCCCTTCTGACAGCCCCTGACTGCATAAGTCCAGAACAGCGGAAAGCCCCTTTAAGATCTCTGAATTGTGCCCACTCTTTATAGCTAGTTATGACCCTAGCTAGGTCTGGGAAAGTGTCCAGATATTTTGCCCTTATAGAAGACCAATCTGACTATGTCATAGCCCTGAGGAACCCACCAGAGAACATAGATGCTGAGACAAGGCCTCCTCTCCATCTGCAAGCTGTGCTGCAATTTGTGGATTGATGAGTGGCCGTGGCCTCGAGTAGGTGGCTGGGGCCGGAAATGGGAGTAGGCCTTATGGCTGAGCCGGCTGGACCCCCTACTTCTGGGGGAACCCCCTCCTGCTGTTGTTGCACTTGTGGGACAAAAGCTCCCCCAGGGACTAAGCCACCCTTGGCCGCTCTCTCCTGCATTGTGTTGCTGCTGATAGGCCCAAGCCGCGGCCTCGCGTACCTAGCGGGGGGCCAGGCGCGGGACCCACGGCGGACCAGATGGGACCACGCTGTCCTGGGAGGTATCTTCCCAGGTACACCACCTCCTGGGGCACTGGTGGAGGGACCGACAGGCTCCTTAGCTTGCTGTGTCGGGTCGGGAAAACCGGGATAGCCGGAGCTCCGGGATTAAGCGTCCATCACCGGGGCTCCGCGCATGCGCACACTGTTTTTATATTTTTAAGACCAAAGCATCAAAGTCACTCTTTGAAAAAAATGTTGTTAATGCTCAGTTCATCTATATATTCGACCAACTTCTCCAAGATACCTCTCCCCTTCACTAGAGCATCATCAATGTATCAGACAAATTTTAGCATACCACTGCCTTTCCCGCTCTTGCAGATATACTGTGGTGGAGCAGCATGTGCAGGCTCAGTCTCAGTCTGAAGTTTAAGAGGGTGCTGGGGCATACGGCGTGCCCCTCCTGTAACCGCTGTGTCCACCAAACACAGCAGAACACTGTTACCAATACCGACCGGGTATCATGTGATCACTATGATTGGTCATAGCGATCACATAATCACAATGTAAACAATGGGTCATTAATGATATTCCATTCATGAACAGCTTGCTTACTATTTTGATCTGTGATTGTCCCAAAGCAATCACATGGTACCTGGCTACCTGTACCATGTGATTAGCTTAGCCAATTACAGATCACAATCAAAAGCAAGCTGTTCATGCATGGGATACCCAGAGTAGTACAATGTCACTATGGTGACAATGAATGAATGACAAGATGTGAAAAAAGTTAAAAAATGTGTTAATTTTTCTTTAAAAAATTGAAGGCAAAATTATTTTATTAATTTTTTTTTACATGCTGTCATCAGTCAATATCCCTGATCACAGCCCCACCAGTCATATGATGACACTATAGTGCACTGGTGACAATATGTAAAAAAATAACCACATTTTATTTCATTTCTACATTTTCCAAAAAATTGTGACAAAACATGACAACTTTCAGAAACTCACCATGAATCTTACTAAATGCCTCAGGCTGTCTACTTTGCAAAAAGGGGTCATTTGGGTGGTCATTATACTGTCCTGGCATTTTAGGGCCTTAAGAAGTGAGCCTTATTGCCGCCAGTACATTACTGTGGGATTTTTTTTACCAAAGACACGTTGCAAAATATATATGCCTACATTTATGAAGAAATTTGATTATATTGGACATTTTCTATAGCAGAAAGTAGAAAGGATTGTTTTTTTTATTATTATTTTTATTGCAAAGAAAAAGAAACAATGGTGATGCCAGCAAATACCAGCAATAGAAAGTTATATTTTTGTGAAAAAAGGTATAAAATTAATTTGTGTGCAGTGTGCATGCAATTTCCAGTTAAAGTAGAGCATGATCCCACGATTAACCACCTCAATACTGGGCACGAAAACCCCCTTCCTGTGCAGGCCATTTTTCAGCTTTCAGCGCTACATTTTGAATGACAATTACTCAGTCATGCAACACTGTACCCATTTGAAATTTGCGTCCTTTTTTTCACACAAATAGAGCTTTCTTTTGGTGGTATTTAATCACTAGTGGATTATTATTTTTTTTGTGCTATAAATAAAAAAAGTTTGAAAATTTTGTGAAAAAATGCATTTTCTTTGTTTCTGTCATAAAATTTTGTAAATTAGTAATTTTTCTTCATACATTTTGGCCAAAATTTATACTGCTACATATCTGTGGTAAAAATAACTCAAATACGTGTATATTATTTGGTCCTTGTGTAAGTTATAGAGTCTACAAGCTATGGTGCCAATCATTGAAAATTGATCACACCTGATTACACCTGATATACTGACAGCCTCATTTTTTGAGACCCTAACAAGCCAGGAAAGTACAAATACCCCCCAAATGACCCCTTTTTGGAAAGTAGACAGTCCAAGGTATTTAGTAAGAGGCATGGTGAATTTTTTGAAGTTGTCATTTTTTTCCCACAATTCTTTGCAAAATGAAGATTTTTTTTCTTTTTTTTCACAAAATTGTCATATATTAACAGGTTATTTCTCACACCCAACATATGCATACCACAAATTACACTCCAAAACACATTCTTCTACTCCTCCTGAGTATGGCGATATCACATGTCTGAGACTTTTTCACAGCCTGGCCACATACAAAGGCCCAACATGCAGGGAGCGCCGTCAGGTATTCTAGGGACATAAATTACACATCTAATGTCATGACGACCTATCCCATTTTTGAAGGCCCTGGAGCACCAGGACAATGGAATTGCCCACAAAATGACCCCATTTTGGAAAGCAAACACCTCAACATATAATCTATGAGGCATAATGAGTCTTTTGAACATGTCATTTTTTTCCGGTAGTTTTTGGAAAATGTGGGAAAAAAATGAAAACACATTTTTTTACACAAAGTTGTCCATTTATATGATTATTCCAACACATAGCATGTGCATAGCAAAAATGACACCCCAAAATACATTCTACTACTCTCCCTGAGTATGGCGATACCACATGTGTAAGACTTTTACACAGCCTGGCCACATACAGTGATCCAACATTGAACTAGTACTTTCAGGTGTTCTACAAGCATAAATTACACATCTCATTTCTCAACCACCTACCTATTACATTTTTGAAGGTCCTGGAGCACCAAGCCAATAGAATTGCCCACAAAATGACCCCATTTTGGAAAGTAAACACCCCAACGTATAATTTATGAGGCATAATGAGTCTTTTGAACATGTCATTTTTTTCCAGTAGTTTTTGGAAAAAAAATGAAAATGCTTTTATTTTTACATAAAGTTGTCCATTTATATGATATTTCCAACACATGGCATGTACCTAGCAAAAATGACCCCCCAACATACATTCTGCTACTCCTCCTGAGTATGGCAATACCAAATGTGTGAGACTTTTAAAGGTGATGTTTACTGATAGGTGATGACGGTCTCTGTCAGGTGATTGGTGATGGGTGACTGGTGGAGGTCACTGATGGGTGATAAGTGACTGGTGGTGGTTACTGATGGGTGTCTGGCGGTGGTCACTGATGGGTGATGGGTGACTGGCGGTGGTCACTGATGGGTGATGGGTGACTGGCAGTGGTCACTGATGAGTGAGGGGTGACTGGTGGTGCTCACTGATAGGTGATGGGTGACTGGTGGAGGTCACTGATGGGTGACTGGCGGTGGTCACTGATGGGTGACGGGTGTCTGGCAGTGGTCACTGATGGGTGACAGGTGTCTGGTGGTGGTCACTGATGGGTGACTGGCGGTGGTCACTGATGGGTGCTGGGTGTCTGGAGGTGGTCACTGATGGGTGCTGGGTGTCTGGCGGTGGTCACTGATGGGTGCCGGGTGTCTGGCAGTGGTCACTGATGTGTGACAGGTGTCTGGCAGTGGTCATTGATGGGTGAGGGGTGTTTGGCAGTGGTCACTGATGGGTGACGGGTGTCTGGCGGTGGTCACTGATGGGTGATGGGTGACTGGTGGTGGTCACTGATGGGTGCCGGGTGTCTGGCGGTGGTCACTGATGTGTGACAGGGGTCTGGCAGTGGGCATTGATGGGTGACGGGTGTCCGGCGGTGGTCACTGATGGGTGACGGGTGTCTGGCGATGATCACTGATGTGTGATGGGTGACCGGCAGTGGTCACTAATGGGTGATGGCAGTGGTCACTGATGGGTGACTGGCAGTGGTCACTGATGGGTGACTGGTGTCTGGTGATGGTCACTGATCCTTGACTGGTCACGGTCATTGATGGGTGATGGGTGACTGGCAGTGGTCACTGATGGGGGACGGGTGTCTGATGGTGGTCACTGATGGATGACTGGTGTCTGGCGGTGATCACTGATGGGTGACGGGTGACTGGCAGTGGTCACTAATGGGTGATGGCAGTGGTCACTGATGGGTGACTGGTGGTGGTCACTGATGGGTGACTGGTGTCTGGTGGTGGTCACTGATGTGTGATTGGTCACGGTCACTGATGGGTGATGGGTGACTGGCAGTGGTCACTGATGGGGGACGGGTGACAGGCCACAGGTGACTGGTGGTGGTCACTGATGGGTGACAGGTGACAGGCCAAGGTCAGTGACGGGTGACAGGCCATGGTCAGTGATGGGTGACAGGCCATGGTCACTGATGTGTGATGGTTGACAAGCCACGGTCACTGATGGGTGATGGGCGACGCGCCACAGTCACTGATGGGTGAGGGGTGACACACCACAGTCACTGATGGGTGACGGGTGGCACGCTACGGTCACTGATGGGTGACATGCCACGGTCACTGATGGGAGACGGGTGACACACCACGGTCAGTGATGGGTGATGGGTGATAGGCCATGGTCAGTGATGGGTGACGGGTGACACGCCACGGTCACTGATGTGTGACACGCCACGATCAGTGATGGGTGACGGGTAGTGCTGAGCGAACCCGGACTGTAACGCTCGGGTTCGTACCGAACTTTCGGGTGTCGGGGACCCGGACCTGAACACGGACATTTCAAAAAACGTTCGGGTTCGGGTTCTGGGTTCTGGTAGTTGATCACGCATGTTGAATAGCTGCAGGGCAGCCAATCAACAAACGTTTCACTGGTTTGCCCTTAGAAGCCATCACAGCCATGCCTACTAATGGCATGGGTGTGATTGGCCAGTACATCATGTGACCCAGCCTCTTTATAAGCTGGAGTCACAGTGCTGCATGTCACATGCTCTTGGGTTAGTGTAGGGAGAGGAAGCTGCCGACGTGAGGGAGAGATTACAGACATTTTAACATCTGATCCTGCATCCTGAGATTACTACTGCTGTTGCTCTGAGGGACAGATAGCAGAAATTTGAGATTTCACATACTGCTGCTTTGAGTTGCAGATTGCAGATCAAACTCTGCCTAACACAACGATCGTTACGATCGTACACAACAATCAGATTGTTGGAGTAATTTGAGATTTCACATACTGCTGCTTTGAGTGACACATTGCAGATCAAACCCTGCCTAACACAACGATCGTTATGATCGTACACAACGACCAGATTGTGCGATCTTACTCAACGATCAGATTGTGGGAGTAATTTGAGATTTCACATACTGCTGCTTTGAGCAATCTGACTGCACTAGGTAGAGGCTTCTACTTAGAAGGACAGATTATTGTTAAAAAATCATTGCCTACTCCTATAGGGCCAGCTGTTGCTGTAAGTGACACATTATTGTTCAAAAATCATCTCCTAGTTCTAAAGGGAGAGTTTCCAGCTGTTGCTTAGAGGGACAGATTCTTGTTCAAAAACCATTGCCTACTCCTATAGGGCCAGCTGTTCCAAAAACTTGTTCTTAGACAGGGAGATTCGTTGTCGACCTT
>BLSH010495633.1:0-13790 GCA_018402905.1 Glandirana rugosa | reverse complement strand
CAGAAATCAACAAGGTCAAGGTCAAGCTGGGTCACAGGACCAGATAAACAGGAAATCAGGTCGCTCAGGAACACTCACACGCTGTAGAACGGACAGCACTGACTGCTGGGCATAGTGAGCTTAAATGGGGACATTTGGCGCCATGTTCGGCGTGTGCGCGCGAACGCGCACAGACACGCGCACAGGCGCGAAAATGGCAAAACAGTCCTTTTTCTAACATTTCCAGAGTGTTTCCGATCGTCTCAGAGTCTCACCAGCGCCCCCCCTGCACCTCTGGCCACATACAGTACTGCATAGACAAACAGTGGTTGTGGAACGAGTTTCCATTGTTTCCTATGGGGCAACTTGCTTTGATACACGAGTGATTTGGATTACAAGCATTCTCCGGGAAAGGATTATGCTCGTAATCCGAGGTTTCACTGTATTTTACTTTTATTTCATGGTTAAAAATATTTCCAGCATTTCTTGTATAGGAACCATGGACTGACCCATGGCTGTTCAAGCGTTTAGACAAATACCCGAATATTGATCCATTTGGATAAATATGTGCTGGGTTAGTTGCTCTGAATGGTAGGAGAGATATTGGGAGGTGTAATAGAGCCCTGATGTCTCCATAAAGGGGACCTGTGACCTGGCCAAAGCTATCACAAGGGGGCTGGTTTGCTCCCTTGTGATAGCAGTAAAATTAAATGAAAATAAAGAAATAAAAAAAGTTAAAACAAAGAATAAAAATAATAATAATAATAGAAAAAATTAATGCACCCCCATCCCACCTGCGCAAAAGCAAAGGAGAATGTAGGTCCGGCACATTTCTGTAAACAGTGATCGCACCACGCATGGGAGCAGGGTTGCCAACCGCCAGTAAATTTACTGACAGTTTATAAAAATCAGTGATTTATACAACGGTCTATGAATATCAGGGTCTGATAATTTGTCGTGCTGTGCTGATTTTTTAAGTGTAAACCAATCAAATTACATGATATGGGTATTGCCAGTGTTTCCATGTTGTGTTTGAATATCAAGTGCCTTAGTTTTTAATTGGAGTTGTGTTATTTTTTTTATTTTTTAGGTTGCCAGTATGTTCTCCACCAGTAAATTTTCCATGTTTTGCCAGTAAAAATTGCTGCAGGAGGTTGGCAACACTGCATGGGAGGTATCGCTGAGAACGTCGGAATGAGAGCAATAATTCTAGCACCATCATTCATGAATAATTGGAAATGCTTATAAAACTTCGCCCTTGGACAATTTTTGATCCCATGGCTTGTTGCCATTTCACAGGTGCACTCAAATATAAATCTTGACATGTTTGATATCTATTTGCTTGACACATCATTTTTTTATATTTTACTAAAACAAATTGGTATTATATTGTATTTGTATGCACTAAAATTCATGTTAGTGTGATTCCTCCTGAAAGTTCATGTTTGATAAGTGGCTGCGCAAATATAAACGTAAAAAAAAATTGCAACATCCACCATTTTACTCTCCAGGGCCCCTGCTTTCAGAAAATATATCATATTTATGGGGTTCTAAGTGGCTTTCTACCAAATCTTTCTTCAAATTCCCTCGACAGCAAGTGATTAAACTTCAGCTTTAGGTCTTCCTCATTCTGTCCATATGTAGAATCTGGCTGGAGAAGTGGATGTTGTTACAAATAATTTCTGGGACTTTTTATGTAACTAGACAGAAATGTGATATAAATGGATCCTTTCACTTCCTCTGTGGTGTTGGAAGAAGAAGTACCTACAGCTGCAGTGTGAAAGTCTGAAAGCAGGAAGCTGTATTCTTATTAGAGGAAATGACAGATCTGAACAATGCTGGTGACTCTACTTGTGAGTCTCGGAAATAGGAGGTGGTTAGATATAACTGTGATGAGCCAGTTAGGAGGAACTGATCAGTTTGCCATGATCAATCCCCAATGTTCCAGATAAAATGATCTGCTCAGATAGTAAACTGATAAAAGGTTCCTACAGACTCTATATTGGGGGCCACACACTATCCTATATTGTGTGTAATTAGTCAAATCTAGTGTTAGCTTCTGTTTAGGGTTTCCTGGGCTGGGAGTTTCATTACCTCCCCATCTCTGGAAGAAGCTTCTTGAGCTTAGGGGAGGGAGGATTCAAATTCCTGGCCTAAACATTTAGCAGAGCCCAGCTATTCCTTGGGGAGTTGTGCCCAGATGGTGGCTATGTTACTAATAAATAGGGTGGAACCCTTGAGAGTCTGTTCCCTTCTTCCCCTATGGGGATGGATCCAGGAATTCAAGGGAAGGAGGGCCTAGCCAATCCTTGGGGAGGTGTGCCTAGACGGTGGCTGGGTTACTGTTAAATAGGGTTGAACCCTGGAGGGTCTGTTCTCTTCTTCCCCTATGAGGATGGATCAAAGAGCTCAAAGGAAGGAGGGCCTAGATAATTCATGGGGAGGTGTGCCCAGATGGTGGATGGGTTATTGATAAATAGGGTTGAACCCTGGAGGGTCTGTTCTCTTCTTCCGCTATGAGGATGGATCAAAGAGCTCAAGGGAAGGAGGGCCTAGATAATCCATGGGGAGGTGTGCCCAGATGGTGGATGGGTTATTGATAAATAGGGTTGAACCCTGTAGGGTCTGTTCTCTTCTTTCCCTATGAGGATGGATCAAAGAGCTCAAAGGAAGGAGGGCCTAGATAATCCCTGGGGAGGTGTGCCCAGATGGTGGGTGGGTTATTGATAAATAGGCTGGCACCATGGAGAGTCTGTTCTCTTCTTCCCCTGTGGGGATAGATCCAGGACTTCAAGGGAAGGGGTACCGCTTGCCTTTGGACCCTCATTCCTGGAATAAAAACTGGGCTACACTGCTAAATGTTGCAAGGATCTGTGAGTAGAGCCAACCCCACACCCCTCCTTCCCCCCCACATGGTGCAATGCTCCATGGTCCTGCAGCTGCCAGAAGATCCATTTCAGCCCATTTTCTGCTAGAAGACTTGGAAATCCCCCTGGTCCACAGCTGGGGAGGACACAGTATTGCTACAGCTTAAAGGTAGAGAAGAGTCCTCTGCAATTTGTAGAAGGTTGGAGTATCTCACACCCTTTTACCCTCCCAAGTTCATGATCTCTGAACAATAATCTAGTCCTTGGGATTTTCATTGAGCCTACGTGGATGAGATGCTGCTGTGTGTTTTGCTAGTTGCACTAGGGGAAGAACCTGTGGACAGTTACAGTGGCCCTTATGGGGGTAGCGCTACATGTGGTCTGTCCAATTGTCAGCTAGTGATGATCTTTAGGTTTGGGACAAACTCGCATTCATGTTAAAATGACAAATTCCCATATTGCTGTTGTAATGTAGACAATGGACACAGGGATTCTGGGTGACATCATTGTCCATATACAGTATAATCATGACCAAATATAGTCAGTGGCTTCACCCAAGATTAATGATGGGCTGAACTGCCCTGGGTTTGATTCAATGCTCATCAATGCCACCTATTAGTGTCCATCAGTGCTGCCTATCAGTGCCGCCTATCATTGCTCATCAATGCTGCCTATCAGTACCACCCATCAGCGCCTACCAGTGTCCAGTGCTGTCTATCAGTGCTCATCAATGCCACCTATCATGATCGTCCATCAGTGCCACCTATCAGTGCTCAATGCCCTATCAGTGCCCATCAATGCCACCTATCAGTGTTCATCAATGATGCCTATCAGTGCCACCTATAAAAGCTTATTAATGCTACCTATCAGTGCTCATCAATGCGGCCTATCAGTGCCACCTATCAGTGCTCAGTGCCTACCTATGAGTGTTACCTATTAGTGCCCATCAATGCTGCCTATCAGTGCCACCTATCAGTGCTCATCAATGCCGCCTATCAGTGCCCATCAGTGCAGCCTATGAGTGCTGCCCATCAGTGCCGCCTATCATTGCTCATCAGTGCCCATCAGTGCCACCTATCAGTGCTCATCAATGCTGCCTATCAGTGCTCATCAATGCCCATCAGTGCCGCACCACCTATACGTGCCACAGACCATTGCTCATCAATGCCACCTATCAGTGCTGCTTATCAGTGCCCATCAGTGCCTCCTATCAGTGCCAACTATCAGTGCCTCCTATCAGTGCCCATCAGTGCCTCTTATCAGTGTCCATCTGTGCCTCCTATCAGTGCCTCCTATGAGTGCCACCTATTAGTCTCTCCTATCAGTGCCCAACAGTGCCTCCTATCAGCACTGCCTTTTAGTGCAGCCAATCAGTGCGGAGAGCGGATCTCATACAGCTCAGAGCCGACAATTCTCTCCCCTTGGTCCGCCCTCCTTCTCCCTCCTTCTTCTCTTGAATGGGATGACACAGCCAATCTGCTCCTTCTCTCCCCCCTCCGCTCTACTGTATGTGTACCGCGGGAAGTCAAGTGTGAAGTTAAGCTAACGAGCTCACACCTCCCGTGGTAGACATACAGTAGAGCGGAGGGGGAGAGAAGGAGCAGATCGGCTGTGCCTGTCATCCCGTGCGAGAGAAGGAGGGAGGACGGAGGGGGGAGCAGGGAGAACGGTCGGCTCTGAGCTGACTCTCCTCTCAGAGCCATGGGACTAGAAACCCCGCTGGGGCCCCCGACAGTGGCAGAATGACAGGGCCCGGTCGCAAGTGCAACTGCTGTGACCCTGATAATTCCGCCACTGCTTCAAGGAGCTTGGGTGATGAACCTGAACCCTTTTTAAATGAATGGGAGCCGAATCTTTTGATCTGTCAAATTAGGAATTCTCATTTCCTGGATAATGGGCAAAGGGTTGTCAAAAAATAGCATGTGGGGGATGGCGGTGGGTTGGGCACCTTCCTGGGAAACACGTACCAAAAAAAAAAAAAGAATTTAAATGTAATGCCCTGGGGAACATGGACCAAAAAAAAATAAAAAATGAACGAAATGAAAATTAAAAAGAAAAGCCCTTTGGCCAGGAGCAGTGATGTTTTTCCAAGCACGGACATTTGCAATGGAAAACACTTTACATTTTTGGCAAATGGCATTCTCTACTAACTTCTATTAAAAAAAAAAATTAAATCAAAACCCCTCAGAAGGTCCCTAAGAATATCTGGAGGGGTCTGTGTGCTGTTGTTTTTTTTTTTTATTTTGGAAGCTGGCAAAGAAATGTCATTTGCTGGCAATTTAAAGCGGAGTTCCACCCAAAAATGGAACTTCCGCTTTAAGCACTCCTCGCCCCCTTACATGCCACATTTGGCATGTCATTTTTTTCGGGGGGGAAGTGGATACCCTATTTTCAGAGGGACTTCCTGTCCCTCTTCCTCTTTCCTCTTCTGGCCCCGCCGAGGCGACTCCTCCTCTCCTCCTAGGCGGCCCCTCCCTCCTGGCAATCTTCTGGGAACGCGCAGCACGACTCGCGCATGCGCAGTGCGTGCCTGACCGTGAAGCCACGGCCGGTGCACACACCTGCAATGCCGACGCCACAGGGAGGAGGGAGAGACGAGCGAAGGCTTCGGATGCAGCCATCGCTGGACCGGGAGACAGGTAAGTTACTGTTTATTAAAAGTCAGCAGCTACACTTTTTGTAGCTGCTGACTTTTAATAAACTAGAAAAATTTGTGGAACTCCGCTTTAAACTGTATCTTATTTAGTCATTGTAAATATTCCTTAGGCTGTAGCACATCCTACAGCAAGAATTAAAAAAAAAATTGCCTAGAGTAGCCCCAAAATACACACCAGGCCATTTGCACCTGGTATCAGTTTTAAGTGAGATCCCCATGAAAAAAAACCCCAAAAAACAAATGTGTAAGTTCCCCCCAAAAAATATATATCAATATCAATACCTTAATCTGAGCATGCAGCCTAGCTGGCCAGGAAATAGTGGGGATGAGAATGCAGCCCCTCCTTCTTGAATCACCTGACCCCTCTGGCAAAGCAACTTTTCCCCATGTTGATGAGGGCAAGGGCATCTTTCCCATAACCTTGGCCCAGGTTAAAAATAAGGGGCCCCCCCAGATACTACCACCCATGTAAATAAGTAAGGGGTATATAGTACCTCTACTAATTCACAAAAAAGTCTAACATATAAATAAAGATCCAAAAAAAACAAAAAAACACAAAAAATAAAAATCCCCCAAAACTGTTGTAGCATCAATCACAATGTTCCGACTCACAAAAATGAAAGTACCCGGTGAACACGACCTAATGGTTTTGCTTGCTGCTTGTCAGCTCCCAGAGCTGCCATCAGCTATATACGGGAAAAGGCTGGGATAATAGTGACACCATGCACCAAATATGGCTCTTCTCTGAACTCTCTCCAGTACAAGGACATCTTTGTAAGGATTGGTGTCCAAAACTGAATTGCATACTCAAGATTAGAGATGCATTGAAGTTTCAGTTTGAACTTTGTTCAGACATTGACATTTTGCTGGTTTGTTGGAAGGTGAATGTCATGTATGGTAGTGGTATTTTTCCTCCTACAATATTTCACAGCTTCCTCTGAATAGGTTTTAACCACTTCCCGCCCAACCTATTGTAATATGATGGCCGGGCTGGACCTTTGTCATTCCGGGTGGACGTCCTCGCTGAATGCTCCTCACACGCGCCCCATGGGCTGCTCTGTGGCACGATCTGTCACCAGCTGTGTCCACCGGACACAGCCAATGACTGATCAGTGTACCGGCCCACTGCCGGCAGGGCCGGTGCTACCACTAGGCGAACTAGGCAGCTGCCTCAGGTGCACTGCTGTCTAGGGCACAGCCACGGCCACTGATTGGTATTGTTTGACCTTGACCTACAGTAGTAACTTTCATATTTTTTTTTGGATGCCTGGGTCTTTGGGGTCATGCAGACAGGTTGTCCCACACTCCCTGTTGGCTCCAATGTGTGGAACTTGGTATGCTGCCTCTTTCAAGATGGCAACAGCGGTCATTGGTTCTGCTGTGGGTCTTGGACAGGGTGAGCACCATGCACTGGATGGGATACTGGTGTGAGCAGTGAGTTCTCTTCCATGGGGAGTATATAGTGTGGTTTGGTAGGTCATTTGGCCTTGTGGAGGCACTGGTGGTACGGCCCTTTGTTTCTTTCCCTGGTTGGTGCAGTTGGATTGGTAGGCCTGTTACAGCCTTGTGTTCATTCAGGGGAGCTTTTTTCATCTCCTATATTTCTTCACAGATACAACATTGCTGACGGGGGCTGGGGGAGGGGGGGTGCAATTAGCTGGTCTTGCCTAGGGTGCAAAATAGTCTGGCATTGGCCCTGGCTGACGGTGCCATGTGACCGCTGTGACCAATTGCTGCAGATCATGCCATCCATTGTGTACAATTCTGTTGCTAGCTGTGATTGATCACAATGATCACATGGTACAGACAGGGCCCACCTTTACCATGTGATTAGCTGTGGCCAATTATAGCTAATTGCATCAATACACACTGGATCAATCAATTTCATTCATTAAAAATGGTTGCTTATACCAGTGAAATGCACTGGTATAAGCAATCATAATGTGTAAAAAAAATATTAAAAATCCTGATCACTTCCCCAGAGTAGTACAGTGTTACTATGGTAGCACTGTATTGCTCTGATGATAGTAAATTTTAAAAAAAATCACAAAAAACAAAACAATGTAATAAAAACGTACTGTCACCCCACAGTGTCCCTGATCACCTCAGACCAGTTATATGATGACACTGTACTGTACTGGTGACACCCTGATCACCTCACACCAGTTATATGATGACACTGTACTGTACTGGTAACACCCTGATCACCCCACACCAGTTATATGATGACGCTGTACTGCACTGGTGACACACTGATCACCTCACACCAGTTATATGATGACACTGTACTGTACTGGTAACACCCTGATCACCCCACACCAGTTATATGATGACGCTGTACTGCACCGGTGACACCCTGATCACCTCACACCAGTTATATGATGACACTGTACTGTACTGGTGACACCCTGATCACCTCACACCAGTTATATGATGACGCTGTAATGCACTGGTGACATCCTGATCACCTCACACCAGTTATGTGATGACGCTGTACTGGTGACACCCTGATCACCTCACACCAGTTATATGATGACACTGTACTGTACTGGTGACACCCTGATCACCCCACACCAGTTATATGATGACGCTGTACTGCACTGGTGACACCCTGATCACCCCACATCAGTTATATGATGACTCTGTACTGTACTGGTGACACCCTGATCACCTCACACCAGTTATATGATGACACTGTACTGTACTGCTGACATCCTGATCACCTCACACCAGTTATATGATGACACTGTACTGGTGACACCCTGATCACCTCACACCAGTTATATGATGACTCTGTACTGTACTGGTGACACCCTGATCACCTCACACCAGATATATGATGGCGCTGTACTGCACTGGTGACATCCTGATCACCTCACACCAGTTATATGATGACACTGTACTGTACTGGTAACACCCTGATCACCTCACACCAGTTATATGAGGACACTGTACTGTACTGGTGACACCCTGATCACCTCACACCAGTTATATGATGACACTGTACTGTACTGGTGACACCCTGATCACCTCACACCAGTTATATGATGACGCTGTACTGCACTGGTGACACCCTGATCACCTCACACCAGTTATATGATGGCACTGTACTGCACTGGTAACACCTTGATCACCTCACACCAGTTATATGAGGACACTGTACTGCACTGGTGACACCCTGATCACCTAACACCAGTTATATGATGACACTGTACTGTACTGGTAACACCCTGATCACCTCACACCAGTTATATGAGGACACTGTACTGTACTGGTGACACCCTGATACCCTCACACCAGTTATATGAGGACACTGTACTGTACTGGTAACACCCTGATCACCCCACACCAGTTATATGATGACGCTGTACTGCACTGGTGACACCCTGATACCCTTACACAAGTTATATGATGACGCTGTACTGCACTGGTGACACCCTGATCACCCGACACCAGTTATATGATGACTCTGTACTGTACTGGTGACACCCTGATCACCTCACACCAGTTATATGATGACACTGTACTGTACTGGTGACACCCTGATCACCTCACACCAGTTATATGATGACACTGTACTGCACTGGTGACACCCTAATCACCTCACACCAGTTATATGATGGCACTGTACTGGTAACACCCTGATCACCTCACACCAGTTATATGATGACGCTGTACTGTACTGGTGACACCCTGATCACCTCACACTAGTTATATGGTGACACTGTACTGTACTGGTGACACCCTGATCACCTCACACCAGTTATATGATGACAATGTACTGTACTGGTGACACCCTGATCACCTCACACCAGTTATATGATGGCACTGTACTGGTGACACCCTGATCACCTCACACCAGTTATATGATGACACTGTACTGTACTGGTGACACCCTGATCACCTCACACCAGTTATATGATGACACTGTACTGTACTGGTGACACCCTGATCACGTCACACCAGTTATTTGATGACACTGTACTGTACTGGTGAAACCCTGATCACCTCACACCAATTATATGATGACACTGTACTGTACTGGTGAAACCCTGATCACCTCACACCAATTATATGATGACACTGTACTGCACTGGTGACACCCTGATCACCCCACACCAGTTATATGATGACACTGTACTGTACTGGTGACACCCTGATCACCTCACACCAGTTATATGAGGACACTGTACTGTACTGGTGACACCCTGATCACCTCACACCAGTTATATGATGACACTGTACTGCACTGGTGACCCCCTGATCCCCTCACACCAGTTATATGATGACACTGTACTGCACTGGTGATCATATGTAAAAAAAAATGTGATTTTTTTTTAATTTCTTTATTTTCCAGAAAATTGTGACACAAATTTACAACTTCAAAAAACTCGCCATGCCTCTTACTAAGTATATTGGGGGCTATTTGTACTGTCTTGGCATTTTCAGACCTCAAGAAATGAGATAGACTGTCAATATTTCCACCAAGGAAATGTAGCAGAATACAGTTTGGCCTAAATGTATGAAGAATGATTATTTATTTGCAAAATTTAATTACAGAAACTAAGAAAAGCGTCTTTTTTCCCCCCAAAAAATTTCGGTCTTTTTCCATTTATTTTGCAAACAGTAAATAACCCAGTGGTGATTCTATACCACCAAAAGAAAGCTCTATTCGCGTTAAAAAAAAAGATAAAAATGCCATACGGGTACAGTGTTACATGACCGCTGAAAGATGAAAATTGGCCTGGGCAGGAAAGGGGTGAAAGTTCCCGGTATTGAAGGGGTTAAGGAAGCAGCAGGTGAAGGTACCCTCCGTGTCTTTACCAGTGATGTTCCCTGACTCCATTCATTTACTGGCCAGGAATTGTCAGCCAGATAAATAAAAGGACAGGGATTGTGTTGACATCACTAATTGGATATGGCCACATGGTCATATTTGGGCAATGACATCACTCGGAAGACTCCTAGACCTGTTGGAGGGATTCGGCGAGTAGGCAAACATTGTTTATTGTGACTGATGTGGATGTGCATAGCTGGAGAGGTATTATGTATCCCATTCACATGGGGGGAATGTGACATCTGGGTACCACCTTACAGTCAAAGGGAGCTGCAAGATTCCAATAAGCCCTCACCTGCAGACCCCAACAATCACTGGGCTAGGGTGATTGTGATAAGGAGGCAGGGCCGTCTTTAAGGCAGGGCTAAAGGGGCAGCTGCCCTGGGCCCTGTCATTGTTGTGGGGCCCAAAGCAGCTGCCTCATACTTGACAACTATCCTGGTTTAAATTCCCTTGCCCCTTGAAGTTTTAGACCTGTGCTGTGTCCCGATATCTAAGTGATGCTATTAAAGCTGCCAGACTATGCCCTATTGCTCTGTTTACATGTAAATAACCGGCATTGATATGTAAATAGCGGCAGCATTCATATGTAAATAGTGGCGGCCAGCTGCACTGATATGTAAACAAAGGTGGCATTCATATGTATATCATGCCCCCCTGAGGTCATATTCACCATTCCCTAAACTGGACGCTGCCCACTGGGGAGACAAAGGCATGTTTTAAAGTCCACAGCACATGTCAGCAGATGCATGAAGGTGTCATTGATAATTAATGGCACTGATGTGTATCTGCTAACGGGCAGCACGTTTCTGTGGTGTCAGGAAAGCCACTTTTTGCCCCCCAGTCCATGGTGTGCAGGCAGTGAGGAGATGTTGTGCTGTAACCTCTAGCAACCAATCTGTGGGCAGTAATGATGTGCAGTAATCTTTAGCAACCAAACAAGTAGAAAGCATGTCCTGTAACCTCTAGCAACTAATCAGTGAGCAGTAATGTGTGCTGTAACCTCTAGTAACTAATCAGTGAGCAGTAATGTGTGCTGTAACCTCTAGAAACCAGACAGTAAGCGGTAATGATATGCTGTAACCTCTGGCAACCAATTGAAATCACTGCTGATCTGATTCAGTAAATTGATTTTGAGTCTAGCTGTTATTTATTGTATGTCTCAGAGCAGGCGGAGAGTGAAATTGCATGGGGGGGACCCAAAAAAAAAAAATTGCCCAGGGTCCAATCAATATTAAAGACGGCCCTGGAAGGAGGCCTTTATCCTCATCAAGCTGGGGACAAGGTACTTGGCCAGACAAGTACCCTTCCCATGTCAAGGCCATGTGGCCTAATATAATATGGATGAGAAGGATAGCGTAGCGCATGTTTGCTATGCCCCCCCCCACTTTATTTGCCTTCCAGCATGCATGTTCATGGGTCTGATGTGGATTTTGGGGCTCTTGATTTTTGTGTGGGAATTCCACAATAACCAGACCCATTTGTTTGACAATACCTTGCCTATAAGCAGTGGCGGTCCGTAATGCATGGCGCCGGGTCCCTGTCCCCCTAATACATGTGTCCGGCCCCCTAATCTATCTGCGGGGTGATGGACGCATGGATTCCAATGGGTTTTTTTTTGTTTTTTTTTGTTTAGAAGCACGTGATTAAAGCCAGAGGCTCTAATATGCTTCAAAAAAGGGTGGGCTTGGGGCGCAGGGCACTGTGCCCCGAGCACACCTACTTGTCTTCCTGATTCTCGTCCCGGCCAATCAGGAAGCAGGTCCTGAGACCCGTCACCCAATTGGCTGAAAGGAGAGGCAATCCTATTTGCCGCCTAAGAGGAGGAGGGAGGAGACACGGGAAGCCGATGAGAAAGCAGACGTCACCCGGAGGAAGTCCGCAATCTAGATGGAGTAAGTGCGACCGGGGGGTGCGGGAGACCCGACTGCCCGCCAGAGGGGGGTTGGCGGTGGACGGATTGCCATGCCCCCCCAAAAATATACCACCAGCCGCCACTGCCTATAAGCCTAGAAAATTACTAGAACTTCTATAGGGTTCTTATTCAGCACCAGAGTAAAGTTCACCGAACCCACATTGAACTGAACCCAGGTACATTAGGCATCAGAACCAAGGTACATCATCCCTACTCAAGATAAGGATGAACCAGTGCTTTGTAAATGCATCTTTTTATACTTTGATCTCTTCAGTAAATGTAAAAGTCTGCTGGCTTTACTATAGCTGCAGCCTGGCACTGCATGCCGCTGTTAAGTCTATGGTCTAAAAGAGCCCCCAGATCTTTTTACATGACCAATTCCCCCAGAGGAGCACCTCCTAATGATGGGGGTCCCACCATTCCTGTGCCAAATTCCCAGGTCTGCACTTCTTCTTTGCCCATTATAAGGGATTCCTCTTTGCTGAACTTCTGATCTGCACACCTGCTATGCCCATCAGGAGCGGTTGCCACCTTAATATAATAATATTAAGCAACCCCGTCACCCCATGCATACTGTACGTACAAAGAAATGTCAGGGTTCCCCGCAAACTTTGGAGTAATAATTCTAGGGCCATCATCCATACTAAACTCTAAACGAATAACCTGTAAAGGCTTTTAAAGCATCACCTATGAACAATTTGGGGTGCTGTGGTCTTTCCCCATTTCCCAGGTATGCGCGGTTTTAAGGTTTGGCATGTTTTGTCTATTTAGTCAATATAACTTTTATATCCACTTCGTACCCGTATGCCGCTGGACATCAAGTGGTTATACCGGGATGATGCTGGTGGTCGGCTCTCTTGTATAAGCAATCCTAGCGGCCAACTAGCCAAAGGATTGCTTTTACGAGCAGCAAGAAGGACACTGCCACCTTCCGCGGCTTTTTCTGACTCTGCTGTCCCACCGGGAGATCCGAGTGACCAGCCGGCTTTTATCGGCTCTCCGCTATGCTAACCCAAAAGCAATGACCTCACATCGCTTCTGGTTTAACCCGATGTCAACTGAGCCATTTTTGAAAAATCTAAAGCATTCAAAAACACAGATCTTGGTGTTTTGAATGCTTTTAATAACAGAGGAGGAATTTGGAGTCTTATAGACCCCAGATCTCTCCATAAAGAGGACCTGTCACCGCCTATTACTGTCACAGGGGATGTTTACATTCATTATAGACCCCAGATCCCTCCATAAAGAGGACCTGTCACCGCCTATTACTGTCACATGGGATGTTTACATTCATTATAGACCCCAGATCTCTCCATAAAGAGTACCTGTCACTGCCTATTACTGTCACATGGGATGTTTACATTCATTATAGACCCCAGATCCCTCCATAAAGAGGCCCTGTTACCGCCTATTACTGTCACATGGGATGTTTACAATCATTATAGACCCCAGATCTCTCCATAAAGAGGACCTGTCACCGCCTATTACTGTCACATGGAATGTTTACATTCATTATAGACCCCAGATCCCTCCATA
>BLSH010495632.1:218208-236804 GCA_018402905.1 Glandirana rugosa | reverse complement strand
GATGTTTACAATCATTATAGACCCCAGATCTCTCCATAAAGAGGACCTGTCACCGCCTATTACTGTCACATGGAATGTTTACATTCATTATAGACCCCAGATCCCTCCATATAGAGTACCTGTCAAATCCTATTACTGTCACATGGGATGTTTACATTCATTATAGACCCAAATCTCTCCATAAAGAGGACCTGTCACTGCCTATTACTGTCACATGGGATGTTTACATTCATTATAGACCCCAGATCCCTCCATAAAGAGGCCCTGTCACCCCTATTACTGTCACATGGGATGTTTACATTCATTATAGACCCCAGATCCCTCCATAAAGAGGCCCTGTCACCACCTATTACTGTCACATGGGATGTTTACATTCATTATAGACCCCAGATCCCTCCATAAAGAGGACCTGTTACCGCCTATTACTGTCACATGGGATGTTTACATTCCTTGTGACAGCTATAAAAATGATTTTAAAAAAATGAAAGCAACAGTTTAAAAGGAAAAAAAATATGAAAATGTGGGTTATGTATTGTGTTCTTTGCATCAAAATTAAAAAAGTGTATTCTTTTTTTTTTTAATTACGTATGAAAAACCACTGCACAAATACTACGTGACATGAAAAATATAAAAACCCACCAATTTATTCTTTAGGGTCTCTGCTTTAAAAATAAATAATGTTTTGTAAGTTCTAAGTACTTTTCTAGCATAAAATATTGTTGGTTACATGTTAACAAAAAGTGCCAGAAAAAGGGACCCGGTCTGAAAGTGGATATTTTACAAAAACAAGTTGGTTATTATATAGTGTTTGTGTATTCTAAAACTCTATGACATTGATAAGCAGTTGTCCAAATATCATGTGACAACTATCAAGCCTTTGCTTTCATAAAATATATAATTTTTGGGGGGTTTTCTAGCAGAAAAAAATCACAGTGGTTAAGATGTGTGCAAAAAAATAAAAAATTGCCCTGGACTCCTTAAAATAATCGAACATATCCGACTACAAAGTATCCATTTCACAGCTGAGGATTAAACCTCTGTCCTTCCAGCCTCCTGTGTTTTATAGCAACCATAAAGTGACCTTCTGGTGATATTTGTTGGTATCCCAATAAAGAATGGCCTCAATATGAAAACCACTTGTATGACAATCCATCTCCATGCAGTATTACTAGAAATACCCCTGGAATCGGCCCCCTGATGTGCAGAACTGACCTTGCTGTGATGGGAGGGCAGTTCGGGAAAACCTCAGGTCAGCGTAGACCACAGCCATGTGTGCTCATCAATGGAAGCTCGTCTCTGGTGGTTATACCAATATTTAGGGTAGGTTACATTCTTCAGACACTGTGAAGCTGAACTCACAGTGGGTAGCCATGTGGAAATTTTGATTTACATACTGGGCACAGTTTCCTGTGTATGTGAGTTTCACTGGTGTGGGTGCAAATAATTCAGTTAACGTCACCAAAACAAACAAACTCTACACCTGAAGCAGAACATGTCAGTCAATGCTCAGAACCGAGATTCTTGTTATAAAAAGAACATTCCACAGTCATATTTGAGGAGTTTTTGGTCTATTGTTACTTATGTAATTAGTAGCTAGAAGAAGGAGCCCAATTCAAGAAGAGCAAGATGGTTTCTTGGTTGCCTAGCAGTTGAAGCGGCCCTGGTGGGTTTTGCTGGATGTCGTTGGTCAACAGGTTATATTGTGAGATCCTGGGAATGTGTACAGGCCACCACACTCGAAGCTCCAGCTTCTCTGAGACCTGAGAATGGTATAACCATTGGGTGTTATCAGGGATGGTCAATCCAGAGGGATTATGACATGGAGAACACCTCCGCCTCTTGTGCAACCTCTTCAAAAACTCTCAATTTTTATAAGATGACACAAGTATTTTCATATTTTCTCAGAAGAAGGTATATTATTTAAAAATCGAAATAACCATTTTTATTCTCGCTGCACGTCTGAGAAATTTTCATGAACATTTTGCTCCCCAATATTTTGGTTGTGGCTTTATAAAGGGGGCAGAGGCCACCAACGTGATTCTTCCTCTGAGCCTTAACTTATAGAAGCACTGGAGGGCCAAATGGAAGGAACGGCAAGAACAGAAGGAGGAGGTGATGATGACAAAGGAGTATCATTATATTTTTTATAATGTCTGTAGAATATGAAGGAAGAAGCCCAGAAATGGAGAGTACGTATGATACAAGATGGAGTTCAGTGTCCAGGGATGTGGGGATACTGAACAGAGATATGGGAACACGTGAGAGCAATTGGTTAATCAGCTGGCTGGGGTTTATCTAAAATATAAAAAAAAAGAACAACAGAGGGAAGAAACATAGAAGATGTGGCCTGGGGTCCTGAAGGTTTCGGTGACATAGAAGACATGCCCTGTGCTAATGACAGCTTCATTAACATAGGAGACATGCCCTGGGCTAATGACAGCTTCATTAACATAGGAGACATGCCCTGGGCTAATGACAGCTTCATTAACATAGGAGACATGTCCTGGGCTACTGATGGCTACAGTGACATTGAAGATGTGTCCTGGGTTACTGACAACTTCAGTGACATAGGAGACATGTCCTTGGTTGCTGAAGATTTCAGTGACATATGAGAGGTGTCCTGGTTTACTCATGGCTTCAGTGGCGTAGAAGACATCCTAGGCTACTAACAGCTTCAGTAACAGAGAAGACATGGACTGGGTTCCTAAAGGTTTCAGTAACATAGGAGACATGGACTGGGTTCCTAAAGGTTTCAGTGACATAGGAGACATGGACTGAGTTCCTAAAGGTTTCAGCCACATAGGAGACATGTCTTGGGCCACAGAAAGCTTCAGCCACATAGGAGACATGTCTTGGGCTACAGAAAGCTTCAGCCACATAGGAGACATGTCTTGGGCTACAGAAAGCTTCAGCCACATAGGAGACATGTCTTGGGCCACAGAAAGCTTCAGCCACATAGGAGACATGTCTTGGGCTACAGAAAGCTTCAGCCACATAGGAGACATGTCTTGGGCTATAGAAAGCTTCAGCCATATAGGAGACATGTCTTGGGCTACAGAAAGCTTCAGCCATATAGGGGACATGTCTTGGGCTACAGAAAGCTTCAGTCATATAGGGGACATGTCTTGGGCTACAGAAAGCTTCAGTCATATAGGAGACATTTCTTGGGCTACAGAAAGCTTCAGTCATATAGGAGACATGTCTTGGGCTACAGAAAGCTTCAGCCATATAGGAGACATGTCTTGGGCTACAGAAAGCTTCAGCCATATAGGAGACATGTCTTGGGCTACAGAAAGCTTCAGCCATATAGGAGATATGTCCTGGGCTACTGAAGGTTTCGGTGACATAAGAGACAAAAATGCCGAGTCTCTCCCACCATCCCATGAACAAATTAGCCAGGGAGGGGGAAAACTTGGCGCTCACTTTTGTTGCTAGCGGTTTAGACATTAATGGCTGTGTGTTGAGTTATTTTGAGGGGACAGCAAATTTACACTGTTATACAAGCTGTACACTCACTACTTTACATTGTAGCAAAGTGTCATTTCTTCAGTGCTGTCACATGAAAAGATAGAATAAAAGATTTACACACATGGAAGGGGTGTACTCACTTTTGTGAGATGCTGTATGGTCTATGACCTCACCTGGGATGCCAGCCGTCTTGTTAAGAAGTCAGCAGGAAGCGGGATAGTGGATGCTAGGCCATCTCACCAACCAGTGACGCTATGCCGCGCTATTGTTCACTGGCACGCTTGGAAACACAACACTGGATGTGAACCAATACTGAACTTTGGGGAATTTTTATAAATTTGGAGACAATTTAGGAAGTGAAACATTGGTTGCTTTACACAGATGTGCTCTGAAGATCTTGCTCTCACTTCATGTGTTGTTTCACAATATAAATTCATAGAGAGTTTCAGCTTCAGAGAGTTTCTCGTATCACAGAAAATGAAATCAGGAATATTCAGTTGAGAGATTTCATGCTTTAGTTTCTGGGGATGGAGTCAGAATTGGTGTTATAGAGAGGTAATCCTGTATATAAAAATCAGAAACGACCGGAGGAGGAAGATCTCTTCTCATCATCATAGCAAACCTTGGATGGAGCTTCCGTTCTGTCATTGATCTTCCCCCAAAAAGAAGTAGCTCTACGTCCTCCGGTTGAGGGGGTTATACCGGGGCCGAGACAGTCATCATTTTCATATCATATCATTTTTTTCAGCTGGCAATGCTAGAAAGCCTCTGGATTGCTTTTACATGCAGCAAAAGTGGATTCCCGCTCTCCTGCCACCTTCCCAGGCTCTCCGGTCCCACCGAGGAGCCAGGGAATGAACACCTCTACAGTCCAAGAAACCGGTAACGACGAGTATTTTGTCACTTCCGGCTTCACTTCAGGTTTCACTTCTGGTTTCTGACTTCGCTTCTGAGAAAGCTTCGGATCAAACCGATCTTGGTTTGATCTGATGCTTGTAAGGGCAGAGGAGAGATCTGGGGTCTAATAGACTTCAGATCCCTCAATAAAGAGGACCTTTATTGAACATTCTATCACAAAGGATGTTGTTCATCCATTGTGATAGCAATAAAGTTGATTTAAAAAAAAGAGACGGTGTAAGAATACATTTTTCAAAAAATAAAATAAGTAATAAAGTAAAAAAAACTTTAAGTGCTCCTGTATGCCCCCCCCCCCCCCCGTATGTAAGCGGTGTTCTCATCACACATGTGAGGTTTGGCCATGATCGTTAGAGTGAGAGCAATAATTAGACCTTCTCTGTAACTCTAAACTGGTAACCTGTAAAGGCTTTTAATGCGCTGCCTATGTAGATTTTTAAGCACCGCAGTTTGGCGCCGTTCCACGGCGCACTCTTAAAGCGTGACATGTTAGGTATCTACTTACTCGGTGTAACATCATCTTTTATAATTTGATAAACAATTATTTAATATATTGTGGTTTTGTGCATTAGGATTCATTAAAGTGTATTTTTCCCAAAACAAATTGCGTATGAAAAACAGGTATGCAAATACAACGTGACATTAAAAAAAAACACCCACCATTTTTTTCTCTAGGGCCTCAGCTATAATATTTGGGGGTTTTACCTAATCTAACAGAAAAAAAAGGTAGAATTTTACATGTGGCAGAGAAGTGTCAGAATAGACCCAGTGTTGAAGTGGTTAATTAGGGATGAGCCAAGGGTTTGGGACAATTTTGGCTCTAAGGAATGAACACCCAAACTTTTGCCCATTCGGCCCTCTGTTGCGTGGGAGCCAAACATCATATATAAAGCAGTTTTCTACCCCTTCATGGTGTTAATAGTTCCCTAAGGAAGGTGTTTGCACCCGCCGCGTCCCTAGGGACTGTCATTATCGCAGCACATTGTCTTACATGTTGAGTCCACGAAGAAAGCACTGCTCTGACTACACAGCTGCTCATAGATTTGGAGGAGTTACCTTCCTAATTCAACTGTTCAGGTGCTCTGGCTCTCGGAAGCCTTCCAGTCCTCCGTATTCAGTAACAATGTCTCGCAAAAGGATTAACCGTTACTCTGTAAACTGGACGCAATTCATTTATTTCATGCCAACCATGGGTAGAATAACATGCTAACGCGTTTTGGCACTTCTGCCTTGTTCACAGCTGTTCACACTGTCTTACATGGGCAGGATTGCCTGGTCATGCATTTTAAAGGGAAGGGATAGCAATGACATTACAGGTAAACATGGATTCACAAGGGACTTTTTTGGAGGATTTTTTATTTTATTAATAAAGCGTTTGTTAAATGTTTGGGTGTTTTCTACATTTCTTGGTCTACACTTTCTAGGCTACACATTTGAAAGTCTATTTCTAGGTTACATTTTTTTTATTGTGAATGAGTAGGGATACTATGTACCCCATACACATTCACGTAGGGGAAGGGCTGTATCTGGGGACCCCTTATTGTTAAAGGAGGCTTCCAGATTCCAAAAAGTCCCCCTTCCGCCTGCAGATTCCCTTAACCATTGGCCCAGGGTTGTGGGTAAAAGGCCCTTGCCCTTAACAACATGAGGACAAGGTGCTTTAGCAGGGGGTCTCATCTGTCTTGTTGAGGGCATGTGGCCTGGTATGGTACTCATTCACGTAGGGGAAGAGTGCTACCTGGGGTCCCCTTCTTAATAAAGGAGGCTTCCAGATTCTGATAAGCCCCCCGCCTGCAGATTCCCGCAACCACTGGCTCAGGGTTGTGGGGAAGAGGCCCTTGCCCTTAACAACATGGGAACAAGGTGCTTTGGCAGGGGGGCTCATCTGTCATGTTGTGGGCATGTGGCCTGGTATGGTACTATTCTCATAAGGCAAGAATGGTACCTGAGCGCCCCTTCTTAATAAAAGTGGCTTCCAGATTTGGATACGCCCCCCCAACTGCAGACTCCCTCAACCACTGGCCCAGGGTTGTGGGGAAGAGGCCCTTGCCATCAACAGCATGGGAACAAGGTGCTTTGCCAGGGGATCCCAGATGTCATGTTGAGGGCATGTGTCCTGATATGGTACTCATTCACATCGGGGAAGGGTGGCACCTGGGGTCCCCTTCTAAATAAAGGGGGCTTTCAGAATCCAATAAGCCCCCCCCCCGCTTGCAGACTCCCTCAATCACTGGCCCAGGGTTGTGGGGAAGAGGCCCTTGCCTTCAACAGCCCGGGGACAAGGTGCTTTGGCAGGGGGGCTCACCTGTTATGTTGAGGGCATGTGGCCTGGTATGATACTTATTCACATAGGGGAAGGGTGGCACCTGGGGGCCCCTTCTTAATAAAGGGGGCTTCCGGGTTTTTTAATAAGCCCCCCCACCTGCATACTCCCTCAACCACTGGCCCAGGGTTGTGGGGAAGAGGCCCTTGCCCTCAACAACATGGGGACAAGGTACGTTGGCAGGCGGGCTCATCTGTCATGTTGAGGGCATGTGGCCTGGTGTGATACTTATTAACATCGGGGAAGGGTGGTACCTGGAGGCTCCTTCTTAATAAAGGGGGCTTCCAGGTTCTGATAAGCCCCCCCTGCCTGCAGACTCCCTCAACCACTGGCCCAGGTTTGTGGGGACGAGGCCCTTACCCTCAACTGCCTGGGGACAAGGTTCTTTGGCATGGGGGGTCATCTGTCACGTTGAGGGCATGTGGCCGGGTATGATACTCATTCACATAGGGGAAGGGTGGTACCCGGGGGCCCCTTCTTAATAATGGGGGCTTCCAGGTTCCAATAAGCCCCCCCCTACCTGCATACTCCCTCAACCACTGGCCCAGGTTTGTGGGGAAGAGGCCCTTACCCTCAACAGCCTGGGGACAAGGTGCTTTGGCAGGGGGGCTCATCTGTCACGTTGAGGGCATGTGACCGGGTATGATACTCATTCACATAGAGGAAGGGTGGTACCCGGGGGCCCCTTCCTAATTAAGGGGGCTTCCAGGTTCCAATAAGCCCCCCACCTGCAGACTCCCTCAATCACTGGCCCAGGGTTGTGGGGAAGAGGCCTTCGCCCTCAACAGCCTGAGGACAAGGTACTTTGGCAGGGGGGCTCACTTGTCATGTTGAGGGCATGTGGCCTAGTATGATACTCATTCACATAGGGGAAGGGTGGTACCTGGGGGCCCCTTCTTAATAAACGGGGCTTCCAGGTCCCAATAAGCCCCCCGCAACCTGCAGACTCCCTCAATTACTGGCCCAGGGATATCGGGAAGAGGCCCTTGCCCTCAACAGCCTGAGGACAAGGTGCTTTGGCAATGGGGCTCACCTGTCATGTTGAGAGCATATGGCCTGGTATGATACTCATTCACATAGGGGAAGGATGGTACCTGGGGGCCCCTTCTTAATAAAATGGTCTTCCAGGTTCCAATAAGCCCCCCCAACCTGCAGACTCCCTAAATCACTAGGACCTTGCCCTCAACAACCTGGGGACAAGGTACTTCGGCAAAGGGGGCTCACCTGTCATTTGAGGGCATGTGGCCTGGTATGATACTTATTCAAAAAGGGGAAGGGTGATGCCTTGGGGCCCCTTCTTGATAAAGGGGGCTTCCAGATTCTGATACGCCCACCTCCGTCTGCAGACCCCCTTAACCACTGGCCCAGGGTTGTGGGGAAGAGGCCCTTGCCCTCAACAACCTGGGGACATGGTGCTTTGGCAAGGGGGCTCCCCTTTAATGTTGAGGGCATGAGGCCTGGTATTGTACTCATTCACATTGGGGGGACAAAGTTCTTTGCTGGGGGGGGCCCACTGCCATGTTGAGGAAGGATCTCTTAGCGAAAGGATCTCTTAGTGATTAGATGGATTCATGTTGAAGACCAACCCTGGGGATGTGAGACCTTACTAAGGACCTTCTTACTTATACATTATTAACCTGTATATGTTATGAGTCTACTTACAAAGGGAGTGTGTATTTCACCTGGTGGCGGATAAGCCCCCCCACCTGCAGACTACCTCAACCACTGCCCAGAGGTTGTGGGGAAAAGGCCCTTGCCATCAACAGCATGGGAACAAGGTGCTTCGCCAGGGGGGCCCACATGTCATTCATTCACAACAGGGAAGGGTGGTACCTGGGGGCCCCTTCTTAATAAAGGGGGCTTCCTGGTTCCAAAAGCCTTGCCTGCAAACTCCCTCAATCACTGGTCCAGGGTTGTGGGGAAGACGCCCTTGCCCTCAACAACCTGGGGACAAGGTACTTTGACAGGGGGCTCACCTGTCATGTTGAGAGCATATGGCCTGGTATGATACTCATTCAAATAGGGGAAGGGTTGTACCTGGGGGCCCCTTCTTAATAAAGGGGGGTTCCTGGTTCCAATAAGCCCCCCCCTTGCCTGCAGACTCCCTCAACCACTGGCCCAGTGTTGTGGGTAAAAGGCCCTTGCCCTTAACAACACGATGACAAGGTGCTTTGGCAGGTGGGCCCACCTGTCATATTGAGGGCATGTGACCGGGTATGGTACTCATTCACATAGGGGAAGGGTGGTACCTGAGGGCCCCATCTTAATAAAAGGGGCTTCCAGATTCGCATAAGCCCCCCCCCACCTGCAGACTCCCTCAACCACTGGCCAAGGGTTTTGGGGAAGATGCCCTTGCCATCAACAGCATGAGAACAAGGTGCTTTGCCAGGGGATCCCACATGTCATGTTGAGGGCATGTGCCCTGGTATGATACTCATTCACATTGGGGAAGGATGGTACCTGGGGTCCCCTTCTTAATAAAGGGGGTTTCCGGGGTTCCAATAAGCCCCCCCGCCCACAGACTCCCTAAATCACTGGCCCAGGGATATGGGGAAGATGCCCTGGCCCTCAACAGCCTGGGAACAAGGTACTTTGGCAGGGGGGCTCACCTGTCATGTTGAGGGCATGTGGCCTGGTATGATACTCATTCACATAGGGGAAGGGTGGTACCTGGGGGCCCCTTCTTAATAAAGGGGGCTTCCAGGTTTCAATAACCACCCCTGCCTGCAGACTCCCTCAACCACTGGCCCGGGATTGTGGGGAAGAGGCCCTTACCTTCAACAATATGGGGACAAGGTGCTTTGGCAGGGGGGCTCACCTGTCATATTGAGGGCATGTGGCCTGGTATGACACTCATTCACATAGGGGAAGGGTGGTACCTGGGGTCCCCTTCTTAATAAAGGGGGCTTCCAGGTTCCAATAAGCCTCCCCGCCTGCAGATTACTGCAACCACTGGCCCTTGCTCTTAACAACATGGGACAAGGTGCTTTGGCAGGGAGGCTCACTTGTAATGTTGAGGGCATGTGGCCTGGTATGTTACTATTCACATAGGGGAAGGATGGTACCTGAGGGCCAGTTCTTAATAAAGGGGGCTTCCAGATTCGCATAAGCCCCCCCATCTTCAGACTCCCTCAATCACTGGCCCGGGGTTGTGGGGAAGAGGCCCTTGCCCTCAACCACATGGGGACAAGGTGCTTTGGCAGGGGGGTTCATTTGTCATGTTGAGGACATGTGACCTGGTATGGTACTATTCACGTAGGGAAAGGATGGTTCCCGAGGGCCCCTTCTTAATAAAAGGGGCTTCCAGATTCAGATAAACCCCCCCACCCGCGGACTCCCTAAATCACTGGCCCAGGGATATGGGGAAGAGGCCCTGGCCCTCAACAGCATGGGAAGAAGGTGCTTTGCCAGGAGGGCCCACATGTCATGTTGAGGGCATGTGCACTGGTATGATACTCATTCACATCGGGGAAGGGTGGTACCTGGGGTCCCCTTCTTTATAAAGGGGGTTTCAAGGTTCCAATAAGCCCCCCCGTCTGCAGACTCCTTCAACCACTGGCCCAGGGTTGTGGGGAAGAGGCCCTTGCCCTCAACAACATGGAGACAAGGTGCTTTGACAGGGGGGCTCACCTGTCATGTTGAGGGCATGTGGCCTGGTATGATACACATTCACATAGGGGAAGGGTGGTACCTGGGGGCCCCTTCTTAATAAAGGGGGCTTCCAGATTCCGATAAGCCCCCCCGTCTGCAGACTCCCTCAACCACTGGCCCAGGGTTGTGGGGAAGAGGCCCTTGCCCTCAACAACATGGAGACAAGGTGCTTTGACAGGGGGGCTCACCTGTCATGTTGGAGGCATGTGGCCTGGTATGGTACTATTCACGCAGGGCAGTGGTTCTCAACTCCTGTCCTCGGGACCCACTAACAGGCCAAGTTTGCAGGATAACTGAAATACATCACAAGTGATATAATTTGCTGCTCAGTGATTGCAGTATTCTAGTCTGCATCTCCCCAAGGTAATACTTAAAATCTGGCCTGTTGGTGGGTCCTGAGGACAGGAGCTGAGAACCACTGACGTAGGGGAAGGATGGTACCTGAGGGCCCCTTCTTTATAAAGGGGGCTTCCAGATTCAGGTAAGCCCCCCCACCTACAGACTCCCTCAACCACTGGCCCGGAGTTATGGGGAAGAGGCCCTTGCCATCAACAGCATGGGTGCTTTGACAGGGGGGCCCACATGTCATGTTGAGGGCATGTGCCCTGGTATGATACTCATTCACATCGGGGAAGGGTGGAACCTGGGGTCCCCTTCTTAATAAAGGGGGCTTCCAGGTTCCAATAAGCCCCCCCATCTGCAGACTCCCTCAACCACTGGCCTAGGGTTGTGGGGAAGAGGCCCTTGCCCTCAACAACCTGGGGACAAGGTGCTTTGGCAAGGGGGCTCACCTGTAATGTTGAGGGCATGTGGCCTTGTATTGTACTCATTCACATTGAGGAAGAGTTGAATTTAATTTATTATTAAAAGGGGGCTTTCCAATATCAATAAGCCCCCTGCCCACCGACCCCACAACCACCAGGCCAGGGCTCATCAACATGGGGGACAAAGTTCTTTGCTGGGGGGGGGGCCCACTGCCATGTTGAGGAAGGATCTCTTAGCGAAAGGATCTCTTAAGTGATTAGATGGATTCATGTTGAAGACCAACCCTGGGGATGTGAGACCTTACTAAGGACCTTCTTACTTATACATTGTAAACCTTTATATGTTATGAGTCTACTTACAAAGGGAGCGTGTATTTCACCTGGTGGCGGAGAACTGTTTGCCTGTGGTGGAGCACAGAGTGTATCGGATTAAAGAGAAGCTAAATGGAAGACTTATTATTATATCACTTTGTTTGGACCTTTTGGGACTTTCCACTGGCAGAACTGATTTATAGTGAGGATATATCTTTATATATGTCTATTTTTAATTGAATTTTTTTCACAGTATATTAGAGCTGGTTGTTAGGCGGTTATTGTATATTGCACTTGTCACATGAACGATTATATATATTTAGTTAGTGTGACCCCCTTCAGAGGAGTTTATGTACATATATTTGTATTTCTTTTTTTTATGCTGGTATCTATTGGTATTTATTTTGAAGAATTTTAGAGTACATTGGAGTGCAAACACACATAGTCTGGACATGTAGGGGACCCCCACACACGTTTTTTCACAGTTTTTTCTCTGTTGGGATCTCCCTTAAGATCTACTGTATACCAAAGAGAAAATAGGGTATTGAGCATGTGCCTTCCCCCTCCTGAACAAGTCCAGGCCACAAGTCTTCAACATAACAAGAAACCCCCTTGGCAAAGCACCTTCTCCCATCCCATCTTATTTTTAAAGGGGCTACTAGATTTCAAAAAGCCCCCCTGCCCACAGACCCCCACAACCACTGGGCCAGGGTTATGAGAAAGAGGCCCTTGTCCTCTTCAGCTTGGGGACAAGGTGCTTTGCTGGGGGACCCACCTGTCACTTTGAAGGCATGTGGCATGGCATGATTCAGGAGGGTTGGCACGCGGTCGCTTCCTCTTTTTCCAGGACAGCCAGGCTGCATGCTCTGGTGAAGGGTCTGGAATGGATTTTTACGGGGCTCCACGTTCTTATTTTGTCTTTGTTGCATGGAGATCTCCCCTTAAAGGAAAATGAATTTCTAGGGAAACCTTGCACATTTTGTTTTGCATGGGGATCACCACTAATATCAATACCAGATCCAAAGTGTGATATGGATTTCCTGGGAATTTTCACACTTTTGTTTTGTATTTTTGTGTGCCCCTTCTCTTCATATCCCAGCCCAGTATATCTCATACACAGACACACACAGATCACTGCCATATGAAGCCATTTATTTCTAGAGAGAGAAAAGCAGAACAAAGATTTACATTGTCTCAATAAACATGTTACAGGAGAGGATCTGACATCTGATCAATATGAAGATTATTGATGAACCTCCAACTAATCAATGGCACTTTCCTGTGATCAGATGAACAGAATTCCAGAATGTGTACAATGCATCATTTATACCAAACGAAATCGTCAAAATAAACTACAGAAGGTTCGAACTCAATTACATTTTTTTCCCAACCTGGCTATGGGGTCTATTTATAAAACATTTGTTGCCCAAATGTCAGAAGCATTGGTGCAAGCTGAACAAAATGCCCCATATTTTTTCTTAGAGATGAATGTCTGTATCATCAGCTCCATCTAGTGGCCAAAATACAGAATAAATGTCTTAATTGAGTTATTTTAGTATACTACATATTGGCCACTAGATGGGGCTGATGATACAGTCATTAATCTCTCAGAATTTTTTTTTAAAAATGACTGGACATTTCATTCAACTTGCACCATTGCTTCTGACATTTGTGCAACAAATGTTTTATAAATAGAACCCCCAAGTATTTAACCATGAAATAAAAGAATCTCCAGTTAGGTATGACGCTAAAGAGTAAAATAACCTTCACAATAATGTGAACAGGGCTACAAATGGTGATAAAAGAATCTCCTCTTAATCCATATTCTGTCTGAGATTTTGTTCTAATTCGATCTGATTGGTGATAAGTTTGTAGAGTCATTAAAAGGTATACAAAATGACCAACTTAGACAGTTCAACCCATAATTGTTCCAGTCAGGGCTTTTCCTCAGGATTTGTACAGAACCTGGATTTCTCTTCATTTATAGACATTAGAAAAAAATAAGACACTTCTCACCATTTTTACAAATTTAAATTGTGCTGAAACCTCAAAGCTGAACTCCAGGCATGGAGCTCAGACCAATGTAAGTATGCAAATGCCATAGCTGTGGGCCTGCCTGGTGTTAATCAATGATTGCAAAATGTTCTCTGATTGGACAAGGTGAAAATTGGTGATGCCACCACTCCACCTCTCCATGGAGAACGCCTCATATTCAGTGAGAAAAATCATGGGATTCTGTGAATGGTGACTGTGCTGAGCAAGCAACTCCTTGTGTTTGCTATTCAGCAAGGCAGCCGCTCGGCACAGGACCTAGACAGCAGCAATCACTGTAGTAGCAACTGCTACAGGGATTCCCCACTTCCACAGAAATCCCACATGTATGGCACATGCATACTTGTCCAAGCTGGACCAAAGTTACTATGTAATAAAACCCATACCTGGAATTCACCTTTAAAATGTATTACTTGGAACTCAAATGGAATTGGTTTCAGTCTCTGGACGTCCTCATTAAACCAGAATTGATGTTATGAGTGGCGGTCTTTATCAGATCAGAGTTGGTAATCTTAGGAGGTCTTCATCAGATCAGAATTGATTTTATGGGTGGAGGTCTTCATCAGATCAGAATTGGATTTTATGGGTGGTAGTCTTTATGAGATCAGAATTAGAGTTATGGGTGGTGGTCTTCATCAGATCAGAATTGGATTTTATGGGTGGTAGTCTTCATGAGATCAGAATTGGAGTTATGGGTGGTGGTCTTTATCAGATCAGAGTTGGTGTTATGTGTGGTGGTCTTCATCAGATAAGAGTGGGTGCTCCCTGGAGGTCTTCATCAGATCAGTGTTGGTGTTTTCTGGAGGTCTTCATCAGATCAGAGTTGGTGTTCTTTGGAGTTCTTCATCAGGTCAGAATTGGTGTTATGGGTGGTGGTCTTCATCAGATCAGAGTGGGTGCTCTCTGGAGATCTTCATCAGATCAGAGTTGGTGTTTTCTGGAGACCTTCATAAAATTAGCGTTGGTGTTCTCTGGAGGTCTTCTTTAGAATAGAATTGGTGTTATGGGTGATGGTCTTCATCAGATCAGAGCTGGTGTTCTCTGGAGGTCTATATCAGATAAGAGTTGGTGTTCTCTGAAGGTCTTCATCAGATCCGAATTGGTGATATGGGAATCTGGGCTCTCTGTAACAGGCTGGCCATGTTTACAATCAGAAATAAGCAGAATAGAAGGAGATGCAGAGAAAAGCACACAGCTCAGGAAGACATGGTACGCCACTGGAGAGAAGGGCAGTCCACCGCATCTCATTTGGGAGCCCTATAAACCTCATACGGCAGCACAGGCTTCAGGGAGTTTGCTTTATCATTCCAGCCAAGTGTACGATAATCTGGAATTTCATCTCCTGCCAGAGTGACCATCTGATCCCCTGTGTAATACTCCCCAGAATACAGGATCCAGGCCCCGCTGACCCATTTATGTGATGAAACCATGTTGTCAAACGCATAGGGGTTGAGGGAATCCGTAGGTCTATCCAGGGTTACAGATTTCCCTCCATAGTGGATGTGCTCATATAGAGTAATCTTGGCATTATACAGACCTCCCTTCACACGTCGCACAGAGCTGATGTTCTTCTCAAATGCTGGGATTGAGGGGTAGTTGCCTTCTTTGAAACATCTGAACTTCCCTTTATAAGCGACTTCATTGAAGAGGAACCATGGTTCTCCATTGATTTTGAGAGATTGGGCTTTCTTCAGGAATCCAACAGATGACAAGTCAGCATTGTCATGCTCTATAGACACAGAGGCTCCCTTGAAATCTGGGAACTCAAACAGCTCAAGAGTGTTCATCTTCCAGTTCTATGTGAAGGTCAGAAGACAGGAACTGAAATCTCTGGAGGTCGGTGTAAGTTTGCTCCATGGCTGCTGGGGATTGGGGTATTTATACAAAAGCCTCAGTACTTAACCCATGTGCACTTCCTCTTATTATTTCTGAAGAATGTTGATAATCTCAATTTTCAACTGTTACGCAAAAATTTTGCAATCAGACATTCACGTCTTTATCATATTACTGTTCCAAAGAAAGACTGTCAAAAGGTCAAATGATGGGAACCTGAAATCTCTGGAGGTTGATGTAAGTTAATTCCATGGCTGCCAGGGAACTTATTCAAAAGCCTCAGTGCTGAACCCAGGTGCCCTTCTTCTACTTATTTGTATAGAACGTCTTTTATCTCAGTTCACAACTATTACACAAATATTTTCTACAGTTGAGGAATATGGAAAGAAAGTGCTGGACCTGTAGGGTTATCCTGCCGGTATTTATACAGTGCCTTGAAAAAGTATTCATCCCCTTGAAATTTCCCACATTGTGTCATGTTACAACCAAAAAACGTAACTGTATTATATTGGGATTTTATGTGATAGACCGACACAAAGTGTCACATAATTGAGAAGTGGAAGGAAAATGATAAATGGTTTTCAACATTTTTTACAAATAAATATGTGAAGTGTGGGGGCATTTGTATGGCACCACCCTGAGCCAATACTTTGTAGAACCGCCTTTTGCTACAATTACAGCTGCAAGTCGTCTCTAACAGCTTTGCACAGCTAGAGAGGACATTTCTGCCCATTCTTCTTTGCAGAATCCCCCAAGCTCTGTCAGATTGGATGGAGAGCGTCTGTGATCAGCAATTTTCAAGCCTTGCCACAGATTCTCAATTGGATTTAGGTCTGGACTGTGACTGGGCCATTCTAACACATGAATATGCTTTGATCTAAACCATTCCATTGTAGCTCTGGCTGTATGTTTAGGGTCGTTGTCCTGCTGGAAGGTGAACCTCCGCCACGGTCTCAAGTCTTTTGCAGACTCTAACAGGTTTTCTTCTAAGATTGGAAGGAAAAATGCTGGCAACTAAAATGCTTCTTCTGTTGAAACTTTATTTGGCACGTACAGCAATGCTACATCTGAAATGCTAACATGTTTCAGCCGAAACCTTCCTCATACCAATCTTCTAAGATTGCCCCGTATTTGGCTCCATCCATCTTCCCATTAACTCTGACCAGCTTCCCTGTCCCTGCTGAAAAAAGCATCCCCACCCCATGAAGCTGCCATCACCATGTTTCACGGTGGGGATGGTGTGTTCAGGGTGATGGGCAGTGTTAGTTTTCTGCCACACATAGCGTGTTGCTTTTAGGCCAAAAAGTTCAATGTTGGTCTCATCTGAGCAGAGCCCCTTCTTCCACATGTTTGCTGTGTCCCCCACATGGCTTCTCACAAACTACAAACAGGACTTCTTATGGCTTTCTTTCACCAATGGCTTTCTTCTTGCCACTCTTCCATAAAGGCCAGATTTGTGGAGAGCACGACTAATAGTTGTCCTGTGGACAGATTCTCCACCTGAGCTGTGGATCTCTGCAGCTCCTCCAGAGTTACCATGGACCTCTTGGCTGCTTCTCTGATGAATGCTCTCCTTGCCCGGCTGGTCAGTTTAGGTGGACGGCCATGTCTTGGTAGGTTTGCAGTTGTCATACTCTTTCCATTTTCCGATGACGGATTGAACAGAGCTCCGTGAGAAGTTCAAAGCTTGGGATATTTTTTTATAACCCAACCCTGCTTTATACTTCTCCGCAACTTTATCCCTGACCTGTCTGGTGTGTTCCTTGGCCTTCGTGATGCTTTTTGTTCACTGAGGTTCTCTAACAAACCTCTGAGGGCTTCACAGAACAGCTGTATTTATACTGAGAATAAATGACACACAGGTGGACTCTATTTACTAATTAGGTGATTTCTGAAGGCAATTGGTTTCACTATTTTGTATAGTCCTAGTTTTCAGGATACACTTTGGTGCAGCAGTCTTAATTTTATTGCGGTTAACCACAAACCTTAATTACATAGTTATATAATCAGTCAGGTCGAAAAAAGACACAAGTCCATCTAGTTCAACCAATAATAAATTAAAATCTTTTTTTTTTTAAAAATCATACAAACCCATATACAATCCTTCACCCACAGTTGATCCAGAGGAAGGCAAAACCCCCTTAAAGCCAATGATCCAATTTGCTCCAGCAGGGGAAAAAATTCCTTCCTGATCCCCCGAGAGGCGATCAGATTTTTCCTTTACATTTACATTTAGGAAAGAATCCAGGCCTTTTTTAAAGCAATCTAATGAGCTGGCCAACCACCTCTGGGGGGAGTCTATTCCACATTTTCACAGCTCTAACTGTGAAGAAACCTTTCCGTATTTGGAGATGAAATCTTTTTTCCTCTAGACGTGAAGAGTGCCCCCTTGTCCTTTGTGATGACCTTAAAGTAAATAACTCCACACCAAGTTCACTATATGGACCACTTATATACTTGTACATGTTGATCATATCCCCCCTTAATCTCCTCTTCTCAAGAGAGAATACATTCAGATCCTCTAATCTTTCCTCATAGCTGAGCTCCTCCATGCCTCTTATTAGTTTTGTTGCCCTTCTCTGCACTTTCTCCAGTTCTCCGATATCCTTTTTGAGAACTGGGGCCCAAAACTGAACTGCATATTCCAGATGAGGTCTTACTAATGATTTGTACAGTGGGGGCAAAATGATGTCTCTCTCTCTGGAGTCCATACCTCTCTTATACAAGAAAGGATTTTGCTTGCTTTGGAAACCACAGCTTGGCATTGCATGCCATTATTAAGCTTATGATCTACCAAACCCCAGATCCTTCTCCACTATGGATTCCCCCAGTTGTACTCCCCCTAGTATGTACGATGCATGAATATTCTTAGCCCCCAAGTGCATAACTTTACATTTATCAACATTAAACCTAGTATTCGAATTATTACCGTACGTTACGGTTCGACACCAAAGGTTTCGTTCGTTTTAGGAAAGAACATATTCTCTCCATACCTGAGGTCTCTCTCTCTGTAGTAAAACGGGGGTGACATGTTTAGTAATCATTCTGGAGTAGACCTTATACGTCAAGTCAAAACCCGGGGTCAAGAGTTTTTCCTATAGCCTCTTGACCTCTTTCACGTCTCTTCCCGTTGTTTTGATTATTCTCCGTACCTCCTCGAGTCGATACTCCTTTCTAATCTCCTAGACTTACATAAGAGAGAACTCTTCTCCTCTAATTCCCCCCTATACTAGTTGTACATGTTCATATATTCACCAGGTATAGACAGAGAATATGTG
>BLSH010495632.1:191780-216656 GCA_018402905.1 Glandirana rugosa | reverse complement strand
GGTTGCGCAAAAGTTATAGCGTCTACAAACTATGGACATTGATTTATGGCGTTTTTATTATTTTTTTTTTTTTTTACTGGTAATGGCGGCGATCTGCGATTTTTATCGGTAATGCGATATCGGGGCGGACATGTCGGACGTTTTTGACACTTTTTTGGGACCAATGACATTTATACAGAGATCAGAAATTTAAATGTCTACTGATTACTGTATAAATGTCATTGGCAGTGAAGGGGTTAACCTGCAGGGGGCAGTGAAGGGGTTAACAATGTTCCCTGGGTGTGTTCTAACTGTGGGGGGGTGGGGTTGACAGGGGCATGAAAGATCTAACTGATCCCAGTGACAGGGATCAGTAGATCTGGCATGCCCCCCCTCACAGAACGGGGAACCGCCGTGTTTACTTCGGCGGTTCCCCGTTCCTCCTGTCTGTAAGGAGATCGCGGTGCGCGCCCGCGGGAGCGCGCCCAGCGCGAGCCGAATGGGAGGACGTCTATTGACGTCCTCCCGGCATTTTAGAGCCGCGCTGTAGCCGTCATTCGGCTATAGCGCGGATGCGAGGTGGTTAATACCGTGTATTGCCCCCTTTAACATCAACGACAGCTTGAAGTCTTTTGTGATATTTGTGGATGAGGCTCTTTATCTTCTCAGATGGTAACGCTGCCCATTCCTCTTGGCAAAAAGCCTCCAGTTCCTGGAAATTCTTGGGCTGCCTTGCATGAACTGCATGTTTGAGATCTCCCCAGAGTGGCTCAATGATATTGAGGTCAGGAGACTGAGAAGGCCACTCCAGAACCTTCACTTTATTCTGCTGTAGCCAATGGCAGGTCGACTTGGCCTTGTGTTTTGGATCATTGTCATGTTGGAATGTCCAAGTACGTCCCATGCGCAGCTTCCTGGCTGATGAATGCAAATGTTCCTCCAGTACTTTTTTGATAACTGCATTCATCTTGCCATCAATTTTGACCAAATTTTCTGTGCCTTTGTAGCTCACACATCCCCAAAACATCAGCAATCCACCTCTGTGTTTCACAGGCCTTGTTGACTCCTCTCCAAATGTAGTGTTTATGGTTGTGGCCAAAGAGCTCAATTTTGGTCTCATCACTCCAAATGACTTTGTGCCAGAAGGTTTGAGGCTTGTCTCTGTGCTGTTTGGCGTATTGTAAGTGGGATACTTTGTGGCATTTGCGTAGTAATGGCTTTCTTCTGTCGACCATGCAGCCCATCTTTCTTCAAGTGCCTCCTTATTGTGCATCTTGAAACAGCCACGCCACATGTTTTCAGAGAGTCTTTCACATGAAGTTATTTGTGGGTTTATCATTGCATCCCGAACAATTTTCCTGGCAGTTGTGGCTGAAATTTTAGTTGGTCTACCTGACCGTGGTTTGGTTTCAACAGAACCCCTCATTTTCCACTGTTTGAACACTGCTGATTGGCATTCTCAATTCCTTTTATATCTCTTTATATCCCTTTCCTGTTTTATACAGTTCAACTACCTTTTCCTGCAGATCCTTTGACAAATATTTTGCTTTCCCCATGACTCAGACCCTTTTATACACACACACTAATTACAAGCAAACAGATCACAGGTGAGGATGGTTCCCTTTAATAGCCATTCAAACCCCTTTGTGTCAACTTGTGTGCATGTTATCAGGCCAAAATCATCAGGGTATGTAAACTTTTGATCAGGGTCATTTGGGTAGTTTCTGTTGTCATTATGATATAAAAAGAGTAAACAGAGTTGATTGGTAATAAATGGCTTCAGCCAAACACCAACCATGAGTGAAAGAAATGCTTTTGTGTTCTCATTCATATTCTCTGAAAAATGGCCAAGAAATCATAAATTCTGCCAGGGTATGTAAACTTATGAGCACAACTATATAGTATATATATATAACAATGTACACTGTGGTGTATAACAGCCCGGGGACCACAATACTGACCACTGCAGAAATTACACTGAACAACACAAGAAATTATTTCCCCCATTAATATGAGAAAAAGATACATTGATTCAAAATAACTTGTTTTCTTGAAGCAGGATTTGTGACAAATAATGAAAAAATTAGGGACGGACGATAAAGAAAACTGAAGGGGACCTCCAAATCCCTCTGATGAAAACACAGAGCACCGGAACCAAATATTGCCTAAAGGCCAGAAAAATAAAACACAATCTTTTTTTAACCACTTCAGCCCCGGAAGGATTTCCAGCTTTAGGACCGGAGCCCTTTTTGCGATTCAGCGCTGCGTCGCTTTAACTGACAATTGCGCGGTCATGCAGCGTTGTACCCAAACAAAATTTGCGTCCTTTTTTTCCCACAAATAGAGCTTTCTTTTCGTGGTATTTGATCACCTCTGCGTCATTTCTGATCGCCGCTATAAACAAAAGAAGAGCGACAATTTTGCAAAAAAAAAAACAAATTTCTTACTTTTTGCTAAAATACAAATCCAAAAAAAAAATATAAAAAAACATTTTTTTTCACCGTTTTTGGCCGATTTATATTCTTCCTCATATTTGTTATAAAAAAAAATTGCAATCGGCGTTTATTGATTGGTTTGCGCAAAAGTGGCCGCGTTTACGGATGATGAGAATAAATTTCTGGGGTTTTTATTTTTTTTATTTTTTGCTAGTAATGGCGGCGATCTGCGATTTTTAGCGGTACTGCGACATGTCGGACACTTTTGACACTTTTTTTGGGACCATTGGCATTTATACAGCGATCAGTGCTATAAAAATGCACTGATTACTGTGTAAATGCCATTGGCAGTGAAGGGGTTAACCTGCAGGGGGCGCTCTAAGGGTTAACTGTGTTCCCTGAGCGTGTTCTAACTGTATGGGGGCTGCCCTAGCTGGGGAAGGGAAGTGATCACACCTTTCCCCTTCACAGAACGGAGGTCCGTGTTTACTTACACGGACCTCCGTTCTTTCACTCCGGGGGGGCATCGCGGGTGGCCGGCGGAGATCGACTCCGCCGCACCTGCTCCCTGGCCCTGCCCGAACACAGTGAGCGCGCGGGTGCACCTCCGGTGGCTAGCGCGCGCTCACTAGGCTCGATCTCGCGGCCGCCATCATATGACGGCGATCCGCGTTACAGAGCCACTTTGTCGCCGTCATTTGCCGATCAGCCGTCGGCAAGTGGTTAAATTTAATTTCAGCGTTTTTTCCAACTTCTCATTATCATGAAAAAAGAAAAAAAAAGTCACAATAGAGACATTGCACAAAACGAAATACAATGAGTGCATAGCCTCTACAGGTCACATAGCCGGGTGTGTGAGTTCAGGAAGAGTTCAGAGTCAACACATTTGTGGTCATCCCAAATGGAGTGATTAATACTAAGTCAGCGCCCATAGAGGAGTATAGACACATATCCTCCTAAATCATACATTCTGAAAGCTTTCTGGAGAAAAGTGAAATCATACATTTCATCTCTCACATTCACTTTCCTGGTTATCCCACCCAGACCCTTATCCAGGCATGCAGCATGGTTGGCCAGGAAAAGGAGGATAGTGAACATAAAGCACCCCCACCCCTTCCTTCACACCGCAGATAGCAAAGCCCCCTGAAAAGCACCATATACAAATGTTGAGGGACAAGGGCTTCTTCTCCACATCTGGCCTCCCAAAATGGATGTTGGGGTATGTGGGCCAAATATATAAAGGATTTGGGAAGCCTCACTTGTGACTTGGTGGACCTGGATATCCATCCTCCCCCAGGGGAATGAGTAGAGGGGAATATTCATACCCAGTACCTATTCCCACAAAGAGTTACATGGGAATAAACACAAACACCTTAGCAAAGGTTTTTTTATTACATTACAGGAGAAATACCATTAAATATGTCACTATCAATCATGATGCCCAGCTATGTAATTCAGGTCAGTCATGACGCCCACTGATGTTGAACCACATCAATCATGGCCTCCAATGATGTAAACTGACATCGGTCATGATGCCTGGCCTTGTAATTCATATCAGTCATGGTGGCCAGCTACGTAATCCACTTCAATCACAGCATTTAGCTATGTAAATTCACATCAATCACAACGTCTAGTGATGTAAATCCATCGTCAATCATGGCATCCAACGCTGTAAATCTATAATCAATCACGATGGACAGCTATTTCATCCAGGTCACTCATGAGATCCATTGATGTTAAATCACATCAATTATGGCCTCCAGTGATCTAGATCCATCATTGGGGATGGGTGAATGGTTTGCCCGAGCATGAGTTTGAATCGAACATTGCCTGTTCTCCCGTGCACCGAACAACTGAATTATCTGGCCGTTCATCTGTTTGTTTGGCTCGCCGAACGACCACAATGCACTGCGTCACAGCAAGAGTGCATTGGAAGCCCTGATTAGCTGAAGCAATGAAAGTTTCACCCAATTGGGGCAAAGAGCACTGCCAGCCAGAGCCATGTTTGGACGCTGTCATGATGACTGTATCCAATTATGGCTCATAGCTCTTAATCCCGCCCCACACTATAAAAGTATTCTTTGCATAGCGGCCATTTTTACTGTGATATCGCTGTGTAGAGATACAGTATAGAACAGGGCTCTGTTCAGTGCTACTAGATAGACAGTTAGTGTGCTATACTGTGCTATTGCGATTTTATTGTCAGTATACAATATTAGTTTAGTGGGAATCTAGGGACAGTGCAGTCAGTGTGAGTAGTGAGTGACCAGCACCATTCATTTTTACATGAGTGTGAATCTAGGGACAGTTGAGTGAGTGTGAGTGTAGTGACCATTTAATGCCGTATATTTCATTGCATTACTACAAGTTTGACGTCATATAGTTCTGTGCATTACTGCAAGTTTAACTCCATATATTTCATTGCGTTAATGCAAGTTTAACGCAATATATTTCATTGCGTTACTGCAAGTTTAACCCCATACAGTTCTGTGCATTACTGCAAGTTTAACACCATATATTTCATTGCGTTACTGCAAGTTTAACACCATATAGTTCTGTGCGTTACTGCAAGTTTAACGCCATATATTTCACTGTATTATTGCAAGTTTAATGCCATATATTTCATTGCTTTACTGAAAGATTAACGCTGTATATTTCATTGTGTTACTGTAAGATTAACGCCATATATTTCATTGCGTTACTGCAAGTTTAATGCTGTATATTTCATTGTGTCACTGAAAGATTAACGCTGTGTATTTCATTGTGTTACTGCAAGTTTAATGCTATATATTTCATTCCGTTACTGCAAGTTTAATGCCGTATATTTAATTGCGTTACTGTGAGTTTAATGCCATATATTTCATTGTGTCACTGAAAGATTAATGCCGTATATTTCATTGTGTTACTGCAAGATGAACGTCGTACATTTCATTGTGTTACTGCAAGTTTAATGCTGTATATTTAATTGCATTAATGCAAGTTTAACATCATATATTATATTGTGTTACTGCAAGTTTAACGCCGTATACTTAATTGCATTACTGCAAGTTTAACACCATATAATTTTGTGCGTTACTGCAAGTTTAACACTATATATTTCATTGTGTTACTGCAAGTTTACTGCCATATAGTTTTGTGCGTTAATGCAAGTTTAATGTCATATATTTCATTGCATTACTGTAAATTTAACACCATATAGTTCTGTGCATTACTGTAAGTTTAACTCCATATATTTCATTGCGTTACTGCAAGTTCAATGCCATATATTTCATTGTGTTACTGCAAGTTTAACGCTATATATTTCATTGTGTTACTGCAAGTTTAATGCCATATAGTTCTGTGCATTACTGCAAGTTTAATGCCATATAGTTCTGTGCATTACTGCAAGTTTAATGCCATGTAGTTGTGTGCGTTACTGCAAGTTTAATGCCATATATTTCATTGCGTTACTGCAAGTTTAACGCTATATATTTCATTGCGTTACTGCAAGTTTAATGCCATATAGTTCTGTGCATTACTGCAAGTTTAACACTATATATTTCATTGTGTTACTGCAAGTTTAACGCCATTATTTCATTGCGTTACTGCAAGTTTAATGCCATATATTTCATTGAATTACTTCAAGTTTAATGCCATTTATCTCATTGCCTTACTGCAAGTTTAACGTCATATATTTCATTGCATTACTGCAAGTTTAACGTCATATATTTCTGTGCATTACTGCAAGTTTAACGCCATATATTTCTGTGCATTACTGCAAGTTTAACGCCATATATTTCATTGTGTTACTGCAAGTTTAACGCCATATATTTCATTGCATTGCTGCAAGTTTAACGCCGTATATTTCATTGCGTTACTGCAAGTTTAATGCCATATATTTAATTGGTTTACTGCAGGTTTAACACCATATATTTCATTGCGTTACTGCAAGTTTAACACCATATATTTCATTGAATTACTGCAGGTTTATCCCCATATATTTCATTGCATTACTGCAAGTTTAACACCATATATTTCATTGCGCTACTGCAAATTTAACGCTATATATTTCACTGCAAGTTTAGCGCCATGTAGTTCTATGTGTTGCTGCACGTTTGACGCAGTATATTGAAGTATATTGTAGTGTATCCGTAAAGTGTGTTTGTGTACTCAAAATAAAATGCACCAAACACCACTTTCCAATGATTAAAGTGCATCCACGTACACATTTACACATCTTTATTACATTTGATTAATAAGCCCCCCCCATCATGTCTGGGAGGACATCAAGGAGAGGCAAAGGTTTCCTTGGCATTGCAAGGGGACCAGCAGCATATCTGTCCACAGGAAAAGGTGGATGTAGTCAGTCCTCAGGCAGGGCATCATTTCCTCTGTTTAGTGATGTTGCCCGTGCTATCCAGCCACAGCATGCAGAGGAGGTGGTAGACTGGCTTACTATACCGTCCTCATCCTCCATCACCCAAGCAGAAACAAGTGCGCAGTCCAATGCAGCTGCCAGAGTGGCTAAACCTGCCTCCTTGTCCACATCTATTCCTGCCATAGCCCCAGCATCAGCCATGGAGGAGTCAGCGGAGTTATTTGAACACAGCGTCTGTCACTTGCTCCTTGCTGATGCCCAGCCATTACTCAATTCAGATGTTGGTTCGTAGGTTTAGGAAGGCAGGAACATGGGCCTACAGAGAGTAGAGAGCACTGGTACACAAATTGGCATTCGTGTTCGCCCAGCAGCAGCGTATTGCCAAGTTGTCTCCAGTGGTAATGAGAATGGAGGAGATAGAGATGATGAGGTCACTGATGCGACTTGGGTGCCAGATAGAGCAGAGGAGGAAAGTGAGGGTGAGGCACAACCCCAATGAAGCAGCCATCATGGAAGAGTATAGAGCAGCCACCCTACTCCATCACATCGTGGAGCTGTTATCTCCTGGCCCACTTCCCACTGCTCAGCTTTCTGGGCCTTTTTAGTACATGTGCAGCCGATCGCACTGTTGCTATTTGCAAACCTTGTCTCAAGCACATCAAATGTGGCAAAAACATGGCACTTAACCTCCCACCACTCAGCCCGTTGGCAAGAGCACCAAAAACCCACACAAAAGGGGCACAAATCTGACAGCAGTGGACGTCATGACTGACCTGGATTACATAGCTGGGCATCATGGCTGATAATGGCTTTACATTGGTGGACATGAGTGACATTTTTAACCTCTTACCGACCGTGCCATAGCCGAATGACAGTTACAGCGCCGGCCCTAAAATGCCGGGAGGCTGTCAATAGACGTTCTCCAATTCGGCTCACGATGTCCGCCGGAGACCCGCGATCTCCTTACAGAGAGAAGGAACAGGGAACCGCCGAAGTAAACACGCCGGTTCCTCATTCTGTGAGGGGGGCATGCCAGATCTACTGATCCCTATCACTGGGATCAGTTAGATCTGTCATGCCCCTGTCAACCCCACCCCCCACAGTTAGAACACACCCAGGGAACATAGTTAACCCCTTCACTGCCAATGAGATTTAAACAGTAATCAGTGGACATTTACATTTCTGATCGCTGAATAAATGTCATTGGTCCCAAAAAAGTGTCAGAAACGTCCGACATGTCCGCCCCAATATTGCAGTACCGCTAAAAATCGCAAATTGCCGCCATTACCAGTAAAAAAAAAATAAAAATAATAAAAACGCCATAAATCAATGTCCATAGTTTGTAGGCGCTATAACTTTTGCGCAACCCAATCAATAAACGCCGATTGCGATTTTTTTTTTTTACCAAAAATATGTAGAAGAATAAATATCGGGCAAAACCGATGAATAAATTTGTTTTTTTTGGGGGTTTTTTTGGATATTTATTATAGCAAAAAGTAAAAAATATTGTTCTTTTTTCAAAATTGTCGCTCTTTTTTTGTTTATAGCGGCGATCAGAAATGACGCAGAGGTGATCAAATACCACCAAAAGAAAGCTCTATTTGTGGGGAAAAAAGAACGCCAATTTTGTATGGGTACAACATCGCACGACCGCACAATTGTCATTCAAAGAGCGACAGCGCTGAAAACTGAAAATTGGTCCAGGCAGGAGAGGGGTTTAAGTGCCCAGTAAGGAAGTGGTTAATGATTTGATATTTCTCCTGTAATGTAATAAAAAAAAACGTTTTCTAAGGTGTTTGTGTTTATTTACATGTAACTCTTTGTAGGAATGGGTACAGGGGTATGAATACTATCTACTCTTTCCAGTGGGGGAGCATGGATATCCAGGTCCACCTAGTCATAAATGAGGCTTCCCAAGTCCTTTATAAATTTGCCCCCACACACCCCCCCCACATCCATTTTTGGGGGGCCAGGTGTAGAGAAGAGACCCTTGTCCCTGTCCCTCAACATTTGTGGCTTTGCTATCTACAGTGTGCAGGGAGGGGTTGGGGGGGCTGCTCACTATCCTCCTTTTCCTGGCCAACCATCTTGCATGCCTAGATAAGGGTCTGCGTGGGGTTATAGGGGAACCCCATGACATTCTTTTTGGATGTCAAATTTTCAATCACCGGGAAAGTGAACGTGAGAAATGAAATGTATGATTTTACTCTTCTCCAGAAATCTTTCAGAATGTATGATGTAGGAGGAAATGCGTCTCTACTCCTCTATGGGCGCTGACTTAGAATGAATCTCTCCATGTGGGATGACCACCAATGTGTTGACTCTGAACTCTTCCTGAACTCACACACCCGGCTATGTGACCTGTAGAGGCTATGCACTCATTGTATTTTGTTTTGTGCAATGTCTCTATTGTGAAGTTTGTTCCTCTTTTTTCTTATAATGAAACGTTGGAAAAAAAACCACAAAAATTATATTAAAAAAAGATGAAATTGTATTTTTCTGGCCTTCAGGCAATATTTATAAGGACTGAAGAGAAGGGTTCCCTTCAAAAAAACGGCAGGACTTTATGGGCACAACAGAAGGCGGAAATAGTTTAAAAGTATTACTTTATTACAAATATTTAAAAAAATAAATTAGATAGACATGGGAGACACATAGACAGGCAACCACCCTCAACTAATCAAGGTTGGGCACTACCCATGTGACCATAAATGGAGGTAAGGTCCCTTAAATACAGTGGAGAGTTCACAAATATAAATATTTATTGTGTGTATCAAAGGTAGAGCACCATATACTCCTCCATGTTGGTCTATCAACATGTTTCACTTTCAAAAATCGGCTTCATCAGGACAGAATGGGGTAGGTGCTAATTGGCCTTGAGAGTAGAAGAGTGGTGGTGCAAACTGGAAACAACTAACACTGAAGCACAGTTGAAAAATGTTTTTAGGCAATATTTGTTTTTCCGGTGTTCTGTGTTTTCTTCAGAGGGATTTGAAGGTCCCCTTTCTTCAGTTTGTTGCTCGCTCCATTCCAGCAAAGTCTTGATTGGCTGGCACGGGGTGATGTCATACCTATGCAAGCAATCCAAAAAGTATGCTACGCATTTCGGGGGTCCATGAGCACCCCCCCTTCATCAGGGCAAGAAAGAACATAAGAAAATCTCCATATCAATCTGATATCCCATGGAATCATAATTAAAACCAAATAGTCAATAGTAATGGGAGTGTCAAAATTAATATACAAAAATGAGAACATGAGTAGTAAAAAAAGAGAAAAAAGAAAAACAAAATAACATTAATAATTATCACTATTAATAAAATAATGACCATGAGCACAAATATATTAAAACATTGGATAAAATATATTTCAAAATTGATATCTGAATAACCTGAAGCATACATGATACAATCTGGTTGTACAATCATAAAACTATAAAAAAAAGTAAAAAAATAATAATAATATTAATTAATGTTATTGAAATGATACAGTCTTGGTAATAAATTGACCTAATAAGAATAAATGTATTAAAAATGAGTAAAATGATATTTGTATAACCTGAAGCATTCATTATACAAACTGATTGTACGATCGTAAAACAATGCAAAAAATAATAATAATTAACCACTTCAGCCCCAGAAGGATTTACCCCCTTAATGACCAGAGCACTTTTTGCGATTCGGCACTGTGTCACTTTAGCTGACAATTGCGCGGTCGTGCGACGTTGTGCCCAAATAAAATTGCCAGCCAAATAGAGCTTTCATTTGGTGGTATTTGATCTCCTCTGCAGTTTTTATTTTTTGTGCTATAAACAAAAAAACGGCGACAATTTGAAAAAAAAACTATATTTTTTTACTATTTGCTATAATAAATATCCAAAAAAAATTATAAAAAACTAAATTATTCATCAGTTTAGGCCGATATATACAGTTGTGCTCATAAGTTTACATACCCTGGCAGAATTGATGATTTCTTGGCCTTTTTTCAGAGAATATGAATGAGAACACAAAAACATTTCTTTCACTCATGGTTGGTGTTTGGCTGAAGCCATTTATTATCAATCAACTGTTTTTACTCTTTTTTATATCACAATGACAACAGAAACTTCCCAAATGACCCTGATCAAAAGTTTACATACCCTGGTGATTTTGGCCTGATAACATGCACACAAGTTGACACAAAGGAGTTTGAGTGGCTATTAAAAGGTAACCATCCTCACCTGTGATCTGTTTGCTTGTTGTAATCAGTGTGTGTATATAAAAAGTCAATGAGTTTCGTGACTCCTGACAGACCCTTGCATCTTTCATCCAGTGCTGCACTGAGGCTTCTGGATTCTTAGTCATGGGGAAAGCAAAAGAATTGTCAAAGGATCTGCGGGAAAAGGTAGTTGAACTTGCCGCCTGACAGAATGGGAAACTGCCGTGTTTACATCGGTGGTTCCCCGCTTTTCTTCTGTATCAGGCGATTGCGGGTCAAAGGCGGACATCGAGTCCGCTGGAGCTCAGCGACTCAGGGAGCTCAGCCATACTCAGCCCGCTCGCCCCCTAGCTGCGCCTGCATTAATCACTGTTTATAAATGGAGATTTGCGCTACCCTGCCACACACGGCAGTAAAAGTACGCAAGTCATTCGGACACCGGTTAATAATCACTATTATTAAAACGATACAGTCTCAATAATAAATTTACCTAATAAGAATAAGGTGATTAAAAATTAGTAAACTGATAAATCATTATGCAATCTGATTGTACGATCATAAATCAATGCAAAAAATGAAAAGTAATAATAATAATAATTAGTAATCCCTATTATTAAAATGATTCAGTCTTGGTAATACAGTAAATTGACCTAAGAAGAATAGAGGTATAAACAATTATATGTGTATAAACTGAACCATACATTATACAATCTGAAAAATAATAGTAATGGAAATAATATTAATAATAATCACAATTATTAAAATTATATTCTCTGTAATACATTGATCTAATAAGTATAAATGTTTTTAAAAAAATGAGTAAAATGACCTGAACCACACATTATACAATCTGATTGTACATTCACAGTAAAAAACAAAAAACAAAACAAAAAATAATATTAGCGATAATAAAACTGAGAACTATAAAACGTATTATAAGATAATACATCCAGGTTACAATGTTGGACCCAGTGAGGATAAATGTATAGAAATTAGTAAATTATATCCAATCAGCTGATAAGAGTCACACACTGTACAATGACCGAACAACCCCCCCCCCCCCAGCCTTAAAAATCCCATGCCTTATAGGGAAAAACTCATTCCATTGGTGATGGATCCAAATACGAACGTACAATCTGATTGTATTGATTGTGTGCAACCTAGAAGGTCAAGATGAGGTGGTGTACCTGCAGGCTAAACCATACATCTGGGTGTAGTGTGTGTCGCCTGCAGCAGATAGCTTGTATTTGTACCGACAATGGCTATATGTGGTCTGATCAGTAGAACGGTGTGTCTATGGTCCCATGTGTAGCACCCTCTAGTGTGCTAGATGTATATACAGTAGGTTTGGTTGTTAGAGTAGGTAAATTGGCTTGGCTGGGAGCCAGGCCTGGGTTGTGAATCTGAGTCAGGGTTCAGTGACTCAGAGGCTGGATGACTCATCCTGACAACTCTTCTGCTGCCTCCTCCTGTTCTCTGGAACATTGGAGAATGTTCTAGAAATAGTGGGTGTTAGCTAGGAGGGGAGCAAATCTCCAATAAGGGTCTGGAAGATGGGGATGGAGTGCTGAGGAGGCTGTCAGTGGCGCTTGAGGGTGCCCCCTAGTCTGGGGGGGGAGGTGACCTCAGGCCTGGGGCCCGTGTGCTGAAAGATTCCCCCTACAGCACACAGAGGAAGCCCTTCTTGGAGGCATGGGAGTAAGGAGAGAGGACAGCAGGAGCAGGTCAGCACGTCCAGGAGATCTCCTGGCGAGTGTCAGTATGGGGGACTGTGGGGAGAAGCTAGCCTGGAGGGCTAGTGAAAGGGGCAGCTGTAGCCAGGAGGGCTGGCAGTGCCTGAAGAGGTGGTGCTGGGATCAGTGACCACAGCGAGTAAGTGCTGGGAAAGTGTGAGCTGTGTCACCCTATCTGTTCTTTAAGTATAGGGGCTGTGAGTCCCTGCCTGTAATGGGTCTTTGTGCCCAAACTAATACAGGGTGGTACAAAGCTGGGTTCTGCAAGCAAGAGTGTGCTGGAGGAAGAAGCTGTATAAAGAAATTGTATATAGAGACTGTATAACATAAATGTAAAGTGTAAGATAGTTTGCCTTAGCAAGATGTGATGTGATTTATAGAAGTAGTATAATTGTGGATGTAGTTTAATTCTGTGTTATTAAATATATAGTATGCAATGTCAGCCATGCCATATGTCATTTCATTAGCATTTAAATAGGTACCAGCCAGCTCTACGGATCGAGCTGTCTTGACACCTAGGTGGTAATAAAAATTCCCCTGCAGGGTAAACATAAGTTGACACCTAGACACCACTAAGAGTTCCCAATCAGAGTAACGTGAGATTTGCCACCTTCAGGAAGCTTCAAACAGAAATCCCGGTCTCTTTGGCTACAGGTTTCGGCAGGGGGGCATGGGAAGGTCCCGGAGAGTCTACAAGCTTTGATTAGTGTCAACAGGTCAAAAGAATACATTTCATCTCTCATAAAACCTGAAATATTAGCGGCAGAGAGATGAAAATAATTCCTTTTGATCATACGGGTGATGGGCTGCCAGTACACACCAAGCGGTATGTGTAGCTGGTTTCGGTTCCTAGTAAAACACACAAAACCGTTACATGGCGGTGGGTTGCAGCAGGTAGACTGTGTTTGGCACTGCCGCGAACGGAAAAAGGCGCTGGTTTTGAAATCCTATCCATGAACCAGCAGTCAGCGCCGCTCTGATCTGGTTCGACGTTGGTCGTTTTCGGAACATAAAACATCCTGTGGGCTGGGATGGGAACACCCCCCCCCCCCCGGTTGATTGGCTAGGAGCTAACGTGCAGCCCACGTCCATATTTCAATAAATTGGGGAGTCTCCATGTTCCAAGGGTGCTCTCATAAAACCTGAAATATTAGCGGCAGAGAGATGAAAATAATTCCTTTTGATCGTACGGGTGATGGGCTTCCAGTACATAGCAAGCGGTATGTGTAGCTGGTTTCGGTTCCTAGTAAAACACACAAAACCGTTACATGGCGGTGGGTTGCAGCAGGTAGACTGTGTTTGGCACTGCCGCGAACAGAAAAAGGCGCTGGTTTTGGAAATCCTATCCATGAACCAGGAGTCAGTGCCGTTCTGATCTGGTTCGATGTTGGTCATTTTTGGAACATAAAACATCCTGTGGGCTAGGAGCTAGGATGGGAACACCCCCCCCCCCCCGGGTTGATTGGCCAGGAGCTAACGTCCAGCCCACGTCCGTATTTCAATAAATTGGGGAGTCTCCATGTTCGAAGGGTGCTCTCATGAAGTCAGTTCTAAACTGGGGGGGTCTCCATAAATTCTTCAACATACTTCTGTCCAGGGATAAGGTGCAGTGACATAACGTTTATTTCTGTTTTTATTCCTTTTTATTTTCATAGCGAATTGGCAATTGTATGTATTGTCTGTTTATCCCTTTGTATTTTTTGTAACTCCTTTATCTTTGTATATATTTAATGCACCGCCCACTTTCAGGATATTAAATGTTAAAATTAATAAGTGACTTCTGTGTACTAAACTAGGACTTATATCTCTAGAGCGATTGTTGTATTTTAGTGCCTAAATATTCGGTCTACGCTAGGTGCCAATCGGTATGCAATTGCTCTGTGTGTGGGCAGATTGCATGCAGATTGTAAACGAACAGATCTGCCAGACGAAGATCTGTGTGTGTGTGGTGGATCAGCAGACCAGTCCGCGGACAAACTGTTGAGTGGAGGCAGGCTATCGTTTATTGTGGGTCTGGTGTGGGTGTGTGGACAGTGGGAAGAGTGATTAGCACCGGGGTTTTAGCTTGCAGGATAGCTAGAGAAACCCTAGAAGTGTGTATTAATTGCTAGACTGCTCCCCAGCCCTTAGAGTGCACCAGATTGTATGTAAGAGTTGTATCTGCCTGTGTGTGGTCAGCCAGCTGGATTGGAGTGGAGTCTCCCTCTAGTGGTGGCAGAAGGTAGTGCAGGCTGTGAAAGTACAGCGAAGTCTTACTGCAGTATAAGTTTCCCCCTTACTCCCTCATTTACTCCCAGTCACGGAATGCACGTGGGCGTGTGTGATCCGTGACAGACTGTATAAAGGAGAAGAAGTTGTCCCTGAAGTTTGTTTGAATTCAAGTGAGCATCCCATAATCTCCCGTCCCCATCCAAGTTATATCCTTCAATAAAAGAGAAAAAAGCAAAGCCTGACTCTGGAGTGACTGTGGAAATCCGGTGTGCCTGGCTGTGCAGGGTGGGGAATCCCAGCTACTAACGTCTCCTTAGGGGGTGCGCTTCACATTTACCAACTCATGTGGAGGGTCTACATTGAAGTGATGGATAGAAGTAAAATCAAACTGTGAATGACCCGGACTGACAACAATGTGAAGAAACCAGAAGAGAGCCGGCCCAACAATGGTATCGGTAGGAAGGAGGGAATGGAAGCCGGGGAAGTGTTAGGTAAATTTATGATTGGTGAGATCTGGTTGGGCAATGAAAAGCGTCCTTCCTTCTTCCAGTGTGAATTATAAGGTCTTGCCGGCAGCTTTTTTAGCAGCAACCATGCCTGAAATGATATAATTTAGTATTCATGTTCTCATTTCTGTATATTCATTTTGACATTCCCATTACTATTGACTATCTGGTTTATAATTATGACCCTATGGAGGGGATATCAGAATGATAAGGAGATTTTCTTATGTTCTTTCTAGCCCCGAGAGAGGGGGAGCTCTTGGACCACCAAAACACGTAGTCTACTTTTTGGATTGTTCCCCTGACTTTTAATGGAATAAAATCCAAGAGAATGTCCAACGCTTCAGGAACAATTATAAAAGTTCAGTGTTATCCTGCAGATGACTTTCCAAGCCTCTTACCAGATTTCCAATCCACTTATGCCAAATGGGTCCAATAAACTGTCAAAATCACGTGTGTCTAACGTGCGAACGTGCGTGGAGGCAACGAGTGGTCCTGATTGGCGATCGTTCGGATCACATGATGTCCGGATTTGGCGGCCGGAAACACATCCTCAAAGTCACGTGTCTAACGTACGAATGTGCGTTGAGGCAACGAGCGGTCCTGATTGGCGATCGTTCGTATCACATGATGTCCAGATTTGGCGGCCGGAAACACATCCCCAAACAAGCTACTAGTGACCCTGATTGAGCTGATTGAATACAGGTGTGTAACAATACCCACATATTTTATAAAGCGCAGGGGCTGCATGGACGCTTATGCCCCAGCTGAAGTCTCATAAGACGAAACGCGTCGGGTACTGTGAGCCCCGTGCTCTTCTACTGCGCTGACATACATTTTTGGAATTCCATGTGATGTTTACAGGATTGAACATGTGAGTGTATCCGTTTTTAAATACATTTTTTTATATCTGGTATCACACTATGTGCGACTTTATATTTTATGGGTGGATCCTGCATCTGTGAGGTGACGGGCGGATGAAAAGTTCTGTCTTGTTGACCATGTGCCCGGATGAACAGAGTGGATCTACTGTTTATATACATCAAGGGGCGTTTGGAGAAATAATCTTAGAGGGTCAACCAAATCTCTTCTTGGATGTGCCTGGATTGATGTCTCATGTGATTTACCTACTTACCGTTGGTAAGAGTATTTAAACTAGTTTGGTGGTGGATGCACTTATCTGCGGTTAAAGCAGTGTTTTTATACACGGAATACCATCTATTCATCACAATTTATAAGGACTATAATTTAGTACTTGTTTAATTTTATTTTTCTGCTTTTCTAGCACGACACTTTATGTACATTCACCAACCGTGTGTCTTCTCCTTTATTCCCCTTTGCTTCCCCAATATCTTCAACTCATCACATGTGAAACCCAAAAGAAACTCAATATACTGTTGTATTTTATAAATAGATGGAAACAAGCATATCTCTTTTGTACTCACATGTGATTATACCAACGTCAGTGCACCATCAGTGATAAAGTGCCCCACCACTTGTGCCACCTGCTACCAAATAATCAGATTCCAACCACATATCATTCCATTCCAGGTGGGTCAGCAGATTGAGATCCCTTGGTGTTCCTCCTCTCGGTATAACTCAAAAGAAAGTTACTCAGAATACTGGAATACCTAAAGATTAACACCGCAAACCATCTAAATAAATAAATCATGCTCACATTTCAATCAATAATAATGATGCCCACACCACATGCCAACTTAACCAGTTCCCACCCGGCCTACAGACAAATGATGGCCAGCTGTGACTTTCATCATCCTAGAAGGATGTCATATGATGTCCTCCTGGAATGCGCCTCACTCGCATTCCACGGATCACGCTGGTCACCCGCTGCGCCCGGTGACTGATCAGTGTACCGGCCACTTGTACACAATGAATGACTTTGATTCATGTCATTCATTGTGTATAATTGTGATGAGCACTGTGATTGGTCACAGTGATCACATGGTACAGACACGGCCAATCACAGCTAACCACAGTAGTAAACATTACATGAATCCATTTAGTTCAGTAAAATAGTTGCTTACAACAGTGAAATTGACTGTTATCGTGCCCCAGGCAGTGTCCTTTCAGACAAAACGCGTCGGGTGAGGACTGTGTGAGCATCACAGGCTGTACCTTTCTATACATTCTGATATGCCGGCTGTTTAATACAGATTTTGTATGTGTACACTTTTTTACTCATCTTTGGAGTCACACTATGCAGAGCTTCTTGTTTTTGCAAATATCCACGACTCAGTGACTGTAACCCTTTGGTGTCCTTGAAGTTCATACCTGGAAGTGGAACTGCCGTGTGATGACTCATAAGATCCACCGCATCATGATCCTGCCACGTTGGACTCCGTCAGGGGTAAATCCCCAACCCAAGCTCGTTTGACCCACTGGCCATACGGCTATGTGTGTCCACCCTATCTGGTAAGGGCTCTACCTTACCACTCGCTTCTTTTCACTATTGCACCATTTTTCCTAGATTGGATCATCACAATATAACCACATATGACTGTTATATATTTGGAGTACAGCAATTACCCCCCCCTTTTTGGAGTTATACCAGAGACTATTTTTGCACATTTTTGGCACTTTTGTCACTTTACTTGGACACTACGCATGGTCCCACATAGGATCATGTAAATGGAGTGTTGCACATTGCTACATGTTTTTAGAATTGCATATTGAATCATGAATTGATTTTTTATAATTATTTATTGATTATTTATTAGCGCTGCACTTACTTATTTATTTTTTACCTTGTTATACACTATATGTCTAGTGGAGTGGTAGCTGCTTAGTTAGGCCTCATTTACACTGCTGCTGGTAAACGGACGTTTAGAGGAATTTGGGCATTTTTTTCAGCTGCCCCTGAACTTTCCTCTATGTTATCTTATCAGTATATTTACAGAGGGGGTCGTTTAAGGTCATTTCCAGGCAGTTGAGTTTAGAGGTTTTTTTTGGAACGCAAAAAAATGGCAGACGCCAGTTCAGAGGCATTTGAAACGCCAAACAGCTTGTCAACGCCGTGAAACGCAATAACTCGCGTCTAGGACCGTTTCGTTTACAGGCATTTCCATTTAAAAAAAAAATATATATATATTTTTTTCAAAAACGCTCCCAGACGCGAACGCGGCAGAATGCTGCTAAATGCGGCATGCAAAACAGACGCTTTAGACGCCGGTTTCTAGCTGTCAAGATACAGCGTTCAGGGGAGGTTGAAACAGTGTCCCGTGTAAATGGAGCCTTAGGGGTTGATTTACTAAAGCTTGTTGGGGTTCTTTCAATGAAGTGGCATTCTTTAAAGGAGTTATAAAGTCTCATGGTTTGCATTCCACGCATTAAGGTGAAAAACCTCCTGTGCTGCCACTGCCCCCCCCCCCCCAGTGCCCCCCTTATATTTACCTGAACCTGATCGTTCCAGCAACGAGCACCAGCCCAGCAGTTCCAGCCGCTGTCTTGGGTCCTCAATGGATAGACTGATTGCAGCGGGAGCCATTGGCATGGGAGCCGGGGGGCAGGACCGAGTCCTGCTGTCTGTGTCAATGGACGCAGCAGCAGGACTCGGGAGCGTGCCCGCATGAGTGCCCTCATGGAATGTGGGTCTCCGTGGGGGCACTCGCCAAAGAGGAGGAGCCAGGAGCATCCCCGGGGGACCCCAGAAAAGGAGGATCGGGGCCGCTCTGTGCAAAACATTTGCACAGAGCAGGTAAGAATAACATGCTGGTTATTTAAAAAGAAAAATAGAACATTTACAATCACTTTAAATAAGTGGCACTTCTGGTCTTGCGCTCCAGCAATTGCACTAAGTGAAAATTTACAGCAAACTACTTTGCCAAACAGCATGCATATTGCAGGTCACCTTGTTACCCCATTCAGCTCTCCTTCCTCTCACAGTTGTGTTCTCTCTCCTTAAACTCTGTTTCCTTCACCCTTCTCCTCCACCCCACACACAACTTTTATGCATCACCCTCACTCCTGTCCTCTCCTTATTACTGTACTCATCAACTACCCCTCATGTAAATTGCACTCCCATATTACCCCCTCCCCCCACCCTTCTTATTCTCTTAACCTCTTGAGATATATCCCCAAACCCTGGGCCACTATCGTCTACCTGTACCCAACACACCCATTACCCTGCACCCTCTGGCAGCAGCTGCAATCCACACAATTTTCCATTCCTCTTCTTCCCATAACCAGTCTACCCTTCTCCTGTGCCCTCTGGAATGCCCATTCTGTCTGCAACAAGCTCACCTCTGTCCATGACACTAACACTTTTAATCTACTTGCTGTTACCAAAACCTGGATTTATGACTCCAACACCGCTTCTGTATCAACTTTCCTTGATGACTTCTTTGCCTAGCTACCCTACTTTCTATCTTCTGAAATTTCCACAATCAATCTTGATGACTTTAACATCCCTGTTAATACTAACACACCTGCTACTTCTAAACCTCTCAGTATAAAATCAGTCTTACAACTTTCTACTCACTCTGATGGCAACATCCTTGACCTTGCACTCTCCTACCTATGCAAACCATGCAACCGATCCAACAATCCTTTCCCTCTCTCTGATCACCACCAAGTTTTGCTCTCTCTCTGTCCTCCACCTCCCCTCCCGCTAACTGCCTAACAATTACCCATAGAAACCTTCACCACTTTAACACTTCCTTTCTCTATTCTGCTACTGACCACTAAGGATGGGCTCGGGCGTGTTCAGAACCGAACGTGCCAGAGCCCGCCAGGAAGTGAACCCTGCACTGCGCTAATCACAGGCAGTGAGACATTCCCGATCGCTGCAGCCATGCATTGGGGAAATGTCTCAATGCTTGTGATTAGCGCAGCGCAGGATTCACTTCCTGGCGGGCTCTGGCACGTTCGGTTCTGAACACACCCGAACCCATCCTTACTGACCACCTCTATGACAAAATCTCACCCCTGCCCTGCCCCAATTTAGCTACAAAAATCCCTGTACTTTGCCATGGATGAGCTCTCTCTTTACACACAGAATCAAGCCCTGACCGCCCTGACCCCTACAACCCTGGCAACCAGATGACACCAGAAATCTCAAATAAAGTAGCTGGGTTCTTGGGCGTCTGTGGTATAAGACTAAGCTTCAGAAAAACTTCAACCTATATAATTCTACCCTCCAAAAATACAGTTTCCGCCTCCTCACTGCCAAGCAGACCTATTTTATCACTCTTATTACCACCTTCTCATCCCAACCCTATCAACTCTTCTCTACCCTCAACTCTCTTCTTCGTCCTTCCCTGCTTCCACCCACTAACTCATTTACTGCCCAGGAGACCAATCACTTAAAAAATAAGATTGATGGAATTTCGAGTAGATCTCCACTGTACAGATATCTCCCATACTTAATACTCCATGTCCACAGTTGCAATCATTATTTCCGTCATTCAATCCCACTACTATAGGCAAGTTTGATAAACTTTTTTCTAACACCCACCTAACCACCTGTCCCCTGGACCCTGTTCCCTCTCAAATACCACAGTCACCCTCTGGCTCCATCCTACACTCTCTGAGCTACATCTTCAATCTCTCCCTCTTTTCTGGAATTTGTTTCCAGTGGTTGGGGGGGGTGGGGTGGGATAGATCGGCCGATCTGCACATCAATGTTATGCCATCGCTCCATGCTGTTAGTGCCCTCTCTGGTGCGGCAGGAGCGATATGTTTCCATCCTGGCTGACAATTGGGTCGAGCGATCCTGGCCATGTGTGTGGGGACCCTGCCCCTGGCTCGGACGCCCTCCCTCACCTGGTCATACCTGTGTAACATTGGGTGGGGTTACTGGGCTGGCTGGGAGTATTTATGCAGAGTCCACCTGATGGCAGACAGCGTGGTGATAGCTCTACACATGGACACGGCTGGTTGCAGATTCACTCCTTGACCTCATATCTGTGGAAATTATTGGACTTATCGTTTCCCTCACACTCTTTGCACCTCTCCCATAGCCACTCTTGGTGGTGGGTCTTGGTCAAGGTTTTTTCTGACTCCAGCCTTTTTGTACTCACAGGCACCTATCGTTTGCCTTCCTATTTCCTTGTTTTGGTGTATGGCTTTCCCATTCTGTTTTCACATTCAGCACTTTTTCATACACATTCACATTTCATTCAGCCCATTTACACACACACATTCACCCACAGATGTCTGCTGTCCAGGTGGTCTGTGTGGTGGTCCCACCCCCGACTCATGTCACCGTGTCCTCAGCTCCCGTGACAGACGTCTAGGTGGCCTGGCACGTATTGCTACACCACACATGGCGGTTTTGAGGGTAGGTTGACTATCTCGCCTCCCTTTGTACCCATATCATGTACTTCATCACATAGACGTGTTATTAAGCCCTTGGATATTTTTACTTTGTCACCTTTTATTATTTTTATGGATATGTTTGTATCTACCCCTGATGAGTGGGTACTATCCCACGAAACGCGTCGGGTTTACAATGATGCCATCTCTCTACTGAAGCTATTTTCTCTATTACCATATGGTTTTTATATCCATTTCCAAGTATTTTACTTCACGCTATGGCAGATGCTCCACTCCAATTACCAGGCAGAGTTTTCTGCAGTCTTAAACGCATAAATGATTGCTATATATTTATTTAATTTATGTTGTGATGGAATCATTTTGTTTACAGTATATGGCACTTATCTTGCCTTCCAGAACCTTGAAGGGTCAGTAAACAATGATATTTGCACAACCCACATTGTTCAGTGTCCTTATATAGCCTCATTTAAAGTCCCAATTTTCAACCCCTAACCCTAATATTAAACCCTAATCCCTAATACCTAACCCTAATCCTAACCCCTAACCCTAATATTAAACCCTAATCCCTAACCGTAATCCTAACCCCTAACCCTAATATTAAACCCTAATCCTAACCCCTAACCCTAATATTAAACCCTAATCCCTAACCATAATCCTAACCCCTAACCCTAATATTAAACCCTAATCCTAACCCTAATAAACCCTAATCCCTAATACCTAACCATAATCCTAACCCCTAACCCTAATATTAAACCCTAATCCTAACCCCTAACCATAATATTAAACCCTAATCCCTAATACCTAACCCTAATCCTAACCCCTAACCATAATATTAAACCCTAATCCCTAATACCTAACCCTAATCCTAACCCCTAACCCTAATGTTAAACCCTAATCCCTAACCATAATCCTAACCCCTAATCCTAATATTAAACCCTAATCCTAACCCCTAACCTTAATATTAAACCCTAATCCCTAATACCTAACCCTAATCCTAACCCCTAACCCTAATATTAAACCCTAATCCCTAATACCTAACCCTAATCCTAACCCCTAACCCTAATGTTAAACCCTAATCCCTAACCATAATCCTAACCCCTAATCCTAATATTAAACCCTAATCCTAACCCCTAACCTTAATATTAAACCCTAATCCCTAATACCTAACCCTAATCCTAACCCCTAACCCTAATATTAAACCCTAATCCTAACCCCTAACCCTAATATTAAATCATAATCCCTAATACCAACCCTAATCCTAACCCCTAACCCTAATATTAACCCTAATCCCTTATACCTAACCCTAATCCGAACCTCTAACCCTTATATTAACCACTTAACCACTGGGCACTTAAACCCCCTTAAAAACCAGACCAATTTTTAGCTTTCAGTGCTCTCACATTTTGAATGACAATTACTCAGTCATGCTACACCGTACCCATATGAAATCCTTGTCTTTTTTTCACACAAATAGAGCTTTCTTTTGGTGGTATTTAATCACCCCTGGGTTTTAGTAAGAGGCATGGTGAGTTTTAAGCTACTCCTCCTGAGTATGGCGATACCACATGTGTGAGACTTTTACACAACCTGGCCACATACAGAGGCCCAACGTGTAGGGAGCGCCATCAGGCGTTCTAGGAGCATAAATTACACATTTAATTTCTTGACTACCTCTTGCACTTTTGAAGGTCCTGAAGCACCAGGACAATGGAAACGCCCAAAAAATGACCCCATTTTGGAAAGCAAACACCCCAACGTATATTCTAGGAGGCGTAATGAGTCTTTTGAACATGTCATTTTTGCACAAGTTTTTGGAAAATGTGGAAAGAAAATTAAAACATATTTTTTTTACACAAAGTTGTCCATTTATACAATATTTCTAACACACAACATGGACCTAGCAAAAATTACACCCCAAAATATATTCTGCTACTCCTCCCGAGTATGGCGATACCCCACGTGTGACACTTTTCCACAACCTGGCTACATACAGAGGCCCAACATTCAGGGAGCACCGTCAGATGTTCTAGGGGCATTAATTTCAATTCTAATTTGACTACCTTTTACACTATTGTGAGGCACTGTAGTGCCATGGATAGGCACTGTAGTGGCACGGATGGGCACTGTAGTAGCATGGATGGGCACTGTAATGGCACAGATGGGCACTGTAGTGGCATGGATGTGTCACGGATGAGAACTCATGTGGTATGGATGATCATGAATGAGGCACAAATGAGCCATGGATGGGGATGGATGAGCACGGAAGAGGGTGACTGAGCATGGATGGGGATGACTGAGCATGGATGGGATGACTTAGCATGGATGGAGATGGGTGAGCACGGATGGGGATGGATGAGCATGGATGGGATGACTGGGCACGGATGGGGATGGGTGAGCATGGATAGGGATGAGTGAGAACAGATGGGGATGACTGAGCACAGATGGGGATCGGTGAGCATGGATGGGGATGACTAAGTATGGATGGGGATGGGTGAGCACGGATGGGGATGACTGAGCACAGATGGGGAGGGTGAGCACGGATGGGGATGACTGAGCATGGATGGGAATGACTGAGCACGGATGGGTGGGTGAGCACGGATGGGTGGGTGAGCACTCATGGATGGGTGAGCACGGATGGGTGGGTGAGCACGGATGGATGGGTGGGCACGGATGGATGGGTGAGCACAGATGGGTGGGTGCAGAGGCAGCTCTCTAATTAGGCAAATTAGGCGGTTGCCTAAGGCCTCGCACTCACAGGGGCCTCGCGGCTGCCTAATTTTCCTGTGATCAGTCACTTATGTCAGCGCTAGTGGCTCCGCCTACCCCTGCTGGGACTCGCTGTTGCTCAGGGCCTGACTGACAAATCCCAGTCCCGTGTCAGGAGGTGTGGGGAGCTGGGCAGTAGAGGCCTCTCCCCCCTTCTTCCCTCCACCTCCCTCTCTCTCCCCCCTCTTTCTCACCCCCTCTCTCTCTCTCCCTCTTGCTCCCCCTCTCTCCCTCCCTAACCCCTTTCTCTCCCGACTCGTTGTCGCTCAGGGTCGTCCCCATCCGCCTCGGTGATCGCGACTGTATTCACTGACTAGTGTCCTTTTAATCCGTCGGCGCTCCGGGGACACTCACGCTCCGGAATCCGTTGGCGGATTAAACGGATTAATCTCTCGACGGAGACG
>BLSH010495632.1:166602-189774 GCA_018402905.1 Glandirana rugosa | reverse complement strand
GGGTGGGTGAGGATGGCTGGGTGAGCATGGATGGCTGGCTGGCTGAGCATGGATGGCTGGGTGAGCATGGAAGGCTGGGTGGGTGGGTGAGGATGGCTGGGTGAGCATGGATGGCTGGCTGGCTGAGCATGGATGGCTGGGTGAGCATGGACGGCTGGGTGGGTGGGTGAGGATGGCTGGGTGAGCATGGATGGCTGGCTGGCTGAGCATGGATGGCTGGGTGAGCATGGAAGGCTGGGTGGGTGGGTGAGGATGGCTGGGTGTGCATGCATGGATGGATGGTGGGGGAGCAGCGTGGAACATAGCAGCGCTGTGGGCACTCCAGATTCTCTGCCCGCAGTGCTGCTGCATTGCTCTCTCCCCTCTCCTCACACACTGCACTGATCGGTGCAGAGAGGGGAGGGAAAAGCCGGCACTTCTTGTCATTTGACAGAGCGATCGCATGGTAAAAGGCTGCTGCAAGCGGCCATTTATTGCGATCCGTGAAGCGCAGTGTCCTACAGACTCCGCGGTCATGGATGTTCCCGAGTGCACGTGACTCTGGGAGGACGTCATTGTACACTCTCCCAGAGTTAAGCAACCGCCCTAACCCCTAACCCTAATATTAAACCCTAATACCTAATCCTAACCCCTAACCAGGGTTGCCAACCGCCAGAAAATTTACTGACAGTTTGAAAAAATCTGTGATTTTTACAACTGTCTATAAATATCAGGGTCTGATAATTTGTCATGCTGTGCTGACTTTTTAAGTGTAAACCGGGCAAATTACTTGATAGGGGTATTGTGAGTGTTTCCATGTTGTGTTTAAATATCAATTGTCTTAGTTATTTTTCAGGTTGGCAGTAAAAAATGTGCTCCGCCAGTAAATTTTCCATGTTTTGCCAGTAAAAAACGCTGCGGGAGTTTGGCAACACTGACCCTAACTCTAATATTAAACCCTAATACCTAATACCTAACCCTAATCCTAACCCCTAACCCTAATATTAAACCCTAGTCCCTAATACCTAACCCTAATCCTAACCCCTAACCCTAATATTAAACCCTAGTCCCTAATACCTAACCCTAATCCTAACCCCTAACCCTAATGTTAAACCTGAATCCCTAATACCTAACCCTAATCCTAACCCCTAACACTAATATTAAACCTGAATCCCTAATACCTAACCCTAATCTTAACCCCTAACCCTAACATTAAACCTGAATCCCTAATACCTAACCCTAATATTAAACCATAATCCCTAATCCTAATCCTAACCCCTAACCCTAATATTAAACCCTAATCCTAACCCTAATAAACCCTAATCCTAACCCCTAACCCTAATATTAAACCTTAATTCCTAATACCCAACCTTAATCCTAACACCTAATCCTAATATTCAACCATAGTCCCTAATACCTAACCCTAATCCTAACCCCTAACCCTAATATTAAACCCTAATCCCTAACCATAATCCTAACCCCTAACCCTAATATTAAACCATAATCCCTAATCCTAGTCCTAACCCCTAACCCTAATATTAAACCCTAACCCCTAATACCTAACCCTAATCCTAACCCCTAACTCTAATATTAAACCCTAGTCCCTAATACCTAACCCTAATCCTAACCCCTAACTCTAATATTAAACCTGAATCCCTAATACCAACCCTAATCATAACCCCTAACACTAATATTAAACCCTCTCCACTAACCCCTAACTCTAATATTAAACCTTAATTCCTAATACCCAACCTTAATCCTAACACCTAACCCTAATATTAAACCCTAATCCCTAATACCTAACCCTAATCCTAACCCCTAACCCTATTAAACCATAGTCCCTAATCCCCAACCCTAATCCTAACCCCTAACCCTAATATTAAACCCTAATCCTCAATACCTAACCCTAATCCTAACCCCTAACCCTAATATTAAACCCTAATTCCTAATACCTAACCCTAATCCTAACCCTAATATTAAACCCTAGTCCCTAATACCTAACCATAATCCTAACCCCAAACCCTAATATTAAGCCCTAATCCCTAATACCTAACCTCAATCTTAACCCCTAACCCTAATATTAAACCCTAATCCCCAACCATAATCCTAACCCCTAACCCTAATATTAAACCCTAATCCCTAATACCTAATCCTAATCCTAACCCCTAACCCTAATATTATACCCTAGTCCCTAATACCTAACCATAATCCTAACCCCTAACCCTAATATTAAACCCTAATCCCTAATATTAAACCCTAATATCTAACCCTAATCCTAACCTCTATCCCTAATATTAAACCCTAATCCCTAACATCGAACCCTAATCCTAACCCCTATCCCTAATATTAAACCCTAATCCTAACCCCTATCCCTAATATTAAACCCTAATCCCTAACCTTAATCCTAACCCCTAACCCTAATATTAAACCCTAGTCCCTAATACCTAACCATAATCCTAACCCCTAACCCTAATATTAAGCCCTAATCCCTAATACCTAACCCTAATCCTAACCACCAACCCTAACATTAATATTAACTCCTAGTCCTAAACTCTAACACTAATATTAACCCCTAACCTAACCTTTAACCTAACAAAATAATTACATAACAATAAATAAATTAACTAACTCTAACTTTTAGGCCTCATACACACGGACGCGTTTCACCTTCCTCTAGGCGTCATCAACGGACAGGAAGGCGAAACGAGTTGACATATTTCCGGTCACGAGTCCCGCAGACGTCACTTCCGGTTATCGTGGGACACACGCTGGTTAGCGGCGTTCGTATTGTTTTCTCTCATGCCGGTTTATATTTTAAATCTTGTAAGTACATTCATATTAGCGCAATAAATCAACATTTTTAACAGTACTTCACTATATCAGTTTTCTTCTTCTCTCTCTTCATTTGGATCAATGATGTACATTTTGGAAAACGCTTGAGCTCTCGGCTTGCCACAGAGGAATAGTGATTGCAAAAGCCCGTTAGACCCCCAGACTGAAAAGCTGGTGGTCATTATTATTTGGTGAGTAGGGACGCGTAAGGGGGCGATACCCCACATCACTTTTGAAGCACGGAGCACTTTGGTTGGACTTATATGCACACGCATTTTCTTTTTCACTATCAGCTTTTTATTATGAAATCACTGCATTTATTATTGGTACCCATTTCTGCTAGTGCTGTAAATGTATAAATGTTCTCTCATATTCCTCTATTGGCTACTTAAAAAAAGCCAAAGCTCAAAAATGCTTTAACCACTTTAAGACCGAGCCTCTTTTTGGAGTTCGGTGTTTTCAAGTTAAAACCAGTTTTTTTTTGCTATAAAATGACTTAGAACCCCCAAACATTATATATATTTTTTCTAACACCCTAGAGAATAAAATGGCGGTCGTTGCAAAACTTTATGTCACACCGTACTTGCACAGCGGTCTTTCAAGCGTGATTTTTTTTTAAGACATTCAGTTTTTTGAGTTAAATAATAAGACAACAGTAAAGTTAGGCCACTTTTTTTCCATATTGTGAAAGATAATGTTACGCCGAGTAAAATGATACCCAACATGTCATGCTTCAAAATTGCGTCCGCTCGCGACAAACTTTGCAACTTAAAAGTCGCCAGTGGCGATGTTTAAAAAATTTTACAGGTTACCAGTTTTGAGTTACAGAGGAGGTCTGGTGATAGAATTATCACTCTCACTCTGACAATAGTGGCGATACCTCACATGTGTGGTTTGAACACCGTTTTCATATGTGGGCGGGACTTAGGTATGCACTCACTTCTGCACACAAGCTCGCGGGGACGGGGAACTTAAATTTTTTTTTTATTATTATTTATTTTACTTTTTAGTTTTACACCGTTGTTTTTTTTTTTTTTTTAACCGCTTGCCGACCGCTGATCGGCAATTGACGGCGACAAAGTGGCTCTGTAACGCAAATCGCCGTCATACGACGGCGGCCGCGATACAGAGCCACTGTGAGCGTGCGCGCGCCGCCGGAGGCGTGCACGCTCACTGTGTTCGGGGGGGGCCAGGGAGCGGGTGCGGCGGCTTCGATTGCCGCCGGCCACCCGCGATGGCCCCCCCGGAGTGAAGGAGCGGAGGTCCGTGTAAGTAAACACGGACCTCCGCTCTGTGTGAGGGGGAAGGGCTGTGATCACAGCCTTCCTGTACATGGAAGCTGTGACCACTTCCCTTCCCCAGCTAGGCCAGCCCCCATACAGTTAGAACACGCCCAGGGAACATAGTTAACCCTTAGCGCGCCCCCTGCAGGTTAACCCCTTCACTGCCAATGGCATTTACACAGTAATCAGTGCATTTTTATAGCACTGATCGCTGTATAAATGCCAATGGTCCCAAAAAAGTGTCAAAACGTTCCGACATGTCCGCCCCAATATTGCAGTACTGCTAAAAATCGCAGATCGCCGCCATTACTAGTAAGAAATAAATAAAATAAAAACCCCAAAAATGAATTCTCATCATCCGTAAACGCGACCACTTTTGCGCAAACCAATCAATAAACGCCGATTGCGATTTTCTTTATCGCAAATATGAGGAAGAATATAAATCGGCCAAAAACGGTGAAAAAAAATGTTTTTTTATATTTTTTTTTGGATTTGTATTTTAGCAAAAAGTAAGAAATTTGGGTTTTTTTGCAAAATTGTCGCTCTTCTTTTGTTTATAGCGGCGATCAGAAATGACGCAGAGGTGATCAAATACCACCAAAAGAAAGCTCTATTTGTGGGAAAAAGGACGCAAATTTCGTTTGGGTACAACGCCGCACGACCGCGCAATTGTCAGTTAAAGCGGCGCAGTGCCGAATCGCAAAAAGGGCTCCGGTCCTAAAGCTGGAAATCCTTCCGGGGCTGAAGTGGTTAAAAATGAACACTTTTATTTCTATTACAAGAAATATAAACATTCCTTGTAATAGAAAAAAGCGTGCCAGGACCTCTTAAATATGAGATCTTGGGGTCAAAAAGACCCCAAATCTCAGATTTACAGTAAAATGCAAAAATAAATAAATAAATAATTTAAAAAAATGACAGTGCAAAAAAAACAAGTTGGCCCTTTAAGAGCATTGCGGCGGAAGTGACTTTTGACGTCGCTTCCGCCCTGCCATGTTATGGAGCCTCACGGACACTGGGAGGAGAGGAACCGATCATCTCCGCCGCTGCCGGCGGGTCCGGTAAGCGGCGGAGATGGCCGAAAAGCGGCGGATGGGGGGGCTACCTCTCCCACCGCTGATAGAAGTGATCTCACGGCGAATCCGCCGCTGAGACCACTTTTATTTTGTGCAGTATCGCTGGCAGCTATCTGCTACCATAACAACGGTATTCCACTTCAAAGGGCCGCCGTATAATGACGGCGGGTGGCCTTGAAGTGGTTAAAAACGCAGCACACAAATGAGAAAACAAGCAAATACAAATGCTTGAAAAAAATGCTGAAATTCGGGACACTGAGGTGTGAATGCGGAGTGATTGGATGGGAGGAGCGCTGTGTTTTGAAGAGAATGGCCTTTCTTACGTTATTAGCTGGGTTTCTAATACTGCTGCTTATTTTGTTCTGTTGCATTTGTATGGGTTGTGGAGGAACAAGTTGATACATTGTTTTTTTTAACGCAGTGTGGGATTGCGTACATTGACACAAAATAACTTTTTATTTTCTTGAAGCGAGGTGTGGGGGCAACTGGAGCAAAAGATTTGGGAACAACCATGAGGCTGGAGAAAGGGGACCTCCAAATCCCTTTGAAGAAAACACAGAACACGGGAACCAAATATTGCCTAAAGGCCAGAAAAATACAACTCAATCCTTTTTTTGTCTAATTTCATTGTTTTTGCAACTTCTCATTATAATGAAATAAACTTCACAATAGAGACATTGCACAAAACGAAATACAATGAGTGCATAACCTCTACAGGTCACATAGCCGGGTGTGTGAGTTCAGGAAGAGTTCAGAGTCGTCACATTGGTGGTCATCCCACGTGGAGAGATTCATTCTAAGTCAGCGCCCATAGAGGAGACGCATTTCCTCCTAAATCATACATTCTGAAAGATTTCTGGAGAAAAGTAAAATCATAAATTTCATCTCTCGCATTCACTTTCCCGGTGATTGAAAATTTGACATCCAAAAAGAATGTCATGGGGTTCCCCTATAATCCAACCCAGACCCTTATCCCAGCACGTGGTACGGTTGGCCAGGAAAAGGAAGATAGTGGACATGTGGCCTACCCCCCCCCCCCCTTCCTGCACACCGCAGACAGTAAAGTCCCCCTTTGTAAGGTACCATATACTAGATATACTACATATATTAGGGACAAGGGCCTCTTCTCAACATCCAGCCCCCCCCCAAAAATGGATGTGGGGTGTGTAGGGCAAATAGCAGAGGGGTAAATTCATACCCCGTACCAATACCCACATGTAAATAAACATAAACACCTTAGAAAAAGTTTTTCATTACATTACAGGAAAAATACTATAAAAATGTCACTCATATCCACCAATGTAAATCCATTATCAATCATGATGGCCAGCATTTTCATCCAGGTCAGTCATGATGTCCACTTATGTTAAGGCCCCTTTTACACTGAGGTGCTTCTAAGCTTTTAGTAAAACACTGAAAGCTTTTGAAGAGCTTTTCAGGCGCTTTTGAAGAGCTTTCCATTCATTTCAATGTAGAGGGGGCAGGTGTGTTAAATTTGGTGTTATCGCTCTCACTCTCTCATACTGGTCACTGGAAGTTCAACATGGAACCTCATGGCAAAGAACTCTCTGAGGATCGGAAAAAAAGAATTGTTGCTCTACATAAAGATGGCCTAGGCTATAAGAAGATTGCCAAGACCCTGAAACTGAGCTGCAACATGGTGGCCAAGAATATACAGGGGTTTAACAGAACAGGTTCCACTCAGAACAGCGCCTCGCCATGGTTGACCAAAGAAGCTCAGGGTCATATCCAGTGTTTGTGTTTGGGAAATAGACGTATGAGTGCTGCCAGCATTGCTGCAGAGGTTGAAGGGGTGGGGGGTCAGCCTGTCAGTGCTCAGACCATACACCGCACACTGCATCAAATTGGTCTGCATGGCTGTCATCCCAGAAGGAAGCCTCTTCTAAAGATGATGCACAAGAAAGCCCACAAATAGTTTACTGAAGACAAGCAGACTAAGGACATGGATTACTGGAACCATGTCCTGTGGTCTTATGAGACCAAGATAAACTTATTTGGTTCAGATGGTGTCAAGCGTGTGTGGCGGCAACCAGGTGAGGAGTACAAAGACAAGTGTGTCTTGCCTACAGTCAAGTGTGGTGGTGGGAGTGTCATGGTCTGGGGCTGCATGAGTGCTGCCGCCACTGGGAAGTTACAGTTCATTGAGTGAACCATGAATGCCAACATGTACTGTGACATACTGAAGCAGAGCATGATCCCCTCCCTTCGGAGACTGGGCCGCAGGACAGTATTCCAACATGATAACGACCCCAAACACCCTTTGAAGATGACAACTGCCTTGCTAAAGAAGCTGAGGGCAAAGGTGATGGACTGGCCAAGCATCTCCAGACCTAAACCCTATTGAGCATCTGTGGGGCATCCTCAAATGGAAGGTGGAGGAGCACAAGGTCTCTAACATCCACCAGCTCTGTGATGTCATCATGGAGGAGGGGAAGAGGACTCCAGTGCCAACCTGTGAATCTCTGGTGAACTTCATGCCCAAGAGGGTTAAGGCAGTGCTGGAAACTAATGGTGGCCACACAAAATATTGACACTTTGGGCCCAATTTGGACATTTTCACTTAGGGGTGTACTCACTTTTGTTGCCAGCGGTTTAGACATTAATGGCTGTGCGTTGAGTTTATTTTGAGTGGACAGTAAATTTACACCGTTATACAAGCTGTACACTCACTACTTTACATTGTAGCAAAGTGTCATTTCTTCAGTGTTGTCACATGAAAAGATAGAATAAAATAGTTACAAAAATGTGAGGGGTGTACTTACTTTTGTGAGATACTGTATATATATATATATATATATATATATATACAACAGGGTGGGTGACCCTCCCTCATGAAACAAACCTAGGCAGAATTTTTCTGATGAAAAATTCTGCCTAGACTGAGCATGGATGGGGATGGGTGAGCATGGATGGATGGATGGGTGAGCACGGATGGGTGGGTGAGCATGGATGGATGGGTGAGCATGGATGGCTGGGTGGGTGAGCATAGATGGCTGGGTGAGTATGGATGGATGGCTGGCTGAGCATGGAAGGCTGAATGAGCATGGATGGCTGGCTGGGTGGGTGAGGATGGCTGGGTGAGCATGGATGGATGGCTGGCTGAGCATTGATGGCTGGCTGGGTGGGTGAGGATGGCTGGGTGATCATGGATGGATGGCTGGCTGAGCATTGATGGCTGGCTAGGTGGGTGAGGATGGCTGGGTGATCATGCATGAATGGATGGATGGTGGGGGAGCAGCGTGGAACATAGCAGCGCTGTGGGCACTCCAGATCCTCCACCCACAGTGCTGCTGCATTGATCTCTCCCCTCTCCTCACACATTGCACCGATCGGTGCAGAGAGGGGTGAGAAAAGCCGGGACTTCCGCCGGCTTGTTTAAATGTCATCGCTCCGTCATTTGATGGCGCGATCACATGGTAAAAGGGCGCTGCAAGCGGCCATTCGTTGCGATCCGGCGGTCATGGATGTTCCCGAGTGCGCATGACTCTGGGAGGACGTCATTGTACGCTCTCCCAGAGTTAAGCAACCACCCTGTAGATGTCATTTGGCTATGGGCCGGTTGTTAAAGGTTAAACTCTAATCCCTAATCCTAACCCCTAACCCTAATATTAAACCCTAATCCCTTATACCTAATCCTAACACCTAGACCTAATATTAAACCTGAATCCCTAATACCTAATCCTAACCTATGGACCTAATATTAAACTCTAATCCTTAATACCCAACCATAATCCTAACCCCTAACCCTAATATTAAACCCTAATCCTTAATACCTAACCCTAATATTAAATCCTAGTCCCTAATACCTAACCCTAATCCTAACCCCTAACCCTAATATTAAACCCTAGTCCCTAATACCTAACCCTAATCCTCACCCCAATTTTAACCCCTAACCCTAATATTAAACCCGAATACCTAACCCTAATCCTAACCCCTAGCCCTAATAGTAAACCCTAATCCCTAATACCTAACCCTAATCCTAACCCCTAACTCTAATATTAAACCCTAACCCCTAATACCTAACCCTAATCCTAACCCCTATCCCTAATATTAAACCCTAATCCTTAATACCTAACCCTATTCCTAACCCCTAACCCTAATATTAAACCCTAATACCTAACCCTAATCCTAACCCCTAGCCATAATAGTAAACTCTAATCCTTAATACCTAATCCTAATCCTAACCCCTAGCCCTAATATTAAACCCGAATACCTAACCCTAACCCCTAGCCCTAATAGTAAACCCTAATCCTTAATACCTAACCCTAACCCCTAGCCCTAATAGTAAACCCTAATCCTTAATACCTAACCCTAATCCTAACCCCTAACCCTAATATTAAACCCTAATACCTAACCCTAACCCCTAGCCCTAATAGTAAACCCTAATCCTTAATACCAAACCCTAACCCCTAGCCCTAATAGTAAACCCTAATCCCTAATACCTAACCCCAATCGTAACCCCTAACCCTAATATTAAACCCGAATACCTAACCCTAATCCTAACCCCTAACCCTAATAGTAAACCCTAATCCCTAATACCTAATCCTAATCCTAACACCTAGACCTAACAATAATATTAACTCCTAATCCTAAACTCTAACACTAATATTAACCCCTAACCTAACCTTTATCGTGGAACGCGCGCTGGTTAGCGGTGTTCGTATTGTTTTCTCTCATGCCGGTTTATATTTTAAATCTGTTAAGTACATTCATATTAGCGCAATAAATCAACATTTTTAACAGTACTTCACTATATCAGTTTTCTTCTTCTCCCTCTTCATTTGGATCAATGATGTACATTTTGGAAAACGCTTGAGCTCTCGGCTTGCCACAGAGGAATAGTGATTGCAAAAGCCCGTTAGACCCCCAGACTGAAAAGCTGGTGGTCATTATTATTTGGTGAGTAGTGACGTGTAAGGGTGGGATACCCCACATCACTTTTGAAGCACGGAGCACTTTTATTGGACTTATATGCACACGCATTTTCTTTTTCACTATCAGCTTTTTATTATGAAATCACTGCATTTATTATTGGTACCCATTTCTGCTAGTGCTGTAAATGTATAAATGTTCTCTCATATTCCTCTATTGGCTACTTAAAAAAAGCCAAAGCTCAAAAATGCTTTAACCACTTTAAGACCGAGCCTCTTTTTGGAGTTCGGTGTTTTCAAGTTAAAACCAGTTTTTTTTTTGCTATAAAATGACTTAGAACCCCCAAACATTATATATATTTTTTTCTAACACCATAGAGAATAAAATGGCGGTCGTTGCAAAACTTTATGTCACACCGTACTTGCACAGCGGTCTTTCAAGCGCGATTTTTTTTTTTTAAAACATTCTGTTTTTTTAGTTAAAAAATAAGGCAACAGTAAAGTTAGGCCACTTTTTTTCCATATTGTGAAAGACAATGTTACGCCGAGTAAAATGATACCCAACATGTCATGCTTCAAAATTGTGTCCGCTCGCGACAAACTTTGCAACTTAAAAGTCTCCATTGGCGATGTTTAAAAAATTCTACAGGTTACTAGTTTTGAGTTACAGAGGAGGTCTAGTGCCAGAATTATTGCTCTCGCTCTGATGATCGCGGCGATACCTCACATGTGTGGTTTGAACACCGTTTTCATATGCGGGCGGGACTTAGGTATGCGTTCGCTTCTGCACACAAGCTCGCGGGGACGGGGCACTTTAATTTTTTTTTTTTTTTTTTAATTATTTATTTTACTTTTTACTTTTACACTGTTCTTTAAAAAAAAAAAAAAAATTGATCACTTTTATTTCTATTACAATGTAAACATTCTTTGTAATAGAAAAAAGCATGCCAGGACCTCTTAAATATGAGATCTGGGGGTCAAAAAGACCTCACATCTCAGATTTACAGTAAAATGAAAAAATAAATAAATAAATAATTTAAAAAAATGACAGTGCAAAAAAAAACAAGTTGGCCCTTTAAGAGCATTGCGGCGGAAGTGACTTTTGACGTCGCTTCCGCCCTGCCATGTTATGGAGCCTCACGGACACTGGGGGGGAGAGGAACCGATCATCTCCGCCGCTGCCGGCGGGTCCGGTAAGCGGCGGAGATGGCCGAAAAGCGGCGGATGGGGGGGCCACCTCTCCCACCGCTGATAGAAGTGATCTCACGGCGAATCCGCCGCTGAGACCACTTTTATTTTGTGCAGTATCGCTGGCAGCTATCTGCTACCATAACAACGGTATTCCACTTCAAACTGCCGCCGTATAATGACGGCGGGTGGCCTTGAAGTGGTTAAAAACGCAGCACACAAATGAGAAAACAAGCAAATACAAATGCTTGAAAAAAATGCTGAAATTCGGGACACTGAGGTGTGAATGCAGAGTGATTGGATGGGAGGAGCGCTGTGTTTTGAAGAGAATGGCCTTTCTTACGTTATTAGCTGGGTTTCTAATACTGCTGCTTATTTTGTTCTATTGCATTTGTATGGGTTGTGGAGGAACAAGTTGATACATTGTTTTTTTTAACGCAGTGTGGGGTTGCGTACATTGACACAAAATAACTTTTTATTTTCTTGAAGCGAGGTGTGGGGGCAACTGGAGCAAAAGATTTGGGAACAACCATGAGGCTGGAGAAAGGGGACCTCCAAATCCCTTTGAAGAAAACACAGAACACCAAATATTGCCTAAAGGCCAGAAAAATACAACTCAATCCTTTTTTTGTCTAATTTCATTGTTTTTGCAACTTCTCATTATAATGAAATAAACTTCACAATACAGACATTGCACAAAACTAAATACAATGAGTGCATAGCCTCTACAGGTCACATAGCCGGGTGTGTGAGTTCAGGAAGAGTTCAGAGTCGTCACATTGGTGGTCATCCCACGTGGAGAGATTCATTCTAAGTCAGCGCCCATAGAGGAGATGCATTTCCTCCTAAATCATACATTCTGAAAGATTTCTGGAGAAAAGTAAAATCGTAAATTTCATCTCTCGCATTCACTTTCCTGGTAATTGAAAATTTGACATCCAAAAAGAATGTCATGGGGTTCCCCTATAATCCAACCCAGACCCTTATCCCAGCACGTGGTACGGTTGGCCAGGAAAAGGAAGATAGTGGACATGTGGCCTGCCCCCCCCCCCTTCCTGCACACCGCAGACAGTAAAGTCCCCCTTTGTAAGGTACCATATACTAGATATACTACATATATTAGGGACAAGGGCCTCTTCTCAACATCCAGCCCCCCCCCCCAAGAACGGATGTGGGGTGTGTAGGGCAAATAGCAGAGGGGTAAATTCATACCCCGTACCAATACCCACATGTAAATAAACACAAACACCTTAGAAAAAGTTTTCCATTACATTACAGGATAAATTACTATAAAAATGTCACTCATATCCACCAATGTAAATCCATTATCAATCATGATGGCCAGCATTTTCATCCAGGTCAGTCCCGATGTCCACTTATGTTAAGGCCCCTTTTACACTGAGGTGCTTCTAAGCTTTAAGTAAAACACTGAAAGCTTTTGAAGAGCTTTTCAGGCGCTTTTGAAGAGCTTTCCATTAATTTCAATGTAGAGGGGCAGGTGTGTTAAATTTGGTGTTATCGCTCTCACTCTCTCATACTGGTCACTGGAAGTTCAACATGGCACCTCATGGCAAAGAACTCTCTGAGGATCTGAAAAAAAGGATTGTTGCTCTACATAAAGATGGCCTAGGCCATAAGAAGATTGCCAAGACCCTGAAACTGAGCTGCAACACGGTGGCCAAGAATATACAGGGGTTTAACAGAACAGGTTCCACTCAGAACAGCGCCTCACCATGGTTGACCAAAGAAGCTCAGGGTCATATCCAGAGGTTGTCTTTGGGAAATAGACGTATGAGTGCTGCCAGCATTGCTGCAGAGGTTGAAGGGGTGGGGGGTCAGCCTGTCAGTGCTCAGACCATACGCTGCACACTGCATCAAATTGGTCTGCATGACTGTCATCCCAGAAGGAAGCCTCTTCTAAAGATGATGCACAAGAAAACCCACAAACAGTTGGCTGAAGACAAGCAGACTAAGGACATGGATTACTGGAACCATGTCCTGTGGTCTGATGAGACCAAGATAAACTTATTTGGTTCAGATGGTGTCAAGCGTGTGTGGCGGCAACCAGGTGAGGAGTACAAAGACAAGTGTGTCTTGCCTACAGTCAAGCGTGGTGGTGGGAGTGTCATGGTCTGGGGCTGCATGAGTGCTGCCGGCACTGGGGAGTTACAGTTCATTGAGTGAACCATGAATGCCAACATGTACTGTGACATACTGAAGCACAGCATGATCCCTTCCCTTCGGAGACTGGGCCGCAGGGCAGTATTCCAACATGATAACGACCCCAAACACCCTTTGAAGATGACAACTGCCTTGCTAAAGAAGCTGAGGGTAAAGGTGATGGACTGGCCAAGCATGTCTCCAGACCTAAACCCTATTAAGCATCTGTGGGGCATCCTCAAATGGAAGGTGGAGGAGCACAAGGTCTCTAACATCCACCAGCTCTGTGATGTCGTCACGGAGGAGGGGAAGAGGACTCCAGTGCCAACCTGTGAAGCTCTGGTGAACTTCATGCCCAAGAGGGTTAAGGCAGTGCTGGAAAATAATGCTGGCCACACAAAATATTGACACTTTGGGCCCAATTTGGACATTTTCACTTAGGGGTGTACTCACTTTTGTTGCCAGCGGTTTAGACATGAATGGCTGTGTGTTGAGTTATTTTGAGGGGACAGCACATTTACACTGTTATACAAGCTGCACACTCACTACTTTACATTGTAGCAAAGTGTCAGCTCTTCAGTGTTGTCACATGAAAAGATAGAATAAAATATTTACAAAAAATGTGAGGGGTGTACTCACTTTTGTCAGATACTGTATATATATATATATATATATATATATATATATATAAAACTAAAACAGGGTGACCCTCCCTCATGACACAAACCTAGGCAGAATTTTTCCCACCCACACCCATGGCAGAGGCCAACCTGAACCTCATCCCTACTCACAAGGTGTTTATTTTGTCTGTTGCTAAAAGATCTCCTGTAAGTGTGGCATATTTGTTGTTATATTTAATGTTCCAAATCATTGTAGACAACCAAATAAACCAACCCAAGGTGTAACAGCCACAGTTGGAATGTAAAAGGAATGTTTTACACTAACTGGCAAAGCCACTCTCAGGCCCCTTTGCAGGTAGAGGTGCACACCCTACATCAGGAGCAAACTGCGGGGGAAACCAAATGGACAAGCAGTGCAGACCGGTAACCAAAAGTTACATTTTATTTTGCTCACATATGAAAATATTATACCACTCTGGACCCTGGTTTGGTCAGAAAAGCTTCCTCAGGGATAATCCTCAAATGTATTCTTTTTTGCAGAGACTTGCTATTAAATAGGAGTGGGCTGTCCCGGGTAGCAATGAGGTTTGGGTTTGGGTTTGGCCCAATGCTGAGTTTGACCCAAAATTTAGATGTTTAACATCCATGGACCGGCCAAACCATTTGGCTGGTTCACCAACTTCAGCATCCTACAGAAACAGCAGGAAGTCGTTCATTTTTTGGTTCTACTACTGCCAGTAAATGAACAGTTGCTGCTGTATAGGTTACATAGTGCCATTGGGTATCTCGGGAGACATCATTGATTAAATGGGCATGACCATTATTTGGCCAATGATGTCAGAGAGCTTTTGGCCCCTTTGTTTAAATTCAGTTGGGAGCTGTCATTTGTTTAATTTATTGTCATAAAAAAATAGAAAGATGATGTGGGGTTCCCACTAAAAATCTATACAAGACGTGTTCTGTGGTTGGGCTTTTCCTTAGTTTGGGATAAAGTTATTAAGCACCTTTATAGACAATAGGCCGTCTTCTACAAATAAAAAAAAAACAATTATGAAAGCTTTCCAGTACATTGTGTGATTCAGATCCTACAGAGAAATATTCTGAAGAAACAAAGTAACTCCCCATAAAAGGAAGTTCTCATGAGATCAGCACTGAGGCTTTTGGAATTAATTCCCCAGTAGCTGAAGAGAAAACTCACTCCAACCTGCAGAGATTTCTGTTCTAAACAGGACTTGACATTCACATAAAAGAAGAAGATGAGCTTTCTCCAGCTCTACGAATTCTCAGACTTCAAGGGGAACTATGTGACCATAAGTGAGGAAAACCCTGACCTGACATCAGTCGGCTTCTATAAGAGAGCGCAGTCCCTCAAAGTCCATGGAGACCCTTGGATTGTATTCAGCGATGTTAACTATGGACAGGGATATCAGGGAGCATTTAAATGTTTCAGGAGAGGCAATTACAGCTCACTCCCTACATGGGACAATACAATCAGTTCTGTGAGAGTCATAAAGGGTGGTCTGAGCACCCCCAGTATCACCCTGTATGACTACACCAACTACATGGGCAAATCAGTGACCCTGGAAAAACCTGTGGAATCCCTGAAGAATTATGGATTTGATGACATGGCTTTATCACATACAGTGGCCAAAGGAGCTTGGATCCTTTACACCGATGAAGGATTTAAAGGCAATAAGATGATCACTTTGGTGAATGATAAAGTTCCAGATTATTCTGATATTGACTGGGATAATAAAGTGAGTTCCCTGGAGCCTTTATCAGTTGATGGGGACAGAAAGAAGTTATATAAGTGAGATGTGGTGGACTGTTCTCCTCTCCACCATCTTGGGGAACTTTTCTCTGCATCGCCTTCCATTCTGCTGATTTCTGCTTGTATACAAGACCTGCCTTTTACAGAGAGGCCAGATTCCCTGAAAACCAATCCTGATGAAGACCTCCAGAGAACACCAATCCTGATGAAGACCTCCAGAGAACACCAATCTTGACGAAGACCTCCAGAGAACACCAATCCTGATGAAGACCTCCAGAGAATACCAATCTTGATGAAGACCTCCAGAGAACACCAATCCTGATGAAGACCTCCAGAGAACACCAATCCTGATGAAGACCTCCAGAGAACACCAATCCTGATGAAGACCTCCAGAGAACACCAATCTTGATGAAGACCTCCAGAGAACACCGATCCTGATGAAGACCTCCAGAGACTGAAACATTGCCCTCCACAAGGTGAGAACCAAACCAATTCCTTCTACAATGAAAGACCTTCTCAGCTTTCCAGACAGATCAGGACACTCTGACCATCACCCATCCTAATGGGTATAAATGATTGACTTTCCACAATACACCACTTTTGAAGAAGACCCCGGCCTGGAAAATTCAACCTTCCAATCTCATCGGCTCAGACTTTCCTGATTCTGCCAACCTTTCACCAGTGGGACCTGATCAGAGACAAATCCGGGTAAAATATGGACCTACTGGAGAAGTGTTTTCTCTATTACTATACAGGACTCTTTATTCATTTCCATCTACTCTTATAGATTTTCTAACACAGGGTTCTAAAAATCTTGTCATTGCTTGAAATAATAATGGTGGCCAGAGTTGTGCACGTGGGTTGGACATGCATACAAATACCCCTCAATGTCTCCACTCTCTCACTTGCTGCCCAACCACCGCGCACTCCACACTTGGAATGGGTCAGGCCATAAAGCCCAAGGTAACCACTTTGACACGTACTATGATGTTGTTTATTCACACTTGTGTCTAATTTGCTGTTTTTTCTTCTGGGTATTCTACTATGTGGCTCTATGTAGCACTTACTACACTGCCTGGTGTCTGGGTTCTATAGTCAGTATATGATCACTTCATATCCATTCTCACACTTCCTTGGTTTTCTCCTCTATTCTGCCTGGTGCATAGGTTTATATCCAATATATTTCACTATATAAGAGTTTTCAACTCTTTAATCCTACAGAAATGTTCTCCAATACCTGTCACTCACGGAGATCTCTTGCCCTTTTGGGGACTTTGTTGTGTTGTGTCCACCCCTTTTACTGGTTTTGCCACCTCAGTTCTCGGGAGAGACTAGTCCAGCAGTCCCCTATGTATCACACCGCAAGCCCGTCCTACTCCAAACGCCATGTAAGTGAATAGGATTGGCCATCCCCTTTCCTTTTATATTCAAAAATTTCTACTTCGCTGCTGTTCATCCCCAAATCACTTACTGGTCATACAATTTAGGTCCAATAACCTGTGCTTTCCCTAGCCTCGATCCTGAAACAAATATTTGGGGGGCCCTGTGTGGTAACCCCACAAACACATTTTCTTTCATATTCAGTATTAATTATTCTCATGGCTATTATACAATGTTAATATTTTCCTAAATGCATGTTTATATAATGTGTTATCTTTGTATCCAATAGGAGCTTCATTGCGCTCACCTATGGTTTTGTACCACTAGAGGGCAGTGGCACACCTCTGTTCCAGTCGGTGGGGAGCGCAGGCGTACCTTGGTTGGGCCGCTTCTGCTCTTGTGCAGACCGTGGCTTGGGCTTTCTTGCCCTTTGGCCATGTGCATTGTGGGGGACCTGACGCCAGCGACGCCGCATGCGGCCGGCGGCCAGCGTGTATACACGCCGCAAGGTTGGGGTATAAAGGCCCATTCTGTAATGGCTACACGATCCCGGGGCATATGCAGGCACTTTATTACCATGGTAAGACCCATACCGCCACACCCCCTTTGCTATTTTCAGCTGATCAGGCACGTTAATACCGCCATCATGGCTCGTGCCTGCAGGAGCTAATATTGTTTATTTGTTGGCTGTAACTTAACCCCTCTCCTAGATGTTTGCATATTGCAGCACCAGCAACGAGGCTCAATCCATCATCTGCTAGTGCGAATGTGACCTGCCCTACAGGCTCTAGCATGGGGTTTCTCAACCGGGGTTCCGTGGAGCCCTAAGGTTCCTCCAGAGGTTGCTAGGGGTCCCTTGAGCAATGGTCAATTTCTACCTCTCAGATAAATTCCCAATGACACCATTGATCTTTTTAGCTATCTGTAAGGGGGGGTAATTCTTCCCAATGACCACAAGTGGAAGGAGCATTCTTCCCATTGACCATCACACTAATGCAGGGTTTCTCAACCAGGGTTCCGTGGATCCCTAGGGTTCCTCCAGAGTTTGCTAGGGGTTCCTTGAGCGATGGTCAATTTCTACCTATCAGATAAATTCCCAATGACACCATTGATCTTTTTAGCTATCTGTAAGGGGGGAATTCTTCCCAATGACCACAAGTGTAAGGAGCATTCTTCCCATTGACCATCACACTAATGCAGGATTTCTCAACCAGGGTTCCGTGGAACCCTAAGGTTCCTCCAGAGGTTGCTAGGGGTCCCTTGAACAATGTTCAATTTCTACCTCAGATAAATTCCCTATGTATCATGAGTTGTAGATTTTTAATTTTTAGCAGGGGTTCCCCGAGACCGGAGAATAATTTCAAGGGTTCTTCTGTGTTGAAAAGGTTGAGAAAGGTTGGTCTAGCAGGAAACACACAAACATCTAGTGTTCCATATCCTCGGGATCACTGTTTTAACCCATTGATTTAACCTATCAGGTTAGCAACTATTGTTACAATTCCTTGGTGTTCTACCCATCCCCTCGCCAGGTTTACTTATGTATTACCATTTAATCCAGAGCACCAATTACATTTTCCTCACAAAAATGCTCCCACTTCCACCGACAAGGAACATTTCTGGTGCCCTGCTTCAGGTTTAAGTGCAGATCTTGGGTGAGTGCAATGCCTCTGATATCCCCATGAACGTATTTCGAATTTTGCTGCGTGACTTATTGTTCTTCCTTCCTTTCCGTTTGTAAATCACCACAGATATTCACCTGAGGAAGCGGCTACAGTCCCGCGAAACACGTTGATAAGTAATATCCGTGGCACTGCACTTTAATGTTCCCTGTTCAGGGCTTCATCAATATTGGTGATAACGGTTTTTAAAGGAGTGTTTATGTCCTTATGTGGATATTTTGTATAAATAAAATGTTGAATTGTTCTACATATCTCTGAGTTGATGCTGTATAAGCTGGGTACCGAGATAGTCCAAATGTTTCTTTGTTTCTGTGGGTGATCGGTTGGGGACCGAGTCACCCCTGCCCCATTCCACTTCTTTTCAATCTGGATGAGGTACCCCAATATCAAACCAATCCTTTACATACCAGTAAAGGCTAAAACTTCATTTCATCATATTTGTTATGTTAGAAAGATACATTTTCGGATGTTATTTTCAAATTGATTCGAGTTTTGGAATTTTGGCTATATTCGTCCTATTCTATTCTATTCTTTTTTGTGTATAATAGTCTAGTGTAACCCATTCTTTTATTTTATATTCTTTTATTTTCTGTTCTATTCTGTTTTATTATATTTTATTCAATTCCTTTATTTTCTATTCTATTCCATCCTATTATTTTCTAGTCTATTACTTTATTTTCTATTCTGTTTTATTATATTTATTCAATTCCTTTATTTTCTACTCTATTCCATTCTATTCCTTTCTATTCTATTCATTTATTTTCTATTCTGTTTTATTTTATTATATTCCTTTATTTTCTATTCTATTCCCTCCTATTCTTTTCTATTCTATTCCTTTATGTTCTATTCTGTTTTATTCTATGTTGTTCTATTCCTTTATTTTCTATTCTATTCCATTCTATTTTTTCTATTCTATTCCTTTATTTTCTATTCTGTTTTATTATATTTTATTATATTCCTTTATTTTCTATTCTATTCCCTCCTATTCTTTTCTATTCTATTCCTTTATGTTCGATTCTGTTTTATTATATTTTATTCATTTCCTTTATTTTCTATTCTATTCCCTCCAATTCTTTTCTATTCTATTCCTTTATTTCCTATTCTGTTTTATTATATTCCTTTATTTTCTATTATATTCCCTTCTATTCTTTTCTAATCTATTCCTTTATGTTCTATTCTGTTTTATTATATTTTATTCAATTCCTTTATTTTCTATTCTATTCCATCCTATTCTTTTCTATTCTATAACTTTATTTTCTATTCTGTTTTATTATATTTTATTCTGTTCCTTTATTTTCTATTCTATTCCCTCCTATTCTTTTCTATTCTATTCCTTTATGTTCTATTCTGTTTTATTATATTTTATTCAATTCCTTTATTTTCTATTCTATTCCATCCTATTCTTTTCTATTCTATTACTTTATTTTCTATTCTGTTTTATTATATTTTATTCAATTCCTTTATTTTCTATTCTATTCCATTCTATTCCTTTCTATTCTATTCCTTTATTTTCTATTCTGTTTTATTTTATTATATTCCTTTATGTTCTATTCTGTTTTATTCTATTTTGTTCTATTCCTTTATTTTCTATTCTATTCCATTCTATTTTTTCTATTCTATTCCTTTATTTTCTATTCTGTTTTATTATATTTTATTATATTCCTTTATTTTCTATTATATTCCCTCCTATTCTTTTCTATTCTATTCCTTTATGTTCTATTCTGTTTTATTATATTTTATTCATTTCCTTTATTTTCTATTCTATTCCCTCCAATTCTTTTCTAATCTATTCCTTTATTTCCTATTCTGTTTTATTATATTCCTTTATTTTCTATTCTATTCCCTTCTATTCTTTTCTATTCTATTCCTTTATGTTCTATTCTGTTTTATTATATTTTATTCAATTCCTTTATTTTCTATTCTATTCCATCCTATTCTTTTCTATTCTGTTTTATTCTTTTCTATCCTATACTATAAAGAAGCCTAAGTGGGAACGATCATCTTATTTCATTTTTATACCTTACTGTATTAATTGCAATATGTTTGCATTTCGTAGTCGAATTCATTTTGTCACACTCATTATGCTTTTACAAGCAGAGATTATGGGGTTGATTTACTAAAGGCAAATATACCGGGCACTGCAAGTGCAGCTGCTCCAGAGCTTAGTAAATGGGTTAAAGCTTCACTTTGCAAAGAAAACCCAATCCCATGTGTAGCGCCCTCCTAGGTAGGTGCTAGAAGAGAGTATAGTTTGGCAAAGTCGCCTGGCATAGTTAAGTTTGAAGCTGCTTCCAAGTTGCCTTGAAGTTGCCTGGCAAAGTCGTGCCTGAAGTTGGATCGCCCTTGTGTGAACCAAGCCTTAGGCCCCATTCACACAGGGGCGATCAGACTTGGCGCGAATTTGCTAGGCAATTGCAGCGCGACTTTCAGCGTGACTTAAGCGCGACTTACAACACGACTTATGCCAGGCGACTTTGCCTGTGGCCAATCAGAGAAGGGAGGGAGGGGCTTGCCCCAAACATAAATTCTATTCTTTTCACTGTAAAGTCACCTGCATTAACATGGGGATCCAGGGCTGGTGCAAGGATTTTTGACACGTTAGGCAAAACCTAATTTTGCCGCCCCCCATTTGGCTCCACCCCTGACTCCACCCCCTTTGCCCTGTCCATGTGTGTGATGGAGGTGGCGGAGGTGGAGATTTATGCAGCGCCTCTCTACCTATTTCTTTAGCCGTGGTCCACAGGCCTGCACCTGTGCCTCTGGACCTGGATTAAAGTCGGCTGGGGCAGTCTATAGACAGGTTGGGGTAGTATATGGACAGGCTGGGGTAATATATGTACAGGCGCTTGGCGCCCTGGGCATCAGTGCGCCCTAGGCAGCCGCCTACTCCGCCTAGTGGTAGAGCCGGCCCTGTGGGGATCCGACTTGAAGGAGACTTCCATTCATTTCTATGGGCACAAGTCGGATAGAATTTGGCTTGAGTCGCGCAGGAACTTTTTTCTGAAGTCGGAGCGACTTAGTAGCGTACATTAAGACGGCTCCTATTCATCTCAATGGGATTTTAGATGTCCAGCAACTTGGGGCGACTTGAGGAGACTCAAGTCGGAGTGCAAGTCGCCCCTGTGTGAATGGGGCCTTAGGCTGCATTCACACGGGGAAGGTCCGACTTCAGGCGCGACTTTACCAGGCAACTTCAAGGCAATTTGCAGGAAACGTCAAGGCAATATGGAGGCAACTTGCAGGCAACTTCAAGCTTGACTATGCCAGGTCACTTTGCCTGTGGCCAATCAGAGAAGGGAGTGAGGGGGGGTTGCCCTTGATAAATTCTTTTCTTTTAACTGTAAAGTCACTTCGCCTCCAACTTGGAGGCGACTTCCATTGAATCCTATGGGCAAAGTCAGATAGAAGTCGCCTAGAAGTAGTACAGGAACCTTTTCTGAAGTCGCTCCGACTTCAGTAGCGTGCATTAAGATGGCTGCCATTCATTTCAATGGGATTTCAAATGTCAAGCGACTTGGGGCGACTCAAGTCGGAGCGCAAGTCGCCCCTGTGTGAATGGGCACTCAGCATCTAGCTGTAAGATAAGAAGGGGAAAAGCCCAGGGAAGTCTACACACAGCAATCCCTATGGGGGCAGTGCTACACATGCAAGGAAAAAAAAAACAGCATTTTTGCTTGCACATGATTGGATGATGGAAGTCAGCAGAGCTTCTGCTCATTTACTAAGCTCTGGAGCAACTGCACTTTGCACAGTCTATTTGCCTTTGGTAAAGCAACCCCTGTAATTTGGGACCTCGCACTAGCAATCATATATAGTGGATGCAGAAATACATTCTATAGCTACACTATATTAGCAAAAGTTTTGGCACACCTGCCTTCACACACATGAACTTTAATGACATCCCAGTCTTAGTCTGTAGGGTTCAATATTGAGTTGGCCCACCCTTTGCAGCTAAAACAGCTTCAACTCTTCTGGGAAGGCTGTCCACAAGGTTTAGGAGTGTCTATGGGAATGTTTGACCATTCTTCCAGAAGCGCATTTGTGAAGTCAGGGACTGATGTTGGAGAGAAGGCCTGCCTTGCAGTCTCCGCTCTAATTCATCCCAAAGGTGTTCTATCGGGTTGAGGTCAGGACTCTGTGCAGGCCAGTCAAATTCCTCCACCCCAAACTTGCTCATCCATGTCTTTATGGACCTTGCTTTGTGCACTGGTGCAACACCCTTCTCAAACCCCTACCGGGGAAGGACAAGGTTGTACTGACGCGTGGTGACGTGTTTCGTTCCAGGTATTTCTGTACCTACTCGCTCAAACCC
>BLSH010495632.1:152599-165371 GCA_018402905.1 Glandirana rugosa | reverse complement strand
GTTAACCTGCAGGGGGCGCTCTAAGGGTTAACTATGTTCCCTGGGCGTGTTCTAACTGTGGGGGGACTGTACTAACAGGGGAAGGGAAGTGGTCACAGCCTTCATGTACAGGAAGGCTGTGATCACTCCCTTCCCCCTCTCACAGAGCGGAGGTCCGTGTTTACATACACGGACCTCCGCTCATTCGCTCCGGGGGGGCCATCGCGGGTGGCCGGCGGCAATCGAAGCCGCCGCACCCGCTCCCCGGCCCTCCCCGGACACAGTGAGCGCGCGGGCGCGCCTCCGGCGGCGCGCGCGCGCTCACTAGGCTCGATCACGCGGCCGCCGTCGTATGACGGCGATCCGCGTTACAGAGCCATCTTGCCGCCGTCAATTGCCGATTGACGGTCGGCAAGTGGTTAAGAGTTCCCTTCACTGGAACTAAGGGGCCAAGCCCAGCCCCTTAAAAACAACCCCCACGCCATAATCCTCCCTCCACCAACTGATTTGGATATCTCAGATCACTTCCCATTAGTGGAAGAAATATAAGATTATCCACTTCAGCTCTGGAAGGTTTTACCACCTTCAGGCCATTTTTGCTATTCAGCACTGCCCTATTTTAACTGGTAATTGCGCGCTCATGCAACACTGCACCCAAATTAAATTTACATACTTTTTATCACACAAATAGAGCTCTCTTTTGGGGGTATTTGATCACCATTGATCACCATTGTTTTTATTATATAAATTAAAAAAGATCGAAAATTTTGAAAAAAAAAATATTTTTTACTTTCTGCTATAAAACATATCCAATATAAAAAATGTAAAAATCATATTTCTTCATTGATTTAGGCCAAAATGTATTCTTCGACCTGTCTTTGGAAAAGAATATCCCAGTAAGTGTTTATTGATTGGTTTGCATGAAATTTATAGCAGCTACAAATGTTGGTATAGATATATGGACAGGACAGGACTCCATAGATGTCCAAAAATGTGGAGGAAATAAGGCCACATTAGCACACTGCTTCTGGTATTGTCCCTTAGTTAACAATTTTTGGAAGCAAGTTCCAGTGAATGCATCTAAGATATGTAGTTATAGCATTCTGGAAGACCTTTGTTTAGCTATTGGGAGTTTAGCTATTTAAAAGACAGGATGGGGCCCCCCCCAAAATCCATACTAGACCCTTATCTGGGCACGCAGCCTGGCAGGTCAGGAAAGGGGGGGCGAGCAAGTGAACCCCCCACGAACCATACCAGGCCACATGCCCACTTTGACAGTTCTTATATAGGTAAGGGTGGGATTATCTGATAACATCACCTGGTGGCCCCGTCCCCTTGTTAGGTCACCGTCCCAGCATGCACTGGTGCGTGATGTTACAAGTGGGGTGGTGCTACTGAGTGACGTTGCCAGGTGGCCCCGCCCTTACCTATATAAGTACCGTCAAAGTGGGCATGTGGCCTGGTATGGTTCAGGAGGGGGGGTTCGCTCGCTCGCCCCCCCCCTTTCCTGACCTGCCAGGCTGCGTGGCCAGATAAGGGTCTAGCATGGATTTTGGGGGGACCCCATCCTGTCTTTGAAAAAAAAAAATTGGCGGGCATATCAGATCCGAAGGGGGGACCCCACGCCATTTTTTTTTTAACCGACACTTTTTTTTTTGTATTCAGCTGTCAGCAGGGAAACCCATTGACAGCTAATGGCTCATCGATTGTTAAGGATGCCACGGCCCTGCTCCTTAACAACCAGCTTATACTGTGCCCAAAGCTTTGCTCAGTCAGGGCGCAGAATGCACTGTGCAGCAAATTCGGGTGTTTGGCGAACGGGCGATCAGGCAAATGTTCAGCCCAGACTCATGTTCGGGCAGAACTGCTTGCCCCACAGCATCGGTAGTATCGATAGTACAAAAAGAAACAATTTATTGACACTCACATATAAAGAGAGTTGCTACTAATCAAAGTGGTCTGTACTGGGTAAGGATAAGGTTCGGGTTAGGAGGCCCATAGTCCCTGCCCATAATGGGCGGCTCAGAGCCTGTGCTAAAACTACAGCAGGCCTCACCGTGTGCTAGCTAGACCAGGAAACCAAGTTTTGTGCAGGAGAGTGGAAGAAGAGTTATTGCGAAGCAAGTGTGTGCTGGAGGAAAAAAAGGAGTGTATATACAGGACGTGTATATAGATGGTCCGATTCAAGTTGGAATCAATCCACTGGGCATCCCATAACTATCCCAATCCCTATCCAAGTTCAATCCCCTAATAAAAAAAACAAAACAAAGTACCAGCTTGTTTCGTGACTCCGGATGGATGGAAAAGTGTGATTGAAGGCAGTGTGAAGGGTGGAACCAATATATTCAGCAACCCCCAAGGGGGCAATGGCTACACCTCTATTGGGCATCTTCACATCCCAAGAAATCTCAATCTGTCAAAGATGGGGCTTTTCTTCTCAAATAAGGATAAGTAAATTGCCCTTGTTCCAGCGTTTGGGTGACCTCCCTAAATTTCTGTGTACTTTTCAACTTCCTCAAGTGCAAATGCTTGCCTGGCCCTTTAACCACTTCAATACCGGGCACTGAGAACACTTCCCGCCCAGACCAATGTTCAGCTTTCAGTGCTGTTGCGCTTTGAATGAGAATTGAGCGGTCGTGCGACGTTGCACCCAAACAAAGTTTTTATCATTTTGTTCCCACAAATTGAGCTTTCTTTTGGTGGTATTTGATCACCCCTGCGTTTTTTATTTTTTGCTGTACAAATAAAAAAAGACCGAAAATTTTGAAAAAAAAAAATGTCTTTGTTTCTGTCACAAAACTTTGCATAATTACATTTTCTCCATCACTGACGGGCACTGATGTGGCTACACTGATGGGCACTGATGAGGCTACACTGACGGGCACTGATGAGGCAGTACAGATTGGCACTGATGAGGTGGCACTGATAAAGTTGCACAGATGATGGGGCACATATATGCAGCACTGATGGGCACTGATAGGCGGCACTGATAAGCAACACTGATGGGCACTGATAGGTGGCACTGATATGCGGCACTGATGGGCACTCATAGGCGGCACTGGGCACTGACTGGTGGCTCTGCTGGGCACTGATAGGTGGCACAGGTGGGCACTGATAGGTGGCACAGGTGGGCACTGGCAGGCACTGGTACATGGCACTGGTGCATATAGCACTGTTAGTGATGGCACTGGCAGGCATCATATATGGACACAGTGCCATCCCTACATTGGTGGACTTGGTCGGCTCCCTGGTGGTCCAGTGGGGTGATCCTGAGGGGGCTGAGCTGATAAACATTGAGTGCAGCCCCCCCCCATCAGGAGAGCAGCCGATCGGCTCTCCACTGCTCAGGTCTGCTGACCTGAGCAGAGGAAAAGCCGATAAACGGCTCTTCCTATTTACACTTTGATCAGCCATGATTGGTCACGGCTGATCATATGGTAAAAGGCTCCTGATGGAAGCTTTTTACCTCGGTCGGTAATGCGATGGGTCAGACTGACCCACGGCACCAACGATCGCCGCGATGCACGCCCCCACGGGCATGCGATCGTGGGTTATCCTGATCACATCGTATGACGTCCAGTCAGGATAACGAACCCCCTGCCCGGCTGTCATCTGTCCATAGGCCGGGCAGGAAGTGGTTAAACCAATGCTACCTGGCCTTCTGATTAGAGACAAATGTCAATGGACGCCCTCCAAAAATCCAAGTGCTCTACGTCCCTAGCCTCTAACACCTGAGCATTTGTATTTCTCCCTGTTGTTGAATTTTGTTGAATCCTGCTCATTTCTGCCGCTTGCCTAAGTTGGGGTTTTGCATACTGCCCTCTGGGGCTATAATGGCTCAACATAAACATCTTGTACTGCCTATTGACACTCTAGATCAGCCTTTCTCAACCTTTTCAACACTGAGGAACCCTGGAAATAATTCTCCGGTCTCGGGGAACCCCTGCTAAAAATTAAAAATCTACAACTCATGATACATTAGTGTGATGGTCAATGGGAAGAATGATCCTTACATTTGTGGTCATTGGGAAGAATTCCCCCCTTACAGATAGCTAAAAAGATCAATGATGTCATTGGGAATTTATCTGAGAGGTAGAAATTGACCATTGCTCAAGGAACCCCTAGCAACCTATGGAGGAACTCTAGGGTTCCACGGAACCCTGCTTGAGAAACCCTGCTCTATACTTTGTCTACTACACCCCTTCATTTCTACCCGCTTGACCTGTTTATAAACTTGGTCATGTTTTGATATTTAGAAATTCTGCAACCTTCAGACTCACTTTTCACTTGGCAACCTAGTTGTTTCTTGGTTCAGACATCACTGATTGCCTAGTACTGACTCGATGACGTGGATACCATAATCCATTGCCGACCAGCTGCCGCCATTATACCGCGGCGGGTCGTCTCTCCTGCCCGAACCACCGTAGCTGTACGGCAGTCCGTGCATGAGAGATTGTGGGCGCGTGCTAGCGTTGTGCACCGCAGGGGCATTCCCGAGGGTCCGACGGACTCGTCGTCTGCTGGCGACCCGCAATCGCGGTGTACAGAGGCAGAATGGGGATCTGCCTATGTAAACAAGGCGGATCCCCGTTCTGCCAGATGACATTTATTTTTTTATTTTTAATTTAGGTACTTATATAGCGCCGTCAATTTTCGCAGCGCTTTACATATATATTTTACATTCACATCAGTCCCTACCCTCAAGGAGCTTACAATCTAAAGTCCCTAACTCACATTCATACATATACTAGGGACAATTTAGACAGGATCTAATTTACCTACCAGCATGTCTTTGGAGTGTGGGAGGAAACCGGAGTACCCGGAGGAAACCCACGCAGGCACAGGGAGAACATGCAAACTCCAGGCAGGTAGTGTCGTGGTTGGGATTCGCTGGTTTTTTGTTACCAGGCGAAAGTGCTACCCACTACACCACTGTGCCGCCCACAAGACATGGCAAAGATCTACTGTTCCCAGTGATCGGGAACAGTGATCTCTGTCATGTCCCAGTGAGCCCACCCCCCCTACAGTTAGAACACACCCAGGGTACACAGTTAACCTCTTGATTGGCCCCTAGTGTTAACCCCTTCCCTGCCAGTGTCATTTATACATTGATTGCTGCATTTTTATAGCACTGGTCGATGTAAAGTGTCATTTGGTGTCAGATTTGTCCGCCACAATGTTGCAGTCCCGCTAAAAATCGCAGATTGACTCCATTACCAGTAAAAACATAAAAAAATAAAAGTACCTAAATCCATCCCATAGTTTGTAGATGAGACAACTTTTGCGCGAACCAATCAATATACGCCTTTTGCGTTTTGTTTTACCAAAAATATGAGGAAGAATATATATCGGACAAAACTGATGAATACATTTGTTTTTTTTTTGGACACGTATTATAGCAAAAAGTAAAAAAAAAATTGTTTGTTTTTTTTTCAAAATTGTCGCTCCTTTTTTGTCTATAGCGCAAAAAATAAAGACCGCAGAGGGGATGAAATACCACCAAAAGAAAGCTCCATTTGTGGGGAAAAAAGGACGTCAATTTCATTTGGGTACAACGCCGCACGACCGCGCAATTGTCAGTTAAAATAACGCAGTCCTGAACCACAAAAAATGGGCCGGTCAGGAAGGGGGTTGAAGTGGATAAGCACGGGGTCAATGCCACTCATCCAGTGGAATTGTCTCCATATGTTATACTGTATTGCTGACCTTTAGGTGGTTCTACACAAACCGGAATCTCTTCATGTCTCTACTGTTGGGCAAGCTTTTCACTGCCTCCCCAGCCTTCACGACCTTTCCCCAGTCATGTAATGACTCTCCCATGGAAAGTGACGACGCTCCCTTAAATCATCTAAGTGGCCCTTTTTGTTCCTAAAATTCAATACCATCTGCACAAGGGGAGGCTCGACATCGTACTATTTCAAGAGATCCATTTTCAGACTGGTAGCCATTCTGTTTGTAAGAATAAATCCTTCACAACGTGGCTACACAGAACCACTCCCCATGCAAAATCATAGGGAGTCTCTATTGCCATTCATAAGACCCTATAAGTAGATTCTTGTTCCTTAATGTACTTGGCGCGTCCATTTACACCATTGCTAATCTTTAGCTACCAAATATCTCCCAATCCTTTCATTATCTCAAATATCTTCATACTCCCAAGTCATTTACAGAAGGTGACATTACTCTTTTTTTTTTTGGGTGGGGGTTGGGGATTTTAATCTAGTCCTTAACCCCTGTCTACAGGCAAAACTCGCTGTCACGCCTACCCCTAGCATTGATGGTCCGGCACTATAGCTGGCTCTGCATTCCTCACCTATAGCAGCCTCCTTTCCCATAAGGCAACCAGACCTACCAGTACTCGGTTGCCCCCAGGACTTTTACACAATGCTATAGTGCCTGGCTACCAAGCCGGAACAGGCGCAAGCTAAGCACAGCAAACAGGTGCTTGCCCTTGGCAGGCAGGCAGACTGGTCCAATGGCAGGCTGGGTTCAGGGCAGGCAATTTTCAGAGAGTAGTCAGGATTGTATCCATGACAGTGTGTAAGGTAAAGTCTACAGGCTTGGAAAGATCAATTTGTAAATGGATAGAAAACTGGCTAAAAGACCAAATTCAGAGAGTAGTGGTTATTGATTTTTATTCTTAGGCTGGGTTCACACTATCCAACACAAAAACGGTCAAACTTTTGATCCTGCTTTGCCCTGCAATATCCGTCATACTTTGGTCTTACTTCCATCCTACTTAAATGAACAAGATAAGATTTTCCTCCGACTTTGAGATACGATCTCAGTGTGAGATAAATTCCTTTTACTGCTGCTGTAATCACCAAGTCGGATGGTTAGAACAAGGATTTGACTTTGATCCTACTTCAATGATATTCAATGGGGTGAAGTCGGACCAAAGTAGTACAGGAACCTTTTTCAAAGACGGCTCTCATAGGTACCTTTCACACCGGGGCCGCCCGAGCGTTAGCGGTAAAACACCGCTAATTTGCGGCGCTTTACTGCTCGTTAAAGCTATGGTGCCGCTATTCAGGCGGCAGTGGGGCGCTTTTAACCCCCCCACAATGGGTTAAACAGGGGTTAAAAGTGCCAGTTAGCGGCGCTACCGAATCGGTGTTCTGCACTTCGGGAGCGCTGCCCCATTGTTTTCAATGGGCATGGGCAGTATAGGAGTGATGAATACACAGCTCCCACACTGCTGCAAAGATGCGGCTTGCAGGACTTTTTTTACCGTCCCGCAAGCGCACCACCCCAGTGTGAAAGCACTCGGGCTTTCACACTGGGGTGTATTGGGGGGAGTTTTTCAGGCACTTTTTAGTCGCTATTTTTAGTGTAAAAAGCGCCTGAAAAACGCCTTGGTGTGAAAGGGGTCACAGGGAAACATTGATTTGGTGACGTCATGCAACTTGTGCTCACAATGTCGGTCCGTTTGTCGGACAAGTGTGAACCCAGCCTGAATGGTCTAAGGATATCAGTGGTGTACCCCAAGGTTCAGTGTTGGGACCCTTACTTTTCAATATATTTAAAAATGATATAGGGTCTATGATTAAAAGCACCATTTCAGTATTTGCAGATGACACCAAGCTATGCAGTGGAATAACTTCCTTGCAGGATGTCTCCAACTTACAAGCCGACCTCAATGCACTGTCTAATTGGGCGACTTTGTGGCAAATGAGGTTTAATGTTGATAAATGTAAAGTTATGCACTTGGGGGCTAAGAATCTGCATGCATCATACATACTAGGGGAATCCATTGTGGAGAAGGATCTGGGCGTTTTGGTAGATCATAAGCCTAATAATGGCATGCAATGCCAAGCTGCGGTTTCCAAAGCAAGCAAAATCCTTTCTTGTATTAAGAGAGGTATGGACTCCAGAGATAGAGACATAATTTTGCCCCCCCTGTACAAATCATTAGTAAGACCTCATCTGGAATATGCAGTTCAGTTTTGGGCACCAGTTCTCAAAAAGGATATCGGGAAACTGGAGAAAGTGCAGAGAAGGGCAACCAAAGTAATAAGAGGCATGGAGGAGCTCAGCTCAGAGGAAAGATTAGAGGAACTGAATTTATCCTCTCTTGAGAAGAGGAGATTAAGGGGGGATATGATCAACATGAAAAATACATAAGTGGCCCATATAGTGAACTTGGTGTGGAGTTATTTACTTTAAGGTCATCACAGAGGACAAGGGGGCACTCTTTATGTCTAGCAGAAAAAAGATTTCATCTACAAATACGGAAAGGCTTCTTCACAGTTAGAGCTGTGAAAATGTGGAATAGACTCCCTTCTGGCCAGCTCAATAGATTGCTTTAAAAAAGGCCTGAATTATTTCCTTAATGTAAATAATATAACTGGCTACTAACATTTTTAGGTAAAGTTGATCCAGGGAAAATCTGATTGCCTCTCGGGGGGTCAGGAAGGAATCCCCCGTTATAGCAAATTGGATCATTGGCTTTGCTGGGGGTTTTTGCCTTCCTCTGGATCAACTGTGGGTGAAGGATTGTATATGGGATTGTATGGTTATATATATAGTTTCTTTTTTTATTGGTTGAACTAGATGGACTTGTGACTTTTTTCAACATGGCTAACTATGTAACTATGTGAATCTGTGGTCAAAAGGCAGGCTGAGTTCAGAGAGTAGTTCAAAGTCCAATCCGAGGTTGATAACAAGGGAATCCAAATTGGTTGGCAGGGCAGTGATCAGGCAAAGGTAAAAGTCAATGTACAGGAACAAGGTAGGTAAACAGGGAGCTTGAAGGGCTTGGCAGGATTAAAACAGGTTTGGTCTCCACCCAAAAGCTGTGTCTACATCAATTACCCTGCAGGTGGACAGTTGGACAGGGAGAGTGCCACCCAGTCAAAACTAGGATGCTGGAATGAGACCAGCAGCTGCCAAGGAACAGGAGGGTTACACGACACTCGCATGCTTTACATAGACCTTTGAAGGCTTAAGCTGAAGTTATTTTCTTTGAAACGTTTTGACCTATGGAGAACCCGCTATCCCTTGGAGGGGGAATTACACTTTTTTCTCTAAGATACATAAGACTCATAGCAGAATTGATTATTGGTAAAGAAAGACTTTGAGAAAGAACTTGATTGACAAAATGGTGTCTCTTTACACTACAACCTCAGCTCAGAATCTTGCAAATGGTTCCTTACCGACCCCTTCAAGATCTTTAATGGCAAAAGACAAGGATTCCTATTTTCTCCCCTTCTTTATGTGATTACCTTGGAACCTTTGACAGTGGCGATCTGCAACAACCCCCCATCAAGGTATTGCCACTAAAGGTGCTGAATATAAAACAGCCCTCTATACAGATGTCTCATTATTTACCACCTCACCTAGTAGAAGTGTTCCCTCCATTCTGAAAAAAGTTCCACTTATTTGGTCAGTTTAGCAACTTTAGAGTTAACCTGACTAAGTCAGAAATGCAAAATGTTTCTCTACCTAAATCGAAAGTTTCATCTCTCATATCCTCTTTCCTATTTAAATGGCAGATAATCACTGTAAAACACCGAGGCATCAAAATGCCTAGGAACCTCACCTCCCTTCTCAATTTAAATTAAGCTCCTCTATTAATGTGAATGCGGGCCGACTACAAAACCTGGGAATCTGTGCCCTTATCTCTCTTTGGTCGTATTAATGCTGTCAGATGGATGGATATCCCTCAATATCTCCCACAATATTTGTACCTCTTCCAGACGTTTCCTATCAGCTTACCAAGGTATTTCTTTACCAAGCTCAATGGCGTTTTATTACAGTTCATTTAGAAGACAGGCAAACCACAACTAAGCCGGAAAATGTTATGCCGACAAAAGACCCTTGAAGGCACGGGTTTACCAGATTTTGAGGCATACTCTAAAGCAGGGGTAGGCAACCTGCGGCCCTCCAGCTATTGCAAAACTACAAGTCCCATCATGCCTCTGGGAGTAATTGTACCCGTCAGCCTTGCAATGCCTCATGGGAAATGTAGTTCTACAACAGCTGGAGGGCGGCTGGTTGCCTACTCCTGCTCTAAAGCTCTTGTTTTCATGCATTTTAGATTGGTTTCCTCAGTTGAGGAAAGAAAAAGGGGTCTAGCTTAAAGTTGAGTCCTTAACATTTGGCCTGGTTCCTTGTGGGACATTGGGCCTGGTTCCTTGTGGCCCCCACTGACTCATAATGTCCTTTGTTATTGGCATCGCAATCTTCACCCACTTTCCTTATCATCGTTACCAAATCCTTCCTTACCAACTGGACTCCATTCAGTACGTATTCTTCTGGCCCCACCTTAGACATGGCCTGGTCGGTGATTCTTTATTGACATTTTCACAGCTAGGGGTCCTCCATTAGAACTCTAAGGGCCTTTGGTTTTGTTATCTCCAACTGCAGAACTTCTACCACCCTGTCCTGTGCAAAACTGCAATACATCAACCCCACATGCCATTCAAACAGCTTTGTACTTTAACTTCACCTTCACGCTGACCTATCTCCAAGCTATCTTCCTTAATTTTTTGACTAAGCATCTCATATGATGTGAAACACGTGAGCTCTAGTCCTGTACCTCAGATACCTCTGATGACTGTCTGCATATACATATAGGGGAGGCACAGTGGTGTAGTGGGTAGCACTTTCGCCTAGCAGCAAAAGGGTCGCTGGTTCGAATCCCAACCAGGACACTACCTGCCTGGAGTTTGCATGTTCTCCCTGTGCCTGCGTGGGTTTCCTCCGGGTACTCCGGTTTCCTCCCACACTCCAAAGACATGCTGGTAGGTTAATTGGTTCCTGTCTAAATTGGCCCTAGTATGTATGAATGTGAGTTAGGGACCTTGGATTGTAAGCTCCTTGAGGGTAGGGACTGATGTGAATGCACAATGTATATGTAAAGCGCTGTGTAAATTGACGGCGCTATATAAGTACCTGAAATAAATAAATAAATAAATATACCAATATATCACAATAAAATGGTATTGCAACAGAGAGCAGCCATCCAGCAATTTTTTGTGATTTCCCTGACCATTGCAGAGCCAGCACCTGTGAGTACTTAGCAGAGGGGTGGCGTTTAGAGGATTGCATACAGACCTGGAGAGGTGTGATTCCCTTTATCCTTAATTTCATTGACCTTATCTTCTGGTCTGCCACTTTACACAAACAAAGGGACTTTCGACATCCAAAGACTGGCGACAAATTTTTCCTAATACTTACAAATTATCAACGTCATGTATCACCTAGGAACATCATTTTAAACTATATAAGAGTATGTGCAAGAGCGCTCTTTCTATTAGGTCTTATATCTATGAAGTGCTAGTGTTTCGAAAATAAAGTGCAATTCGTGATAAGTCATAAAACATACAAATAAATGTGACCCAATAAATATTCTGAACAATAACTAAGATAATTCAAAATACAGCAGTCCTGGTGGTGTCAGTTTGAGGGACGAAATGCGTCATTTGACCGTGGGTGGTGACGTCATTTCCAGCCGGTGAGACGCAAGTCAACTTCCTACTTCCGGTCTGGCGTTTTCTTATGCACCTTTGTGATTTTAAATGTAAGTTGATACGTTTTGCTTTTAACCTTAATAAAACGATATTACATTATATCCAACTACTTTGCCATTAATACATCCTTGCCACAGAGGCCTGGTGAACAACTAGAGGGGCATTGACCGTTTGGAGAGGCTCGGCCCATGGAACTACAAGTCCCATGTGTTACCCAGGTGCAAATGACTTCTGTAATGGAAGTCTAGCATTTCCGGTGAGTGTGGGACAAAGAGGAGGGGAGCACCGAACTGCACAAGCCCCCTGTCACCCACCTGATGGTGGAGTCTGTCTTATGCAGGAAGCAACCACTCTTACGGCCCTGGTTCCCTAACCCCTGATGGAACAGACAGAGGGTTCAGGAGCACAGGGGGGCACGAGGGTTGGACTGGTTCACTGGTGGTGGTGTGAGAGGTCCGGTAGAGGCTCGTGCACATAGTAGAATAGTGGTGCAGGCTGGGGTCGGCAACTGGCTGGCAAGGCGGTACAGAAGGTGCAGGCAGAAGAGTTGTTGGGTACAGGCAGGGTCATCAACAGGAGGGCAGCAAGGTGCACAAGAATCAGGCAGAAGAGTTGTCGTGGGCAAGCTGGGGGTCGGTGCAGGCAGAGATCAATCAAGGTCAAGACAAGCCGAGCGCTGGAACAAGTAATCAGAATACAGGTCACTCTGGAACATGCAAACGCTGTAGAACGGACAGCACCGGCTGCAGGGTGCTGTCTGCTTAACCGCTTGCCGACGGCTGATCGGCAATTGACGGCGACGGAGTGGCTCTGTAACGCGAAACGCCGTCATACGACGGCGGCCGCGAGACAGAGCCTAGTGAGCGCGTGCCGCCGGAGGCGCGCGCCCACGCTCACTGTGTTCGGGGGGGGCCAGGGAGCGGGTGCGGCGGCTTCGATTGCCGCCGGCTACCCGCGATGCCCCCCCCGGAGTGAAAGAACGGAGGTCCGTGCATGTAAACACGGACCTCCGCTCCGAGACAGAGCGCCGGCGGCAGCATACTGCCGCAAAGCGCAATGTCTCGGTGAGGCAGCGGCAGTTAACGGCTAGTCGGCAGCCGTTCGCCAATTCGTCTGTCGTGGGACGTCGGCCACGACAGGCAAGATGTCGCAAACGTACAAGGTCTCACTGGACATAAGACTAATGAACAAGGTCGCGAGCCGAACAGAACTGGAACTAACTAGAGACGGACGTGGCTGGGGGTCGAACGGGTGCTGTTGAGAAGACGGACTAAGAACACGTGGAACGACGGGAGGACAACTACTGGGACGGACATGGG
>BLSH010495632.1:133886-146992 GCA_018402905.1 Glandirana rugosa | reverse complement strand
ACTCAAAGCAGCGGTATGTGAAATCTCTAATTTCTGCTATCTGTCCTCAGAGCAACAGCACAGACAGCAGTAGTAAAGTAATCTATCTCAGGATGCAGGATCAGGTCTTAAAATGGCTAAAATCTGTCCCTCACGCCGTCAGCTACCTTTCCCTATACTAACCCAAGGAGCATGTGACTGCAGCACTGTGACTCCAGCTTATAAAGAGGCTGGGTCACATGATGCACCGGCCAATCACAGCCATGCCATTAGTAGGCATGGCTGTGATGGCTTCTAAGGGCAAACCAGTGAAACGCTTGTTGATTGGCTGCCCTGCAGCTTCTCAACACGTGGAGTAAAATAGCAGAACCCCGGACCGAACCCGAACGATTTTTGAAATGTCCGGGTCCGGGTCCGTGCCACGGACACCCAAAAGTTCGGTACGGACCCGAACGTTACAGTCCGGGTTCGCTCAACACTACTTATCACGAATTGCACTTTATTTTGATACACCAGCACTTCATAGATATAAGACCTAATAGAAAGAGCGCCCTTGCACACCTTTCCATAGAGCAGCAACTTTCTACAATACTACGTTATAATGAGGAAACTCAGCTACCTTTATTTGTACACCCATAGTCACTTATTACAAATCCATAAGCGCAGGGTAGTGATTCCCCACATTAGGATCACATAGCAATAATCATATTAAACTACTCTCGTGATGGTACCTTACACCCTCTAGATTACACTCCATCTATCCACCCAACTCAGATGCCTGTTGGTGATGCCAGGCCTTTCCTCTCACTCTATAATACTCCTGAACTTGCTTTACTCACCCTGTTGCCACAATCATTACCATGGGTGGAAAAACTCACTCCTTCATTTCTTTATCTTTGCAGTAAGACACTTGATCCTTGGCACTGGAAATCCATACAACCCCTTCTTTCCCTGAATGGCTGGAGACCCTCAACGACCGTATGCACATGGAAGAATTGGTGGCTGAGGACAAGAATACCTATGACCAATTTAAACAGGTCTGGTTGGCTTGGATACTGTTCAAGGAGTCTCCTAGACTGCAGAACTTCCTAGTAGGTCTTCACTAAGCATTACTTTGATGCCGCCTTGAATACACTCACATGTTTTCCCCCTTCGCCCCCCAATATTTTACTCCATTGCAGGGATCTATTCCCTTTTCTCTTTCATCCTCCCCATGATAAATTCTGTACTCTTCTCTAATGAGCACTAAAGGAATATTGATGTTTATTTGTTTGCTTCTGCTTAACAATATAGACTCCATTTTATAAAGCAAACTCCATTTTAGGTCTGAACAGTATAATGTCTTATTGAGACTATAAATGAAGTCTTGTAAATTATTTCTCGCCTATGTCCTTGGAGTTATATTTGTAGCTAAACTGGTTCTCGGACAATTCATCTGTTTCAGAGAAATTACTAATTCCAAGGGCGGGGGCTGTCACTCACTGCGGGACCAGCGTGGGACAGAAAGGTATCAAGTCTATTGTTTAAGATTCACACCTGCATTAATTAACCCCACCTTCCTTTTTGTAATAAAAGAGCCATGCTAATTTTTAATAAACGGACATCTTTTGACCACGTACCTTGTGTGTTTCCTGTGTCTCAACTGTTGTCCCCAGATCTGAGGATTCTATTGGTCGGCCTAAGGCTATCCTGGTGATTGTCCTGAGTCTATATTGCCTTTCAAGCACCATTGCCAAAATCATCTCCTGGCCTTAGGGGACCCCCCCACCCCCTTACCCTCTACTGATTACTCCTCCTTATCTCTTTCTTTCTCTACCCTTACCCTGGCTTTCTCCCTCTTCCTTCTTATTTCTCCCATTAATCAGAGAATGCACCCTTTTTTTTTTTATTGTTTCTGCCCCTCAGCAGAGAGATTCATCTGACACTCTTGCCCTTCCGCCATAATACATGCCATGTAATGCCACAAGATCTCCCCTTTCTTATAATGTTCTTTGTCTTTTTCATTGGACAAAATTCCTCTATATGTGTTATGAGACACTCCGTATATATTTTTCTTTTAATTTTTTGTACTAATGTATTTCTCAATATAAACAGATTTGCATAAAAAAATCTTAATAGGGGGCGTGGTCTGGCTCCGGTCTAAGATGGACGCTCAATCGCGGCTCTCTCCTATCACAAGGTCCAGCTTTCAGCTTCAACAGCCCTTTCTCCTTACAAAAATGGTGAGAACTTTGAGAAGCATGTCTGCTCCCAGGTTGCGCTCTCCCCTAAGCCAAGACACGCAAACCAGCCTGCACATTCCGGAGATATTTCGGACGAGGCCGGGCAGCACACAGCAGACCTCAGAAGCCTCCCCCTCGCGTAGATCCCGTTCCGACTCACAGGCCGCATTGAGCAGCGGGGTCCTGGATTTCTCAGCAGCAGAAAGCCTCGAGCCCTAAACCTTGATGATCTTCGCTGTGTGTCGGCCAATATAAAGAGCACCCTGGTGGTGTCAATAGCGGATCTGAAAGGAGACATACAAATGATCGCACGCAAGGTGGAAGAGGTAGAAGAAACACAGGCCATGACACATCCCTGTGCCAGGTCCAATAAATTACTGAATCCCATGCCATACATTTGCTGGAATTTAATAGGCATATAGAAGACCTGGACAATCGCAGAAGGCGACGCAACCTAAGGGTAAGGAACCTGCCTGAAACAATAGACCCCCAGCCAGCTTTCACATGCGGTAGTCGCCATCTTTAATGAGGTTCTAGAAAGGCCCCCTGCCACTCCGATCCCCATGGAAAGCATACATCGTGCCTTACACCCGAGGGGTAGAGACACCGAACCTCCAAGGGATATCATATGCTTCCTGAATGAATTCCCCCTAAAGGAAGAAATACTCCGCAAAGCCAGAGCCAAGACCCGCATTATACACATGGGGACAGAAATCAAAATTTTCCAGGACCTCTCCAATATCACCCTGCAGCGCAGGAGAGAACTGAGACCTTTACTAGATACCCTCAGGGAAAGAAATATGATATACCACTGGAAGTTTCCCTTTTGCTTGTCAGCAACAGCACACGGGCAAACAGCCAACTTGAGAGTCCCAGAAGACATGGAACACTTCTGCAACACTCTGAACATACCCATGATTGATCTATCGGACTGGTATAGCGACTTTTGTATACCACCCCTGTGAAGAACAATTTCTATGGATGGCATTCAGGACGCAGGAAACGTCCACATTCACCACCACCGTACCCACCCTCAACCACCTGTATTGCCTCAGGAACTGGGAGCTCAGAGAAATAGCAGCCCTACGGCTTCACCAGTCTCTTGCAAAGCACGCCACTCATAACCAGGTAAAGAAACATATTTGACTCACATACTAGTTGCCCGACACGGGCAGTTGTACCCCTTAACCCTGTATGTTCACAATCACACCAGCACTTATCAAGGTGCACAAAGACATGTGCTGACATCCCGCCATTCACTACCTAGTATAGAGGATAAGGCTCCTAAATCACTATCGCCCAAAAAAGGAGGACCTATTACCCCTACACTGAAGACAATGGTGTCATGTCATGTCCTTACACCAATGGCTCAAGATAACTTAGCACCATAGTAAACAAAACTATCCCACTACATGAATCGACCCTAGGAATACATCTCCCCAGAAAATGACTGATAAACACAATACAACGTTACATGGGGGGCTGCCCAGGAGCCCTGAAAAGGATTTCCTGGAACCAGAACATTGGGCCTAATGACATTGTTTCTAATGGCAGTACAGAGTCACGTTCTCTCCGAGAGGACCCATACAGTGAAGCGAGAACCTAACGCATACTTTTAAGTGGCGTAACCTAATTTCTCATGAGACTCGGCTGTGGATAGCTCGCTTGGTTCTTGCCAAGCCACAGAAGACACACTCAGGGACTTTAAAGCGGAGTTCCACCCTGTTAAAAGTCAGCAGCTACCAAAAGAGTAGCTGCTGACTTTTAACAATCGGACACTCACCAGTCCCTCGTTCCAGCGATGTGGCCGCCCGAGGGCTCGCTCGTCTCCCCTTCCCCTCGGTGGCGCCGGCATCACAAGCAATGGCACTGGCTTTGGCTTCAAAGCCGGGCACTCACTGCACATGTGCGAGTTGCGCTGCGGCTTGTGAATGGCTCGGCGTATCTTCTGGGACCTGTGACGTGTCCCAGATCGCCGAGAGGGAGGGGGAGGTGAACTTCCTTCCGGCTCCTTGGCGCCAGGAGAGGAAGTGGACCTGAGACCCTGTGAAAACATGGTCCACGGTCCCCCCTCCAAAAAATGACATGCCAATTATGGCATGTCAGGGGGTCACCACTTCTCTTAAAGTGGAAGTACCACTTTTGGGTGGAACTCCGTTTTAAGTCATTTTAACACTATCTTAATTGTGGCCCCCACCAGAGATTTCAGTAACGCAGGCTAAGTATCTTGCTCCAGTTAATGCAGCATGTGTAAGGGATCCATTGGTGTCAAGTTAATGATATAGTATCATAGGCCATATGTTATACAACATCTCTACATTTAGATAGGAGCGCCTTATCATTGCAACCCACTGAGGAGAACGTTATCTGTAGTCACTTAATGTTTTTGGTGGAGGGGAGCTCCAATGGGGTGACATGCCCTATTGTAGGGTGTAGCCTAGCATCACAAAAAGACAAAACCATTCTTCTACGTAAACATTGAGACAACTTCTCTTTCCCACATAGGAAAGGGAAAGAAACTCTCATTGCATACCTCTTATATGATCATCACCGGGCCAGCACCGGACGTGAACCCACTGGAGTTGTCTTCCCCCCTCGCCAAACTAAGGACCTAGATGTGTGGGGGCTGTGCGGGTTTCCTTTTTCTTTTTGCTGATTAGGCTTGCTAATAGATAGAGTTTCAAGTTAGATTTCTCTTTTTTTTGGTTGACTAAGCCAAAGCCATAATCGCTCTTGGCCACATACAGTTAATGAAAAATTTCCTGTGTCAGGCAGAGTCAATAGTTTATGGCTCATAGCCTACAGTTTCAGTAAATGGACGGAGGTGTAATGAAATGGAAGCGGAGTACAGGCATGACAGGGGGGAAGGAATACCAGGAAGAAAAATGTGTGGGTCAAAAGGGGGAGTGGAGAATAAGGAATAAGGTATGTGATTCGGTGAGCCCAGAGAGGGGGTGGAGCAGGAAGGGGAAAAAGAGGAAGGAGGAAGTGAAAGGGGTCAGTTGAGAGGAAAGATCTGGAAAAGAAGTGTGTGTGAAGGTGGGTCCGCTTAGTAGCAGCATGGCAGACATCACGCAGCTGTTGGAGCAGATTAGAGCGGCAGCGGAGGTGCACGGGTCGGCATGGATGCAGGAGCAGGTGGAGGCATCCTTGCAAGGGGTTCGGCAGGTCCCTGCAGGGACGAGGGCTGCCTCGGCACGGGCTCGGAGGTTTAGGCCTCCGGAGCGCCTCAGCCCGGATATCACCCCTAGGGCTCAGCGCCGGCTTGGGAGCCCGAGTGCGGACCCTTCAGGCCCCCTGGCGAAGGTGCTGACTGCCGCAGTCGGAGGGGGTTCTGGGAGGAATCCCCGTCTTCGGCGGAGCCCTCGGGGGGGGACAATACCAGTGTTGGGCGCACACCCCCTCCCGCGTCAGTGAGGTCTCAGGATCGGGCGGCTGGCAGGGCCGGTGATGTTCCGGTCGGCCTGCCAGCCTGGCGTGGGAGAGAACTGCCGACGAACGCCGGCCTGTCTCCGGGTGCGGCCGGCGGCTCACATGCTGCGGGGAGAGAGAGGCGGCGTGGAGCAAGTGCGGAGGCCTGCAGCACGCGTCACTCGGGAGGACACGCCTCCAGGTCCAGGTCGGGCCTGGGAGGCGGGAGAGCGCGGCGCTCAGGATGGTGGAACGGACGGTGGAGACACCGGCAAGCTCTCTTCAGGGGCGCGCTGTGTCCGGACGGCTGGCAGTGGGGACGGACGCTGGTGATGGACAGGCGGCCAGTCGCTCTGAAGGAGAAGCCAGCAGCTCTGAGGACGGTGAGCTGGGAATGGAGACCCTGGAGGCGGCTGAGGACCGGGAGGAGACGGCTGGGAGGGCGCCCATCCCCAAGCAGCCTGGTGAGTCCACGCTATCTGTTGTTTCTGTATTGTCTGGAGGGGTAGGACAGGAGGGGGGTGGGGGTCAGTAGCAGGGGGGGCAGCCTGGGGGGTTGCAGGGCAGAGATGGGGACAGGGGGCTTTTGGAGTGTTTGAGGGCATTGTTGAGAAGATTGGAGGCAGGAGAGGATAGAGTTGTCACGCCAGTCACGCTGTGGGTTCCTGCTGGGGATCCGGTGGGTTTGGGTGGGGGGCCGGCCTCATCAAGTGTAAGGCAGGGGGTCGTCGCGGGCACCCAGACGGACAAGGACAACGTGGGCACACCTGCGGCATCAGCGGCGAAGGAGGGTGAGAAGGAGGCAGACAGGATTCGTTTAGCGGATTCAGCAAAATGCGAGGTGTATGTGTGTTTTGAAGGCCCGCTAGGGGCGCACCTCAAGGCGGACGTTCGTGAAAAAATATGGAAAGGGGACTATGTGGAAATTTTTTCACTATTGCCTTTAGAAAAGTTCAATTTGGACAGGGTGAAACCTGATGAAAGTAAGAAGGAAGAGGAGGAAAAGAGGAGTTATCGACTGATACCACATACGTTTGCAAACTGGTTGCAAGCGTTCGCCATTTTGGCTAGTGTGATAGGGGAGAAGGCCCCGGACAATTGTTCGGCCTTATTTTGTTATCTGGAGGCGATTAGCGAAGCATACAGGGTTTACGGAGGCCTGGCGTGGCTACGGTATGACGAACAATTTCGTCAGCGGAAGGCTATCTGGCCGTCGATTCATTGGGACCATAAAGATGTTCAGGGTGCGGCGGCACTCACCCCCTTAACCGGTGTTTCAAGCATGGGAAGGGGCGGGGTGGTGAGGGGGCTGGAAAAAGGGACGACACCAGTGAAGCTGGAAAGGATGCTACCTTTCTTAAGTAGATATCCGGACCGAGCAGCAGCTGAGTTATTGGAATCGGGGTTTAGGGAGGGGTTTCACATTCCCAGTTCTTTACAGGAGGTTCCGCCTATGGTGCAGAATCTGAGATCGGCGCTGCTGAATTCGCAGGTGGTAACCGAAAAATTGGCGAAGGAAGTGGAGTTGGGCCGCATGAGTGGCCCATTTCCAGTTCCGCCAGTCGACAGGCTGGTCGTTTCGCCGTTAGGGGTGGTTCCCAAAAAGGAACCGGGGAAATTTAGGATGATTCACCATCTTTCTTACCCGGACGGGGGCTCAGTGAATGATGGTATTGATCCGCTGGCTTGTGCGGTTACCTATACATCATTTGATGCGGCGGTGTATTGGGTGCGCAAATACGATAGGGGGTTCCTGTTGGCTAAATCGGATGTGGAGTCGGCGTTCCGGCTGCTACCTGTGCATCCGCAGAGTTGTAGGTTGTTAGGTTGTCATTGGGAAGGGTCGTACTTTGTAGATCGTTGCTTGCCGATGGGGTGTTCCATGTCGTGTGCACTGTTTGAGACGTTTAGTTCCTTTTTTGAATGGGCGGTCAGGGAGGTGTCGGGACTGAGTTCTATGATTCATTATTTGGATGATTTCTTATGCATTGGTCCGCCGGGGTCTAGGGTTTGTGCAATATTGTTGGCAACGCTGCAACATTTGGCGGCCCGTTTCGGCATCCCGTTGGCTGCGGACAAGACGATGGGACCGGCTACGGAAATGGAGTTCTTGGGTATCATGATAGACACTATGGCCATGGAGTGTAGGTTACCTGAGAACAAGGTGAGGGCGCTACGGGAAGATGTCGGGAGGGCCAAGGGAAGAAAAAAGGTGAAGCTGAGGGAGGTGCAATCGTTATTGGGCAAGCTGAATTTTGCTTGTCGCATTATTCCGATGGGGTGCATATTCTGCAGGAGGCTAGCGTTAGCCACAGCAGGGATCAAAGCCCCGGGTCATTTCGTTCGGCTTACCGAGCAGCTTCGGCAGGATTTGCGGATCTGGGAGTTGTTTTTGGAATCGTTCAATGGTAGAGCGTTATGGCAGGAAGGCCCGGTGAGCAATGTGGATATGGAGTTGTTCACAGATGCTGCGGGTTTGGCGGGGTATGGCGTTTATTTTCAGGGACAGTGGAGTGCTGGGCCATGGCCGGAAGTTTGGTGGGAGGCCGGGTTTTTGAAAAATATGGTTTTGTTGGAACTTTTCCCTATAGTGTTGGCGGTGGACTTATGGGGGGAGGATTTCAGGAACAAAAAAGTGAGATTGCATTGTGACAACATGGGGGTGGTAATGGCTATTAACAGTGTTTCGGCGTCGTCACCTCCTGTTGTTAGGTTGTTGAGATATTTCGTTTTACGGTGCCTGAGTCTTAATGCATTTTTGCATGCGGTGCACATACCGCATGCAACCAATTAGCAGATGCTTTGTCTCGTTTCCAGTGGCAAGAGTTTCGGAGACTGGCACCGGAAGCAGACCAGGTAGGGGTGCCTTGTCCTCAGCGGATGTGGGGGATTGCGTTGGACTCGCCGCTGGACTGATCAGGGATTCGCTCAGTGCTGGAACATGGATGGCATATTGCAAGGTATGGGGAGAATGGTCTTCTTTGGTGGCGGAGGTAGGTACGGTCGAGTCGGACCAGGAAAGAACATCGTTGGTGCTGTATTTTATTTGTCGTAATGTGGAGCTGGGCATTTCGGTGTCAGCCTTGGATAGGAAAATGGCGGGGCTGGCATTCTTATTTAAATTGAGAGGTTTGGGGGACGTTACAAAGTTGTTCATGGTGCGGCAGGTGCTCAAGGGATACCGAAAAGGGAAACGGAAGGAGGATTCACGGCGCCCGGTCTCCTTTGAAGTGCTGGAGTTGGTGTTGGAAAAGTTGAAGGAAATTTGTTCGTCTCGTTATGAGATAGTGTTGTTCAGGGCCGCGTTCTTGTTGGCCTTTTTCGGGGCTTTCAGGATTAGTGAATTGGTCAGCCCTTCTAAACGTAAACCGGGGGGGTTGTTACTAGGGGAAGTTGCCTGCACAGGCTCGTCGGTTCAGATACGGATTAGGCGTTCCAAGACTGATCAGAGGGGTAAGGGATTGCAGGTGGAGTTATTTGCAGGTAAAGCCAGTCAGATCTGCCCGGTAAGGGCGGTAGAGCACTTTATGGCCATTCGCCCCACGGGGGTGGGGGCTTTCTTGGTGCACGAGGATGGGTCGGGTCTGTCGAAATTTCAATTTACATCGGTCTTCCGTAGATGTCTGGAAAGGGCGGGGTTGTCACCTGGGGAGTATGCATCCCACTCGTTTCGGATTGGGGCAGCTACGGAAGCGTCCAGGTGGGGTCTGCCAGAACGAGCAATTCAAAAAATAGGGAGATGGGAATCTAAGAGATACAGGAGTTATGTCAGGTCACATTTAATTTGAAGACAGTGGTTCGATGGGGGTTGTTGCCTGTTTGTCTTGTTATATGTCCCTGTGTTTGTTGTGGGGGGGTAGTATGGTTAAGGTTGTGTTACACCTTTGTCGTTACAGATGTTCCCCGATGTTTGATCCGGATATTGGGGCATTCCTACGTTTTTTGGGGAGCAAAGAGGGCGGAGGTCAGACAAAAAGGGCGGCAATTAGGGGTCGAGGAGGACACGGGAGTGGTGCGATGGATTGGGCTGCCCGGCCTGCTGTGGCACAGGGTGCTCCCGGAGGTACACCGGTATGCTAGGCTCGACAGGCAACCGGATATTTTAGTGTTGCACATTGGGGCCAACGATTTGGGATTACGGCCCATGCGGCAGATTATCAAGGACATCCAATGGGATTTTCTAAGGATAAGGTCGTCTTTCCCTGAGGTGTTGTCAGGTGTTGTTGAGCCTATGGTCAGTTAGTATAGTCCTCGAGGCGGTGATAGCGGCTGGGGACCAAAACTAACAAAGGGGGTATCACAGACTCCAAAAGTTGTGAGAGTGGTGGCGTCAAGGATCTGCAGCCTTTCTTTATTGTTGGAAGTTTTCAATGTTACAGTGACGGTTAATTTATGCTAATGTATGTTAATTAAATTAAGTTATGTTTTTGTTAATAAAAGGCCTAACCGGCCATTTAACCCAGCCTGGTCTCGGGTGTCTTTATTATTAAAGGTATAAGGGGAGGTGTTAAGTGTAAAGGAATGGGAGGTGTCAAGGTAATTGGAATGGAGGGTGTTATCTGAACTACCCTAGTCAAGTAAATGGATGGAGGTGTAATGAAATGGAAGCGGAGTACAGGCATGACAGGGGGGAAGGAATACCAGGAAGAAAAATGTGTGGGTCAAAAGGGGAGTGGAGAATAAGGAATAAGGTATGTGATTCTGTGAGCCCAGAGAGGGGGTGGAGCAGGAAGGGGAAAAAGAGGAAGGAGGAAGTGAAAGGGGTCAGTTGAGAGGAAAGATCTGGAAAAGAAGTGTCCCTCCCTCCCACCCTAGGTATAGTACATTGGAAAATTAGGTGCAGACAAGGTTAGGCGGTTTGAGGTCCTTGACGAGGGTTAGGTGTGTTGTGACAAACGGTGGGATCCATCTCAGGTATGGAGTCCTCGGGTTGGTCTGGTTCAAGTTCAGACTGACCGGTGCTACTTAAGTTGGTAGGAGCCTGTGGTCAGTTAGTATAGTCCTCGAGGCGGTGATAGCGGCTGGGGACCAAAACTAACAAAGGGGGTATCACAGACTCCAAAAGTTGTGAGAGTGGTGGCGTCAAGGATCTGCAGCCTTTCTTTATTGTTGGAAATTTTCAATGTTACAGTGACGGTTAATTTATTCTAATGTATGTTAATTAAATTAAGTTATGTTTTTGTTAATAAAAGGCCTAACCGGCCATTTAACCCCAGCCTGGTCTCGGGTGTCTTTATTATTAAAGGTATAAGGGGAGGTGTTAAGTGTAAAGGAATGGGAGGTGTCAAGGTAATTGGAATGGAGGGTGTTATCTGAACTACCCTAGTCATGAATTAGTTTATAGTTAATTAAAACTCATACGTGTCAAGCATAGCTTATAATTCATAGTGTATAGCTCATGGTTTACAGTTTATGTTCGCTATTCGCATTGAATGCTTTTCTTCTATACAATGTCCAGTTGTTAGATGTGATACTATGGAATCTGCCTCCCATATAAAACCTCTTAAACTAGCAGATCTCAAGGGACTCTCCCTAACACAATTAGAATTCAAGCATCAGAGACACTCTTTAACTTTTGGCCCGAACCAGATAGACCTCAGGTCCCAGATATGGCTTCCTCCTAAGACACACTCCATTCAAGAGGTTTTAGGCCTAGACACATAACTTCATGGGCAGACATGTAAGCTCTGCAAATATCCAGCTCCTCTCCCCTCTCCGTACCCTATAAACAACAAAACACATCTAACCTCTCACCACCAAAACCACAGGTTAACATTGGTCTAATATGACAAGGGGGGGAGTGGGGGACCGACGATAATAAAGTTTGTTCCCTGGATCCAATTTCTTGTAAATGCTACCGTAAAACACCCTGACCTCTTAGGAACCGGGATTGTGTCCCTCTCACTCGCGAAGCCTACCACTCCCACACACAGCAGTTGTACTAAGACTGCTGAACCAAGCCAACTTCTTACCCCTCCCACAGTGTGGGCGTACAGGTACAACCCCACACCTGGCCTTAGACCCCTCTAACACCCCCACCACCCTCTCATACCCCACTCATAAACTTCACACTTCGGCACCTACAACCTTCTCTCTAAAGGTTCCTCCCCTCCGCCCTCCTCCTCCCTAGCCACCCCCTTAGTATCTCCCATTGCTCTCTCCTTCTCCTCCCGAGCCTTCTCCTCGCCCTCCTCTCCCTTGCCAGCGGGTGACCCAGATAACCCTCTCCTTATTGCTTGCCTGCCCTTAGTAGACCACTTGGAGTTACAACCTCTTCCAGAATGAGTCCAGCAGGAACCAAAACCAAACAAGTATCCCTCAAGCTTGTGTCGCTCATTATCAAGGGTCTCAACATACCGGAGAAGCGATCTAAACTTCTAGCCCAAATGAAGAGTTTGAAAGCAGATGTGGTGTATCTGCAAGAGACTCACTTTTGCTCTAATAGAATACCGAAACTGCTAGATAAATACTTTACACAAGGCTTTTACACAACCTCCCCTCATTCAAAAACGAAAGCTGTATCAATATTGATCTCCAAAAGCACCCCAATACACAATACAAAATGTCACGGATTCCATCATTGATGAACAGGGCAGATACGTCTGCCTTAAAGGTCTTTTTAATGATAAGCGCATTACCCTAGCCAACATTTACTGCCCCAACAAATCCCAAGTCCCCTTCCTTAAAACAGTCACACAACAAATAGCTGCATTTCAACAAGGATCCCTGATAACAGGGGGAGACTTTAATGTACCCTTAGATCCCATCCTGGATACCTCCTCAGGCACCACAAACCTCCCCTACAGAGCACTACGTCAAAGAAATCCAATCAAACTCTTTCACTGCACGATACCTGGAGGACACTTCATCCCAAAGAAAAAAGATTTCACCTTTTTTTTCAATCATCACACCAAATACTCCCGCATCGATTATATCTTTCTATCCCAGCAGGACCTCCCACTATTATCAGCGGCAACAATCGAAGCCGTGACCCTATCGGACCATCACCCGAATACAGCAACCATAACATTCCCAGAAAAAAAATACATACACCCCAATTTGGAGACTAGACTCAGCGAAATTAACAAACAAAGTCCATCTTGACGAAATTCGCTCATCTCTTAGACATTACTTTAACCACTTCAGCCCCGGAAGAGGCCCCGACTTCACCAATTTCATTACAGATTCTCTACTCGCTTAAAGCAGTTCTACCTGAAACAAACAATTAAAGCGACTCAGATCAGAGGTTTAACCCCACATACATAAAAAAAAGACCCTTACAATACCAACGACATAAGCCCACTACCAGGCTATCCCAGTGCCGAAGCTAACAACGGCGACTATTATCACCCTCCAGGACGACCCTATCTTTCTATATTAGCTACGCCCTCATAAACCACACTACTAACTTTTTTTTCCACTTTAGAAAAAAGAAACCCTACTTCACAGGAGGTCCATAGCACGTCACTTTCTCAAACTAACCTAAAGAAACTG
>BLSH010495632.1:98938-109287 GCA_018402905.1 Glandirana rugosa | reverse complement strand
TAAAGGTTTTCTGTTGGAGACCTATACCGCGACTCGTGTCGTGAGTTGAAGAAACCAACCGGTACCGCTCCGCGACAAGACTCACCTTGGAGAGGACAATTTGGTGACATACCAGAACCGGTGGCGCGACGTAGAGTCAAACTCCCAGAACCGTTAGAAGAATATCGGATCCGGTAGAAATACATCTCGTTGTTAAGAAAAAAAGTCTAGGAGTCTCTCAAGAAACCTAACTCCACGGTACAACTTGAAGGTCACGGGTGATACTCTCTCACTCTCACTATTGTAGTTTAAATTGTGTGGACGAGGTCTCAGGTGTTATTAGGGAGCAGGTGTGTTAAATTTGATGTTATCACTCTCACTCTCTCATAGTGGGCACTGGAAGTTCAACATGGCACCTCAATCCAAAGAACTCTCTGAGGATCTGAAAAAAAGAATTGTTGCTCTACATAAAGATGGCCTAGGCTATAAGAAGATTGCCAAGACCCTCAAACTGAGATGCAGCGCGGTGGCCAAGACCATACAGTGGTTTAACAGGAGAGGTTCCACTCAGAACAGCGCCTCGCCATGGCCAACCAAAGAAGTTGAGTGCTGTGCTCAGCGCCATATCCAGAGGTTGTCTTTTGGAAATAGACGTATGAGTGCTGCCAACATTGCTGCAGAGGTTGAAGGGGTGGTGGGTCAGTCTGACAGTGCTCAGACCATACGCCGCACACTGCATAAAATTGGTCTGCATGGCTGTCGTTCCAGAAGGAAGCCTCTTCCAAAGATGATGCACAAGAAAGCCCGCAAACAGTTTGCTGTAGACAAGCAGACTAAGGACATGGATTACTGTGACCATGCCCTGTGGTCTGATGAGACCAAGATACACTTATTTGATTCAGATGGTGTCAAGCGTGTGTGGCGGCAACCAGGTGAGGAGTACAAAGACAAGTGTGTCTTGCCTACAGTCAAGCATGGTGGTGGGAGTGTCATTGTCTGGGGCTGCATGGGTGCTGCCGGCGCTGGGGAGCTACAGTTCATTGAGAGAACCATGAATGTCAACATTTACTATGACATACTGAAGCAGAGCATGATCCCCTCCCTTCGGAGACTGGGCCACAGGGCAGTAGTCCAACATGATAAAGTCTCCAAACACACCTCCAAGATGACCATTGCCTTGCTAAAGAAGCTGAGGGTAAAGGTGATAGACTGGCCAAGCATGTCTCCAGACCTAAACCCTATTGAGCATCTGTGGGGCTCCTCAAATGGAAGGTGGAGGAGCACAAGGTCTCAAACATTTACCATCTCCGTGGTGTCGTCATGGAGGAGTGGAAGAGGACTCCAGTGGCCACCTGTGAAGCCCTGTGGAAGTCCATGCCCACAAGGGTTAAGGCAGTGATGGAAAATAATGGTGGCCACACTTTGACTTTGACACTTTGGGCCCAATTTGGCAATTTTCACTTAGGGGAGTACTTACTTAGTTGACAGCAGTTTAGACATTAATGGCTGTGTGTTGAGTTATTTTGAGGGGACAGCAAATTTACACTGTTATACAAGCTGTACACTCACTACTTTACATTGTAGAAAAGTGTCATTTCTTCAGTGTTGTCACATGAAAAGATAGAATAAAATATTTACAAAAATGTGAGGAGTGTACTCAATTTTGTGAGATACTGTATATATACATTTGTGCTCATAAGTTTACATACCCTGGCAGAATTGAGGATTTCTTGGCCATTTTTCAGAGAATATGAATGATAACACAAAAACATTTCTTTCACTCATGGTTGGTGTTTGGCTGAAGCCATTTATTATCAATCATCTGTGTTTACTCTTTTTATATCATAATGACAACAGAAACCACCCAAATGACCCTGATCAAAAGTTTACACACCCCAGTTCTTAATATCGTGTATTGCCCCCTTTAACATGAATGACAGCTTGAAGTCTTTTGTGGTATTTGTGGATGAGGCTCTTTATCTTCTCAGATGGTAAAGCTGCGCATTCCTCAGTTCCTGGAAATTCTTGGGCTGTCTTGCATGAACTGCATGTTTGAGATCTCCCCAGAGTGGTTCAATGATATTGAGGTCAGGAGACTGAAATGGCCACTCCAGAACCTTCACTTTATTCTGCTGTAGCCAATGACAGGTCGATTTGGCCTTGTGTTTTAGATCATTGTCATGTTGGAATATCCAAGTACATCCCATGCACAGCTTCCTGGCTGATGAATGCAAATGTTCCTCCAGTATTTTTGATAACTGCATTCATCTCGCCATCAATTTTGACCAAATTTCCTGTGCCTTTGTAGCTCACACATCCCCAAAACATCAGCGATCCACCTCCATGTTTCACAGGCCTTGTTGACTCCTCTCCAAATGTAGAGTTTATGGTTGTGGCCAAAAAGCTAAATTTTGGTCTCATCACTCCAAATGACTTTGTGGCAGAAGGTTTGAGGCTTGTCTCTGTGCTGTTTGGCGTATTGTAAGTGAGATACTTTGTGGCATTTGCATACTAATGGCTTTCTTCTGCCAACTCGACCATGCAGTCCATCTTTCTTCAAGTGCCTCCTTATTGTGCATCTTGAAACAGCCACACCACATGTTTTTGGTGATTCCTGTATTTCACCTGAAGCTATTTGTGGGTTTTTCTTTGCATCCCGGACAATTTTCCTGGCAGTTGTGGCTGAAATGTTAGTTGGTCTACCTGACCGTGGTTTGGCTTCAACAGAACCCCTCATTTTCCACTTCTTGATTAGAATTTGAACACTGCTGATTGGTATTCTCAATTCCTTGGATATCTTTGCATATCCCTTTCCTGTTTTACACATTTCAACTACCGTTTCCCACCGATTCTTTTGCTTTCCCCATGACTCAGAATCCAGAAACGTCAGTGCAGCACTGGATGAAAGATGCAAGGGTCTGTCAGGAGTCCTGAAACTCATTGACCTTTTATGCACACTCACTAATTACAAGCAAACAGATCACAGGTGAGGATGGTTCCCTTTAATAGCCATTCAAACCCCTTTGTGTCAACTTGTGTGCATGTTATCAGGCCAAAATCACCAGGGTATGTAAACTTTTGATCAGGGTCATTTGGGTAATTTCTGTTGTCATTATGATATAAAAAAAAGTAAATCCAGTTGATTGATAATAAATGGCTTCAGCCAAATACTAACCATGAGTGAAGGAAATGTTTTTGTGTTATCATTCATATTCTCTGAAAAATGGCCAAGAAATCATAAATTCTGACAGGGTATGTAAACTTATGAGCACAACTGTATATATATTGTAAGGGGGTTAGCTCGGCAGCGGGTGTGTGTGACCCCCTGGAAGAGTTCACTACACAAAATAGGCACAGCAAAACATCATTGGAGTTAAAAAACAAAGTGCGGTTTATTTACACTATGTACAAATGGAGAAATAACAGCAAAACAAAAAAAAACATCAAAATAAATCGTTGCCAACTTGGCCACTTACTACACTTGCAGGTTCCCTGTCTATCTACTAGGTGCAGCCTTGTGCTACACCCAGCACCTATCTCTCTGCTCTTAGAAATCAGCCACACAGGCTTTGTCTTACCGCACAAGTAGGTATCAATCCCAGCCTACAGACACAGAGCTGGTTCCAGGGTGGAGCAATTCCCTAAGCATGCTGGGAGTTTTTGTAAAGGCCTTAAAGTGGAGTTCCACCCAAAAATGGAACTTCCGCTTTAAGCACTCCTCGCCCCCTTACATGCCACATTTGGCATATAATTTGTTTTGGGGGGGAGTGTATCCCCAGGTTTCAGAGGGACTTCCTGTCCCTCTTCCACCTTCTGCCTCGGTGCCGCCTAGGCGACTCCTCCTCCCCTCCTAGGCGGCCCCTCCCTCCTGGCAATCTTCTGGGACACGTCACAGGTCCCAGAAGATTGTCTGGCCACTGGCAACGCGCAGCGCGACTCGCAAATGCGCAGTGCGTGCCCGGCCATTAAGACACGGCCGGTGCCCACACCTGCAATGCCGGCACCGCAGGAAGGAGGGGGCAGACGAGCGAGGCTTCAAGAACAGCCGTCACTGGACCGGGAGACAGGTAAGTTTCTGTTTATTAAAAGTCAGCAGCTACACTTTTTGTAGCTGCTGACTTTTAATAAACACAAAAAAGCATGGAACTCCACTTTAATGAGCCTACTCAACTCATCTGGGCTCATTACCTCTACCCCTGAAAGACTCTCAGCACTTCCCCCTAGTGGTAGAAATCGACATAAAGCCTAAACCCTGGACAACTATACCTGCCATCCTGGATGCAACCAGGCGATTTTACCTGCCTGCTGTCACATACCCCCCCCCCCCACCTCTTGTTTCAACCTGGGATTTGGAACACCAGCAGTCAGGCACGCAGGTACCTGAAACAAAGCATCCACATTCAACATTTGAGCACCAGGGCGATGATTCACAGTAAAGTTAAATTCCTGCAGGGCCAGGAACCACCTATTTACCCTTCTATTGGTCTCCTTGTTTTGAGTCATCCACTTTAAGGGTGCATGATCAATAACCAGGTCAAAATGTTTACCCAGCAAATCGTATCAAAGGGAATCTAACGCCCACTTCACAGCTAAACACTCTTTCTCAATTGTGACATAATTCTCTATGTGGGATTTCAGTTTTCTGCTGACATAAATGATTGGGTGCTCTTCCCCCTTCCAAACCTGGGACAGCACTGCTCCTAAGCCCACGTCTGACACATCAGTCTGTACAACAAAGTCCTTAGAGAAGTCAGGGGAGTACAGCACTGGTTGGCTACATAAAGCTTTTTTTAAAGACTGGAATGCTGCTTCAGCCTCCTGGGTCCATTTCACCATGACAGACTCTTTCCCTTTTGTCAGGTTGGTTAGGGGCACAGCCTGAAAAGTGAAATGAGGAATGAATCGCCGATAGTATCCAGCAATTTCTGAGGAACGCTGGAACCTGTTTCTTGCTGTTGGGACGCGGTCAACTATCTATGGCTTCAACTTTGTTGATTTTGGGTTTTATTACTCCCCTCCCAATAGTGTACCCCATATATCTGCCCTCTTCCTGTCCAATGGTACACTTCCTTGGATTGGCCTTGAACCCAGCCTCCCGTATGGAGTCTAACACGGCTTGCAATTTTGGCAGATGTAAGGCCCAATCCGTACTATGGACAATCACATCGTCCAGGTTCCGCTGGAATGTTTTTGTAACCCAAATGGCATTCTTCTATATTGGAATGCCCCCTCTGGTGTTAAAAATGCAGTTTTCTCCTTTGCTGTTTCAGCTAGGGAAATTTGCTAATACCCCTTGGTGAGATCAAGGGTCGTCATGTATCGGGCTGATCAGTTCATCTATGCGTGGCGTGGCATGGGGTAGGTGTCAATTCAAATCTAATTGAAGCATTCTTTGAACTTCCCCTCATATTGCCTCCCGTCAGACCTCCGGTATTTGATAAGGTTTTAGTTTTACCCTTTCCCCTGGTGGGGTGATAATGTCATGCACTACCCCAGATGTTTGTCCCGGCAGCTCAGAGAACACCTCTTTCTTGCGCAGCAAAAACTCTTTCACCTCCTGTTTTTGGGGGTTCGATAAGGTGATTGCTATTCCAACCTCAGGAATCAAGCAATCAGACTGAGCCGGTGACAACAAGGTTTCTGTGACTAGGGATTCCCTATCCCTCTAGGCTTTCAACAGATTAATGTGGTATATCTGTTCTGGCTTTCGCCGTCCTGGTTGTCTGACCCTGTAGTTCACCTCACTCACTTTTTCAATTATGGCATGCGGGCCCTGCCATTTGGCCAGGAATTTGCTTTCCACCGTAGGGATTAGTACCAACACCCTATCCCCTGGGGAAAAAGTATGGGTCTTGGACTTATGGTTGTATACCCTCTGCTGTGCTAACTGTGCTTGGGCCAAGTGTTCTTTGACGATTGGCATTACTTGTGCGATTCTATCTTGCATCAGGGCAACATGCCCAATCACACTCCGGTGGGGAGAACTCTCACTTTCCCAAGTTTCCTTGGCGATATCCAAAAGCCTTCTTGGGTGTCTCCTATAAAGTAACTTGAAGGGTGAAAACCTGGTAAAGGATTGTGGTACCTCACGAATGGCAAACATCAAATAGGGTATTAAATAGTCCCAATCCTTTCCATCTCTATCCACCACCTTTTTTAACATTTGTTTTAGGGTTTTGTTGAACCTTTTAACCAACCCATCTGTTTGTTTGAGGGTGATACATAGATGTACGTAATTGTGTCACTTTGAACAACTTGTACAAGTCTTTCATAACCCTGGACACAAATGGGGTACCCTGGTCCGTAAGCAATTCCATACAAATACCTACATGGCTGAAGACAAGAAATAGCTCTTTGGCTATCGTCTTGGTGGAGGTATTCCTAAGACGAATCGCTTCTGGATAGTGGGTGGCATAGTCCAATATAACGAAAATGTACTGATGCCCCCTAGCGGACTTCAGTATCGGACCTACCTAATCCATTGGAATCCTTTCAAAGGGGACCTCAATGATGGGGAGAGGTACCAGTGGGTTATGGAAATGCGACAAAAGGTGCTGACTTCTGACACACAGGGAAGGAGGAAAAATAATTTTCTATTTCCCTCATGACCCCAGGCCAATAGAACCTCTGCAATACTCTCTCTCGGGTTTTCTCTGCCCCCAAATGACCCCCCTGAATATGCCCATGGGCTAATTCCTACTCCAACTTCCTGTAGGATTTGGGCACCACAAGTTGCTCAATGGTTTCATCTGCCTTTTTAGCAACCCGATACAACAGATCCCTTTCCACCATAAAGTATGGGTAACCGCAAGACTGATCTGGGTTCACTAATTCGCCATCGATCTTTACCACGTTTTCCCGCGCCTTTATCAGGGTGGGGTCTTTTACCTGTTCTATGGCAAAATTTTCCGTGTGAACCTCTAGATCGGAAAACTCAACAGACGGCATATTTTCGTCTGAAGATGTTGGTTCCTCCCCAGTTTCCCGAGTCTCCCCTGCCAACACCGACATGGGAAATTCTGGAGAGGTCTCAACATTTTCAGAGGATACCTGGGATTCACCTGCCTGGTCTCTAGGGGTCTCTGTGGGGGGATCAGGACCACCCCAGAGTTCCCAGAATTTTGGAAAATCCCTCCCCACAATGGTATCATGTGGTAAATGAGGCACTAACCCCACCTGATGAGTTAGATTACCTTTGGGGGTCTCAAAAACCACTTTAGCTACAGGATACTCTCTGATATCCCCATGTAAGCAAATACCAGCCACTTTGTTATTCCCAGAGACCTCTGTAGTAACTAATTCAGCTTTGATCAATGTTACCAGACTATCTGAATCTAGCAACACAACAACATTTCTACCATTAATACACATTTTGCATAAATGTTTTTCAGTTCCCCGAGTGGCGGTGCATGCAATTGTCGCAAACAGCGACTGACGTCTGTCTCTTAGATAGTCACATTCCATAGGCTCATCCACAACTGGGCGATTGGCTGCAATATGTCCCTCTTGCTGGCAACAATAACAAATAAACATTTTCGTTGCTTCCTGCGACTTTGACTGTGGTCACCATACATTATGCAACCTTCCCGCCCTCTCACTCTCTTCACCCTTACCCCTTGAAGTCTTCTTACCCGCCGCTGGGGATGGTCTGGTCTTAGGGTGGAAAGTCTGTGAGTCCCTGGGAGAGGTGGTCAGGTTCTCTGTAGCCAAGTACCTCTCTACCAGATCCACAAGCTTGTCGGCCGAGTCTGGGTTTCCATGGTTTACCCACTTTTGGATAGCAGTAGTTGGAGATCTCAGGAACCGATCCATTACCACACGTTCCACAATCTTTGGTGCTGTCAAAGTTTTACGTTGCAGCCACTTCCTGCCCAGGTGAATGAGATCATACATTTGCGACCTGGGGGCGCTTTTCAAGTTGGAAAGTCCAGTTATACACACGCTGAGCATGGACAACCAGGGTGACACCTACCCGTGCTTGGCCAAGCTCTAAGTCATAATGCACATTCTGCGATTCACCAGCTAATAGAGGAGCCACCAGTCCAGCCCACTGCTCCTTAGGCCACTTTTCTCTTTCTGCATTCCTTTCAAATGTGGTCAGAAACACTTCAGGGTCATCCTCTCCAGTCATTTTTGGCAGTAAACGGCTCACACAAAATGATGGTGTATTAAGCAAACCATTTGCCTCACTGGTCTGTCAATGCTGTTGTGTTATGGCATCTATTTGCTGTTGTAGTCTCTGCTCTTGCTTCTGCAACAGCTCAATTTAGCGAGCCTCAGATTGCTGCTGGGCTCGTTTGCTGCTGGTTAGCATTTGCTACAGCAAGCTGTCTCAGTAACTCTTCCCTGCTGGCCCTTCAAAAAAAAAAAAACTGCCCCTGGCTTCCTCCACCAATTGTCAGGGGGTTAGCTTGGCAGCAGGTGTGTGTGACCCCCTGGAAGGGTTCACTACACAATTTAGGCACAGCGAGACAGCAGTTGCCGGTGAAGACAAAAAGGCAGTTTATTTTCACTATTTACAATGTGAAAAACATCAAAACAAAAACAAACAGCAAAATAAATCCTAGGCCACTTGGCCACTGACTGCACAATAGGTTTTCCCTGTCTGTCAGCTGGGTACAGCCTACCACTGTACCTAGCTCCTACCTCTCACTGCAGGACACTCAGCCACACAGGCCTTACCGTGTACAGGATGTGTGTTACGCTCCCCAGCCTATGGTCACAGTAACTGGTTCCAGGATGGAGCACTCACCTATGCCTGCTGGGAGCTCTTGTAGAGGCCTTAATGAGCCAACTCCACTCGGCTGGGCTCATTACTCCTGCAAGACTTCCAGCACTCCCCCTAGTGGTAGCCATCCACATAAAGTATGAAACTGGGGCAAATGTATCTGCCATCTTGAACGCGCCCAGGTGATTTTACATGCCGCCTGTCACAATATATATATAAATATATATATATATATATATTTATACTAAACTAGACTACTATATATATTAGACTGCATATATATATATCCATATATAGAGTGTAGGTTCCTGAAGACAGGCAGTTTAGATAGCTAGATTTTAAAATATGTTTAAAAAAAAGAAGAAAAAAATAGATAGCTAACTAGATAGATAGTTAGAAATCTGTCAGTTTGTGCAGACAGGTTAGAGTAGGGAAAAAAAGATATATATATACAGTTGTATGCAAAAGTTTAGGAACCCCTGACAATTTCCATGATTGTCATTTATAAATATTTGGGTGTTTGGATCAGCAATTTCATTTTGATCTATCAAATACCTGAAGGACACAATAATGTTTCAGTAGTGAAATGAGGTTTATTGGATCAACAGAAAATGCGCAATATGCATCAAAACGATTAGACAGGTGCATAAATTTGGGCATCCTGCCTTTAGCCAATCAAAGCTCTCACAGCGGGCCGCCCGCTGATAGGCCAAAGCATGCAGGTCATGTGCATGCTTTAGCATTCCGCCGACATTTTAAAACATTATAGGGCCGCGAACGCCCCATAATGTTCGGGATTACCGGAACAAGCGAACACCCGTTCGATCCGAACTCGAACACCATCCCTAACTATTACTGACCATCTGTTCTTAGAGCCTCCTTTAGGTTTAAGCACACCGCTGCATCATTTGACAGTAAAAATGAAATACAAGGGCTCCTAAACCCCCTCACAATACATCACATTCACTATTACCATAAATAAAATAAAAGTTAGTCAAACACCTGTTAGTCCTGTTATCTAGGGTGACCACGTGTCCCGGATTGCCCGGGACAATCCCGCATCTGGCAGGTTTGTCCCGGGTCCCGGGCAGCTTCATTCCGGGACAATACAATATCCCGGAATGAAACTGTCAGTGATCAAACCCTGCTATAGCGCAGGTGCTCACTCTGCCTTCTCCTGAGACTGGTAACTGGTTGCTAGAGCCGCCTAGCGTCTAGCAACCAGTGACGTCAGGAAAGCCGTGCACTTCCTCCTCCTCCGCGCGCGCGCTGTACAATCTCCAGACTTCACCATAGAGGAGGCTCTCAGAAGGGCAGCAGCTCCAACGACACTCCCGTCTATGTGATCTCCGCTCCTGCTGTCTCCCTCCCTCCCTGCATCACACAGCAGAGCGGACTGAAGCCGCCTCCCCCTCCTCGGCTGTGTTCATCATTACACAGGAGCCGGAGGAGGGACACCGCTCTGCAATTCCCGCGCTCATCTGAGGTCTGCTGCTGCTGAAAAGCTCCCCCCCACCAACACATATCCAACCCCCCTCCCCTACTTCTCTACTAGCACAAGTGGAGAGGGGGGGGGCTATGAGACGACACACTACGTCCCTCCCTCCCTCTGTCGTCCTCGCCTCTAGTGTATCTGCCCTCA
>BLSH010495632.1:75740-96224 GCA_018402905.1 Glandirana rugosa | reverse complement strand
GGGGGTGATTCATGTCTTGGGGGATGTTCTGTACTTAGTGGGGGGTTCTGTACTTAGTGGGGGTTCTGTACTTAGTGGGGGGTTCTGTACTTAGTGGGGGGTGTGTACTGAGGGGGGTCTGTACTTAGTGGGGGGGGTCTATACTGGTAGGGGAGTCTGTATTGAGGGGGGATCTATACTGAGGGTAGGAGTCTGTACTTTGTGGGGGGGTCTGTACTGAGGTGGGGCTATACTTGGTGAAGGGGGTCTATACTGACGTGGGACTATACTTGATGGGGGGGTGACACCAACCCTAGTGACACCACTACCACCCACTTCCTCCATCTTCTCCGGGCCAGCTCCAGCATGCTCTACTGCAAGGGTCCCCAACCCCCGGGCCGCACTGGCACTGGCAGGAGACATCTGCAGCCAGCGGCAGGAGGGGCATTCACCTTCCCAGGGCTCCAATGTGTCAGACTAGTGGCAGGCTGCAGGTGGCAAGTGGCACACTGCATCTGGTGGCAGGTGACGGTGGCAAGTGACACGCTGCATCTGGTGGCAGGCGACGGTGGCAAGTGAAACGCTGCATCTGGTGGCAGGTGACGGTGACAAGTGACACTCTGCATCTGGTGGCAGGCGACGTTGGCAAGTGACAAGATCCACTAATTCTGCATTATGGTGAGTTGAACAATTTGATCATCTTGACACCATATAATGGTGTCGGGATGATTTAAGTGCTAACACCAGCCATTCGCCTGATAAATCACCCGCTGCCAACACCCCCCCCCCCCCCGGTCCTCAAAACCCCCCCCCCTTGGTCCTTGTAAAAATTGTCCCTGAATGGCAGTTTGGAAATGTGGTCACCCTAAATAATGTCCTGCTTATGGCCAGTTTTACACTGCTGTATTCTATGGCGTGTCTTAATTCTTGTAGTAAAACTCCAGCCTGTGCTCTTTGTTTCTATTAAATTTGGGCCTAGCCATGGTCATTGAATTTGTCCTCATAATGGGTACAGGAGGTGTACAGACCCAGGAACTCAGCACAGGGATGGTGGAAACCCCTCACAATGGCCACAACAGGTGTACAGACCCAGGAACCAAGCAAAGGAACGGTGGGAACCCTTTAAAATGTGCACAGTAGGTATGCAGAGTTGGGAACTGAATATAAGCTTTCTGTGAAACCCTCATAATGGGCAGAGTGGGTGTACAGATGTGGACAGTCAGTGCAATGACATTCCCGGATTGGGCAGGACTATCCCGCATTTGAACCTTTGTCCCGCAATCCCGGAGTACAGGGGCTTTGTCTTGCATCACTCCATTATGTAAAACAGCAGAGCAGGTTATGCAGCAGTGTGCTGTAACATCCAGGGATTGGTGGGCAAACTGGCAGGGGGTACCTATAGCTGCATTAAGGGAAAGTGCAGCTGTCAAATTCAACCTCTGATGTTGGAGATGGGCAGGCCGATATGTACTTTTAGCCTTCTGACTCCACCCCACAAACAGAGCACCACCCCACTCCTCCCTGACCCCGCCCACCACAAAGCGTCACCTGGCCCTGACTTCAGCCAGCAGAGAGAGAGGCACCCTGCCCCTCCTTCTCACTTCGCCCACCACAGAGCGGCACGTGGCCCTTCCTCCTGACTCCGCCCACCGACGGTCTTCCGGTGACATGTGTGGTCTGGTGAGGACAGTGCTCCGGCGGGCAGTTGAGGGTGGATGCTGGGGCCCCCAGGAAACCAAGAGTAGTGCGGTGGCGGGGCCCCCCACTGTGCAAAGTTGGATCCTCACCCTGCAAGCTATGAACCCCAGGTGTGGGCAGTGGAGTTCACTAAGGCCAAGGAGATCAAGAAGGAGCTACAGAGGGTGAGTGGCTAAAACTCCCAGCATGACCAGAATGACAGGGGGACTAGATCTCCCAGCATTTACTGAATGATGGGGAGACTACAACCCCCAGCATGGCCTGAGTGACAGGGGGAACGACAACTCCCAGCATGGCCTGAGTGGCAGGGGAACTACAACCCCCAGCATGGCCTGAGTGACAGGAGGACTACAACCCCCAGCATGGCCTGAGTGACAGGGGGACTACAACTCCCAGCATATTCTATGTTACAGGGAAATTAGAAGTTCCTGTATGCATAGGATAACAAGGAACTGTATGTAGGTAACGCATTCCTGAACCTCACACTCTGTACATAACGCATTCCTGAACCTCACACTCTGTACGCAACGCATTCCTGAACCTCACACTCTGTACATAACGCATTCCTGAACCTCACACTCTGTACGCAACGCATTCCTGAACCTCACACTCTGTACGTAACTCATTCCTGAACATCACACTCTGTACGTAACGCATTCCTGAACATCACACTCTGTACGCAACGCATTCCTGAACCTCACACTCTGTACGTAACGCATTCCTGAACCTCACACTCTGTACATAACGCATTCCTGGACGTCACACTCTGTACGCAACGCATTCCTGAACGTCACACTCTGTACGCAACGCATTCCTGAACCTCACACTCTGTACATAACGCATTCCTGAACCTCACACTCTGTACGCAACGCATTCCTGAACGTCACACTCTGTACGCAACGCATTCCTGAACCTCACACTCTGTACGTAATGCATTCCTGAACCTCACACTCTGTACGTAATGCACTCCTGAACCTCACACTCTGTACATAACGCATTCCTGAACCTCACACTCTGTACGTAATGCATTCCTGAACCTCACACTCTGTACGTAATGCATTCCTGAACCTCACACTCTGTACGTAATGCATTCCTGAACCTCACACTCTGTACGTAATGCATTCCTGAACCTCAACCTCACACTCTGTACGAAAGGCATTCCTGAACCTCACACTCTGTACCTAATGCATTCCTGAACCTCACACTCTGTACGCAACTGATTCCTGAACCTCACACTCTGTACGCAACGCATTCCTGAACCTCACACTCTGTACATAACACATTCCTGAACGTCACACTCTGTACGCAACGCATTCCTGAACCTCACACTCTGTACATAACGCATTCCTGAACCTCACACTCTGTACGTAACGCATTCCTGAACCTCACACTCTGTACGTAACGTATTCCTGAACCTCACACTCTGTACGCAACGCATTCCTGAACCTCACACTCTGTACGCAACGCATTCCTGAACCTCACACTCTGTACATAACGCATTCCTGAACCTCACACTCTGTACGCAACGCATTCCTGAACCTCACACTCTGTACGTAACGCATTCCTGAACCTCACACTCTTTACGTAACACATTCCTGAACCTCACACTCTGTACGTAATGCATTCCTGAACCTCACACTGTTTACGTAACACATTCCTGAACCTCACACTCTGTACGTAACACATTCCTGAACCTCACACTCTGTACGTAATGCATTCCTGAACCTCACACTCTGTACGTAATGCATTCCTGAACCTCACACTCCGTACATAACGCATTCCTAAACCTCACACTCTGTACGTAACACATTCCTGAACCTCACACTCTGTACGTAACGCATTCCTGAACCTCACACTCTGTACATAACGCATTCCTGAACCTCACACTCTGTACATAACGCATTCCTGAACCTCACACTCTGAACATAACGCATTCCTGAACCTCACACTCTGTACGTAACGCATTCCTGAACCTCACACTCTGTACGTAATGCATTCCTGAACCTCACACTCTGTACGTAATGCATTCCTGAACCTCACATTCTGTACATAACGCATTCCTAAACCTCACACTCTGTACATAACGCATTCCTAAACCTCACACTCTGTACGTAAGGCATTCCTGAACCTCACACTATGTATGTAATGCATTCCTGAACATCATACTCTGTAAATAAACCAGTCCTGAACCTTACACTCTGTACGCAACTGATTCCTGAACTTCACACTCTGTACGCAACGCATTCCTGAACCTCACACTCTGTACGTAACGCATTCCTGAACCTCACACGCTGTACGCAACGCATTCCTGAACCTCACACTCTGTACGCAACGCATTCCTGAACCTCACACTCTGTACGCAACGCATTCCTGAACCTCACACTCTGTACATAACTCATTCCTGAACATCATACTCTGTACGTAACGCATTCCTGAACCTCACACTCTGTACGCAACGCATTCCTGAACCTCACACTCTGTACGTAACGCATTCCTGAACCTCACACTCTGTACGCAACGCATTCCTGAACCTCACACTCTGTACGTAACGCATTCCTGAACCTCACACTCTGTAAGCAACGCATTCCTGAACCTCACACTCTGTACGCAACGCATTCCTGAACCTCACACTGTTTACGTAACACATTCCTGAACCTCACACTCTGTACGCAACGCATTCCTGAACCTCACACTCTGTACGCAACGCATTCCTGAACCTCACACTCTGTACATAACGCATTCCTGAACCTCACACTCTGTACGCAATGCATTCCTGAACCTCACACTGTTTACGTAACACATTCCTGAACCTCACACTCTGTACGCAACGCATTCCTGAACCTCACACTCTGTACGCAACGCATTCCTGAACCTCACACTCTGTACGTAACGCATTCCTGAACCTCACACTCTGTACGCAACGCATTCCTGAACCTCACACTCTGTACATAACGCATTCCTGAACCTCACACTCTGTAAGCAACGCATTCCTGAACCTCACACTCTGTACGCAACGCATTCCTGAACCTCACACTGTACGTAACGCATTCCTGAACCTCACACTCTGTAAGCAACGCATTCCTGAACCTCACACTCTTTACGTAACGCATTCCTGAACCTCACACTCTGTATGCAGCTCATTCCTGAACTTCACACTCTGTACGCAACGCATTCCTGAACCTCACACTGTTTACGTAACACATTCCTGAACCTCACACTCTGTATGCAACGCATTCCTGAACCTCACACTCTGTACGCAATGCATTCCTGAACCTCACACTGTACATAATGCATTCCTGAATCTTTCCATAGTGTGTGCAAAACCATTTGTAATGGAGCTTTTTATTATTTTTTTTAAATGATTGTGCTGGGGTTTGTGTCTGTGAGACTCTTGCTTGTGGCACAGCAATCAAAGCAGGAAGCCCAGGTTCTGTTTAACCACGCCCCATAAGCCACTCCCACTCTTAATCATTTGGCCACAGCTGTTTTTGTCACGCCGTGTGTAGGGACACTTCCTCTCCCAAGTGTCCCTCATTCTAAAGTTCAAAAGTTGGGAGCTATGCAATGATGGTTGGAAACACAATTTCATCTGCTACAGCCTCCCCTTGCATCAAATAATTATTGTCTTTCTGTGGGCACCCAGTCTCTGTATTGTCACACAGACCTCATACTGATAATTGTTACACCAAGTGCATGGAGGGTGTTCAGAAATCAATGTGTGTATGTGAGTGTGCATTTATCCTTCTGTGTGTGTCCTCTTCCCCCGGGGATTCTTCTCTTCATATTAGACATGTGCACAGCAGAAAAATGTGTTTGTTTCGTTACGTTAGTTTTTTTATTTTTTTCGGGAAATTCTGGAATTTGAAAAATTCGGAAATTCTAAAAATTCGGAATTCTAAATTCGCAAATGTCGAAAATTCGGTAATTCAGAATTCGAAAATGCCAAAATTCGAAAAGTCGGAGATTCAGAAGTAAAAAATCTGAAAGGTCGGGAATTTGGAAATGTAAAAATAAGAAAAAAAATTTAAATAATAACTAATAATTAACTATTAAATTATAGGTATTGGAATTTTCTTTCAAATTTGGCTTTTAGTGAACTACCTATAATTTAATAGTTAGTAAAATAGTTAAGTTATTATTAGTTAGTTATAGCGGAGTTCCACCTAAAAGTGGAACTTCCGCTTTAAGGGAAGGTGACCCCCTGACATGCCACAATTGGCATGTTATTTTTTTGGGGGGCGGGTCGCTGTTTTCACCAGGTCCACTTCCTCTCCCAGTACCACGGCTCTGCAAGGAAGTTCACCTTCCTCCCCTCCCTCTCGGCGATCTTCTGGGACACGTCACAGGTCCCAGAAAATACGTTGGCCATTCACAAGGCGCAGCACGACTCGCGCATGTGCAGTGCGCGCCCGGCTTTGGAGCCAAAGCCGGGTGCCCACACTTGTGATGCCGGTGCCGCCAAGGGGAGGGGGTCAAGAGCGAGCTCTCGGGCGACCGTATCCCTGGTTCCTGGGACAGGTGAGTGTCCGGTTGTTAAAAGTCAGCAGCTACACTTTTTGTAGCTGCTGACTTTTACCAGGGTGGAATTACGCTTTCTTATTTCCGATTTTCAAATTATCTGGTTTTTGAATTTTCAAATTTCTGGATTTTCGGCTTTTCCGATTGCCGGATTTCTGAATTTTCAAATTTCCGATTTTTCAATTTTCGGATTACCGAATTTTTGAATTAAAAAAAAAATGAAAATTCGGAAAAATTCGGAAATTCAGATTCATCCGAATTCCTAAATTTTGGAAAATTTGTTGAAAAACAAATTTGGAACAAAACTAGTTGCACATGTCTACTTCACATCCCAGCCCATTATATCTCATACGCAGACACACACAGGTCACTGCCATACAAAGCCATTTATTTCTAGAGAGAGAAAAGCAGAAGAAAGATTTCCATGTTACAGGAGAGGATCTGACGTCTGATCAATATGAAGATTATTGATGAACCTCCAACTAATCAATATCACTTTCCTGTGATCAGATGAATGGAATTCCAGAATTTGTACAATGGATCAATTCCAGAGATCCAATGACTGAAATCCATTCATCCTACAAAACAGATTTACTGACCACCCTTCCCGGAATGTCCATATCACAGATTGTTCCCAGGAAAGAAGTCATTATTGATGGGATAGAAGAAGACCAACATCCTCTATACAAGTCACTCCTCCATTTCTAATAAACATCGCCTATTCCCCAATGGAAACATTTGTATCTTTACAAAGATCTGATCTCTGTGTATGGAGTGAGCGCAGTGTCCGGATGATGAGGAGGAAACATTGTCACATCATCAGAAACACTGCAACACCCCACCTAGACATCTCCTTTCCTTTGCTGCAGATAAATACCATTGGGGTGCATTTAAGGAAAAATTGCATAGCTGTTCATCCATCAACACTACATCTAAATTCTGCAGGCTCACCGCTCAGAGGGTAACACAGCTCGTGTGGATCTGGTGTGCTGACTCACAAGGGCAGGTGCAGGCTGATGAAGCAATCAAGTAGTAACAGCAACAAGGTTGGAAGTAGCCGCACTCAAACGATCCAATTTCCAAAAACGATTTATTGCATCAAAGGGTGATATAGACAACGAACGAAAGGTCCATCTGACGCGTTTGGCACCCTACAGTAGGTGCTTACTCATAGCTACGAGTAAGCACCTACTGTAGGGTGCGAAACGCGTCAGTTGGACCTTTCGTTCGTTGTCTATATCACCCTTTGATGCAATAAATCGTTTTTGGAAATTGGATCGTTTGAGTGCCGTTTTTGGAAATTGGATCGTTTGAGTGCGGCTACTTCCAACCTTGTTGCTGTTACTACATCTAAATTCATTCTATACAAAAAGGGCTAAATGGAGTGTTTTCAGACCTTTGCAGACAAGTAAATGGGGAAAATATCGCATTATGGGCACTAGGTGGAGGTGAGGAGCATACTTGATTTCAATGACACTCAGCACCATCTAGTGGCCATAATGAGGTATTTTTCACATTCAATGAATAACATTTAATCTGCAGAGAATGTAGACTGAGAACAGTCCCCTTTACCCCAATTTGACATAACAAATTGATATACAGTTTTAATGGACAAACAGCTGTAGATTTTTTTTTTTTTGTAAATACTCCCCATTGTCATGAGATATCATTTTGGCTGTATTACGTCAAGCAATGATAAGAATTTTACAACCCTGTGTTAGAAAATATATCTATAAAAAAAGATGGAAACAAGTAAAGAGTCTTGTGTATTCATGGAGAAAACATTTCTCTTGTAGGTCCATATTTTACCCAGAATTGGTTCTGATCAGGTCCGGTTGGGGAAAGGTTGGCAGGATTAGGAAAGTTTGAATCAATGAGATTGAAAAGTTGAATTTTCTAGATCTGGTTCTTTCTCGGGAGGGGTGTAGTATGAAAAGTCAATCATTTATACCCATTAGGATGAGTGTCCTGATCTGTCTGGAAAGCCGAGGATGTCTTTCATTGTAGAAGGAATTGGGTTCTCATCCTGTAGAATACAATGTTTCAATCTCTTGAGGTCTTCATCGAAATTGCTGTTCTCTGGAGCTCTTCATCAGGATCGGTGTGATGGGAATCTGATCTCTCTGTAACAGGCAGGCCTTGTATAAAAGCAGAAACCAGCAGAATGGAAGGTGGTGCAGAGATAAGTGCCCCACTCAGGATTCAGTTAATGGAGAAGAGGGCAGTCCAACGCATCTCAGTTATCATCAAGTTCCTCAGCGTTCTTATTGGCTGGCACAGGCTTCAAGGACCTCACTTTATTATTCCATCTAATTCCAGAATAATCTGGAACTTTATCTCCCGCCAAAGTGATCATCTTATGCCCTTTAAAATGCTCATTAGAGTAGAGGATCCAAGCTCCACTGGCCACTGTGTGTGATGAAGCCTTGTCATTATGAAATCCATACTTCTTCAGGGAATCCTCAGCCTCATGCAGGGTCACTGATTTGCCCTCGTAGTTGGCATGTTCAAACAGGGTGATCCTGTGATGTTTCAGACGGCCTTCCACATGCCTCACAGAGCTGATTTTTTGGTCCCACGATGAAAGTGAGCTGTAATCGCCTTCCCTGAAGGCTTTAAACTCCCCGTCAGCTCCGTAGTTAGTCTCACTATAGACAATCCATGGGTCTCCAAGGACTTTGAGGGATCGGGCTTTCTGAAGGAAGCCGACTGATGACAGGTCAGGGTTGTCCTGGTCTATGGTCACATCCATTCCCTGGAACTCTAAGGAATCATAGAGCTGAAGAATGCTCATCTTCCACTGCTATGGAAAGGTGAAGTTCTGATAGGAACAGACGTCTCTGCAGGTTGATGAGAGTTTTCTCTTCAGCTGTACAAAAGCCTCATCAATACAAAGACCTCAGTGCTGAACTCAGCATCACTTCCTTTTCTGGGCAGTTACTTAATTTCCTCTAAATATTTGTAGATTCTGAGTTATAAAATGTACCGGAAACCTATGGTAACATTATTTGTAATAGGTGACCTGACAGGGTGACCACTGTCTATAAAGGCTTTTAAGCATTTCTTACCTTATCCAAAACGAATGAAAAAAAAGTTTAACTAATCCCGGCACATGTCTGATTTGCATTTTAGGGATTTTGGCATCATTGTCCAAATAGTATCATTACTCATTGATCAATGACATTTCCCAGGATACCAGCTGGCTTTTTTACAAGTCAGGGATAGTGGTTGTCAAGACACCAGTGGTCACTGGCATTCTAGCAACCAATAACTAGGAAATGCCGGTACCTCTATGAAGTTCTTTCTGAATCTGATGAGCCTAAGGATCTAGGGATACCATGGGAAAAGGACACAGCTTTGGAAGAGGTGCCAAAGATAAATGCCATGGGGTGAGAGTAATTTTTGCTGGCCCATTTGGCTCCCCTGTTCTCAGTCAGGCTAGACTGGTTGAGTGGAGGAGGACTCCTCTATTCCTTTCCAAGTTGAATCAAACCATGTAGAGCCCAAAGTTGTGGAATCAAAAATGAATTGAGAAATGTAGATGTAGAGATGAATATATCCACGGAGTCAAGTTCCCTGGTGATGGGTTGAGTGTCAAAGCTGGAAGTAGAAGCTTCAGTGCATAGTGAGGATGATCCACGACTAGTGCCCATGCTGATCCAAAACAGTGGTGTTGTGTCCAGGGGAGAGGGTATGGCAATTGTCAACCGAATGATTGCGAAGCTGAAAGTGGGCTGAGACTAATGTGAACAATGAGGTACCAAGGGCCTTAGGTCCTACCCCAATGCTGGCAGTGGAGACAAATACAGTTTCAGGTGTTCAGGCTTCTGGTCTGATGAAGTGGAGTGATGGAGAATGAAGAAGATTTTGAGGTTGCAGAGGAAAACGTGGATCTGCTTTCAGGCTGGGAAGACTTTAGTTCTTATGTGCCAAGGAGACCAGGGCAAGAGCAAAGGTTGACTAGCCCATCACGTCTACAATGCTATAGGGTTCAGAAGATCTGTGACAAGTACGGTGTCACTTTTCCATATGTGCCAGAAACCCTGTTTTGCGTGGGAATAGGTAAATTATACTCTGACTCATATGTAGCCTGAGTCTGTAATTGGGTTATTAGAGTTTAGGCTGGATGACGCATGTAGACAGGCCTCTGGTGCCTCCCCCTGGATCTGGAAAGTTGGAGAACATTCTATATACTAGAGGGCAGAGGTGGGGAGGAGCTATTCTGCATATTTGGAGGCCCTTGGCCAATCCCCAGGAGTGGGCCTGGTAAGGAACCAAGGTACCCTTAATTAGAGATGGCCCATGCCAGCAGGGGAGTCAGGTGGAAGATGGAGAAGCAGTGCTAAGGGGAATCTGGCCCTCAGGAGTTTTACCTCGGGCTGAATCTTGGAAGGCTAGCCTGGAAGCAGGCCTGGACTGGCGTGGGCCCGGGGCTGCTGGGCCGCTTGTAGGCCTGGCTGTGACATCCAACATGCAGTCTGCAGAGTTGGCCATGGGTTCCTCTATGCAGGGCTGACCGCTAGTGCTCTTCATATTCTGGCTGGTGGTGGGAGAAGCGGAAGGAGTCTCTTCATTACCTGCCCACCAAGCCGTTCCATGGCAACCCAGGCTGCCACAGAGCTGAACTTCCAGAGCAGAGCGGAGGACATGGGAAAAGGTCCAGCTGACGCATTTCGCACCATACAGTAGGTGCTTACTCATAGCTACGAGTAAGCGCCTACTGTAGGGTGCGAAACGCGTCAGCTGGACCTTTCGTTCGTTGTCTATATCACCCTTTGATGCAATAAATCGTTTTTGGAAATTGGATCGTTTGAGTGCGGCTACTTCCAACCTTGTTGCTGTTACTACATCTAAATTCATTCTATACAAAAAGGGCTAAATGGAGTGTTTTCAGACCTTTTCAGACAAGTAAATGGGGAAAATATCGCATTATGGGCACTAGGTGGAGGTGAGGAGCATACTTGATTTCAATGACACTCAGCACCATCTAGTGGCCATAATGAGGTATTTTTCACATTCAATGAATAACATTTAATCTGCAGAGAATGTAGACTGAGAACAGTCCCCTTTACCCCAATTTGACATAACAAATTGATATACAGTTTTAATGGACAAACAGCTGTAGATTTTTTTTTTTTTTGTAAATACTCCCCATTGTCATGAGATATCATTTTGGCTGTATTACGTCAAGCAATGATAAGAATTTTACAACCCTGTGTTAGAAAATATATCTATAAAAAAAGATGGAAACAAGTAAAGAGTCTTGTGTATTCATGGAGAAAACATTTCTCTTGCAGGTCCATATTTTACCCAGAATTGGTTCTGATCAGGTCCGGTTGGGGAAAGGTTGGCAGGATTAGGAAAGTTTGAATCAATGAGATTGAAAAGTTGAATTTTCTAGATCTGGTTCTTTCTCGGGAGGGGTGTAGTATGAAAAGTCAATCATTTATACCCATTAGGATGAGTGTCCTGATCTTTCTGGAAAGCCGAGGATGTCTTTCATTGTAGAAGGAATTGGGTTCTCATCCTGTAGAATACAATGTTTCAATCTCTTGAGGTCTTCATCGAAATTGCTGTTCTCTGGAGCTCTTCATCAGGATCGGTGTGATGGGAATCTGATCTCTCTGTAACAGGCAGGCCTTGTATAAAAGCAGAAACCAGCAGAATGGAAGGTGGTGCAGAGATAAGTGCCCCACTCAGGATTCAGTTAATGGAGAAGAGGGCAGTCCAACGCATCTCAGTTATCATCAAGTTCCTCAGCGTTCTTATTGGCTGGCACAGGCTTCAAGGACCTCACTTTATTATTCCATCTAATTCCAGAATAATCTGGAACTTTATCTCCCGCCAAAGTGATCATCTTATGCCCTTTAAAATGCTCATTAGAGTAGAGGATCCAAGCTCCACTGGCCACTGTGTGTGATGAAGCCTTGTCATTATGAAATCCATACTTCTTCAGGGAATCCTCAGCCTCATGCAGGGTCACTGATTTGCCCTCGTAGTTGGCATGTTCAAACAGGGTGATCCTGTGATGTTTCAGACGGCCTTCCACATGCCTCACAGAGCTGATTTTTTGGTCCCACGATGAAAGTGAGCTGTAATCGCCTTCCCTGAAGGCTTTAAACTCCCCGTCAGCTCCGTAGTTAGTCTCACTATAGACAATCCATGGGTCTCCAAGGACTTTGAGGGATCGGGCTTTCTGAAGGAAGCCGACTGATGACAGGTCAGGGTTGTCCTGGTCTATGGTCACATCCATTCCCTGGAACTCTAAGGAATCATAGAGCTGAAGAATGCTCATCTTCCACTGCTATGGAAAGGTGAAGTTCTGATAGGAACAGACGTCTCCGCAGGTTGATGAGAGTTTTCTCTTCAGCTGTACAAAAGCCTCATCAATACAAAGACCTCAGTGCTGAACTCAGCATCACTTCCTTTTCTGGGCAGTTACTTAATTTCCTCTAAATATTTGTAGATTCTGAGTTATAAAACGTACCGGAAACCTATGGTAACATTATTTGTAATAGGTGACCTGACAGGGTGACAACTGTCTATAAAGGCTTTTAAGCATTTCTTACCTTATCCAAAACGAATGAAAAAAAAGTTTAACTAATCCCGGCACATGTCTCATTTGGATTTTAGGGATTTTGGCATCATTGTCCAAATAGTATCATTACTCATTGATCAATGACATTTCCCAGGATACCAGCTGGCTTTTTTACAAGTCAGGGATAGTGGTTGTCAAGACACCAGTGGTCACTGGCATTCTAGCAACCAATAACTAGGAAATGCCGGTACCTCTATGAAGTTCTTTATGAATCTGATGAGCCTAAGGATCTAGGGATACCATGGGAAAAGGACACAGCTTTGGAAGAGGTGCCAAAGATAAATGCCATGGGGTGAGAGTAATTTTTGCTGGCCAATTTGGCTCCCCTGTTCTCAGTCAGGCTAGACTGGTTGAGTGGAGGAGGACTCCTCTATTCCTTTCCAAGTTGAATCAAACCATGTAGAGCACAAAGTTGTGGAATCAAAAATGAATTGATCAATGTAGATGTAGAGATGAATATATCCACGGAGTCAAGTTCCCTGGTGATGGGTTGAGTGTCAAAGCTGGATGTAGAAGCTTCAGTGTATAGTGGGGATGATCCACGACTAGTGCCCCTGCTGATCCAAAACAGTGGTGTTGTGTCCAGGGGAGAGGGTATGGCAATTGTCAACCGAATGATTGCGAAGCTGAAAGTGGGCTGAGACTAATGTGAACAATGAGGTACCAAGGGCCTTAGGTCCTACCCCAATGCTGGCAGTGGAGACAAATACAGTTTCAGGTGTTCAGGCTTCTGGTCTGATGAAGTGGAGTGATGGAGAATGAAGAAGATTTTGAGGTTGCAGAGGAAAACGTGGATCTGCTTTCAGGCTGGGAAGACTTTAGTTCTTATGTGCTAAGGAGACCAGGGCAAGAGCAAAGGTTGACTAGCCCATCTCGTCTACAATGCTATAGGGTTCAGAAGATCTGTGACAAGTACGGTGTCACTTTTCCATATGTGCCAGAAACCCTGTTTTGCGTGGGAATAGGTAAACTATACTCTGACTCATATGTAGCCTGAGTCTGTAATTGGTTTATTAGAGTTTAGGCTGGATGACGCATGTAGACAGGCCTCTGGTGCCTCCCCCTGGATCTGGAAAGTTGGAGAACATTCTATATACTAGAGGGCAGAGGTGGGGAGGAGCTATTCTGCATATTTGGAGGCCCTTGGCCAATCCCCAGGAGTGGGCCTGGTAAGGAACCAAGGTACCCTTAATTAGAGATGGCCCATGCCAGCAGGGGAGTCAGGTGGAAGATGAAGAAGCAGTGCTAAGGGGAGTCTGGCCCTCAGGAGTTTTACCTCGGGCTGAATCTTGGAAGGCTAGCCTGGAAGCAGGCCTGGACTGGCGTGGGCCCGGGGCTGCTGGGCCGCTTGTAGGCCTGGCTGTGACATCCAACATGCAGTCTGCAGAGTTGGCCACGGGTTCCGCTATGCAGGGCTGACCGCTAGTGCTCTTCATATTCTGGCTGGTGGTGGGAGAAGCGGAAGGAGTCTCTTCATTACCTGCCCACCAAGCCGTTCCATGGCAACCCAGGCTGCCACAGAGCTGAACTTCCAGAGCAGAGCGGAGGACATGGGAAAAGGTCCAGCTGACGCGTTTCGCACCATACAGTAGGTGCTTACTCATAGCTACGAGTAAGCACCTACTGTAGGGTGCGAAACGCGTCAGCTGGACATTTCGTTCGTTGTCTATATCACCCTTTGATGCAATAAATCGTTTTTGGAAATTGGATCGTTTGAGTGCGGCTACTTCCAACCTTGTTGCTGTTACTACATCTAAATTCATTCTATACAAAAAGGGCTAAATGGAGTGTTTTCAGGCTCTGACCTTTGCAGACAAGTAAATGGGGAAAATATTGCATTATGGGCACTAGGTGGAGGTGAGGAGCATACTTGATTTCAATGACACTCAGCACCATCTAGTGGCCATAATGAGGTCCAAGAGCTCCACTGACGGTCTGACCCTGCCCCATGCAGCCTGTGTGCTCGGGAGTGAATGGCTCAGTAGAACAGGAATCAGAGTGGCAGCCCCACCCCGTGGATCACTGTATGCCCCAGCCAGTAGAGAGGGGGCAGGGCCGGAAGCTACACCGATGATCTGACCCCACCCCATTCAGCCTGTGTGCTCGGGAGTGAGCGCAGTGTAGAGAGATGAGAGATCGGAGTGGGAGCCCCGCCCCCTGGACCTCTGTGTATGGTAAGCAGGCTGGCCATGTCCTTACACCCATAGAATGCCTGACTGCTCTTCATGAAACTCTGAGCTGTGCTATTCAATTGTAAAGTTGTGCATTGTTGAAAGCTATCTGACCATCTCCTGTACCATGCCGCAGTCTGTGGTAATATCCTGTACCATGCCGCAGTCTCTGGTAATCCCCTGTACCATGCTGCAGTCTCTGGTAATCTCCTGTACCATGCCGCAGTCTCTGGTAATCTCCTGTACCATGTCGCAGTCTCTGGTAATCTCCTGTACCATGCAGCAGTCTCTGGTCATCTCTTGTACTATGTCACAGTCTCTGGTGATCTCCTGTACCATGTCGCAGTCTCTGGCAATCTCCTGTACCATGTCACAGTCTCTGGTAATCTACTGTACCATGTCACAGTCTCTGGCCATCTCCTGTACCATGTCACAGTCTCTGGTAATCTCCTGTACCATTTTGCAGTCTCTGGTAATCTCCTATACCATGTCGCAGTCTCTGGTCATCTCTTGTACCATGTCACAGTCTCTGGTGATCTACTGTACCATGTCACAGTCTCTGGTGATCTCCTGTACCATGCCGCAGTCTCTGGTGATCTTCTGTACTATGTCGCAGTCTCTGGTGATCTCCTGTAAAATGTCACAATCTCTGGTAATCTCCTGTACCATGCCGCAGTCTCTGGTAATCTCCTGTACCATGTCACAGTCTCTGGTGATCTTCTGTACAATGTTTCAGCCTCTGGTGATCTCCTGTACCATGCCTCAGTCTCCAGTGTTCTCCTGTACCATGTCACAGTCTCTGGTGATCTTCTGTACCATGTCGAAGTCTCTGGTGATCTCCTGTACCATGCTGCAGTCTCTGGTGATCTCCTGTACCATGTCGCAGTCTCTGGTCATCTCTTGTACCATGTCGCAGTCTCTGGTGATCTCCTGTACCATGTCGCAGTCTCTGGTAATCTCCTGTACCATGACGCAGTTTCTGGTGATCTCCTCTACCATTCCGCAGACTCTGGTAATCCACTGTACCATGTCACATTCTCTGATGATCTCCTGTACCATGTCACAGTCTCTGGTAATCTACTGTACCATGTCACAGACTCTGGTGATCTCCTGTACCATGCCGCAGTCTCTGGTCATTTCCTGTAGTATGTCCGCAGTCTCTGACAGCCTTCTGTAGTATGTCTGCAGTCTCTGACCTTCTCCTGTAGTATATTTGCAGTTTCTGACCCTCACATGTAGTGTGTTTGCAGTTTCTGGCCCTTGCATGTAGTATGTTTGCAGTCTCTGGTCCTCACATGTAGTATGTTTGCAGTCTCTGGCCCTCACATGTAGTATGTTTGCAGTCTCTGGCCCTCACATGTAGTATGTTTGCAGTTTCTGGCCCTCACATGTAGTATGTTTGCAGTTTCTGGCCCTCACATGTAGTGTGTTTGCAGTTTCTGGCCCTCACATGTAGTATGTTTGCAGTCTCTGGTCCTCACATGTAGTATGTTTGCAGTCGCTGGCCCTCACATGTATTGTGTTTGCAGTCTCTGGTCCTCACATGTAGTATGTTTGCAGTCCCTGGTCCTCACATGTAGTATGTTTGCAGTCCCTGGTCCTCACATGTAGTATGTTTGCAGTCTCTGGCCCTCACATGTAGTGTGTTTGCAGTCTCTGGTCCTCACATGTAGTATGTTTGCAGTCCCTGGTCCTCACATGTAGTATGTTTGCAGTCTCTGACCCTCACATGTAGTATGTTTGCAGTCTCTGGCCCTCACATGTAGTGTGTTTGCAGTCTCTGGTCCTCACATGTAGTATGTTTGCAGTCCCTGGTCCTCACATGTAGTATGTTTGCAGTCACCGGCCCTCACATGTAGTATGTCTGCAATCTCTGACCCTCTCCTGTTGTATGTGTATTAATGTGCCACTTTACTTGATCAATTATTTGGGATTGCTCCACTGCTCAATGAGGGGTAATGATGTGCGGTAACCTGTAGCAACCAATCAGTGAACAGTAGGGATCTGCTGTAATCTCTTGCAACCAATCAATGAGTGGTAATGATGTGCATTAACCTCTAGCAACCAATCGACAAGCAGAAGTGATGTAACTTCTAGCAACTAGTCAGGGAGCGATAATGATGGGCTGTAAACTCTGGCAACCAATTGCAAATGCTGCATGATCTGCTGCAGTTAACTTATTTTGAGTCTAACTGCAATTTTTCTCAGAATGGAGGGGGCCCCAAGAAAATGTTTGCCCTTGGTCCAATCAATATTAAAGATGGCCCTGCTTGTTTGCACATGCGGCCCACAACCTCTCCTGGCAATCAGGACCCCAGGAGAGGAGGAGGCACAGAGAAGCCGTGGCTAAGGAGGCCTTCTGCACCTCCCACCTTCAGTATATGCGGCCATAGCACCTTGCTGTCTCAGACCCGCCTCCCGCACATGAAAGCCTGCGAGGTGCTGATGCAGCCAGGGTTCTCTCTCTAGAGGGATGTCCGTCACCAACCTGGGAGCTGTGGCAGGAACAGTCACGCTAACTCAGGACCGCAGCACCCTTCCCCAGTGTCCAGTCTGCTCCCTCGCCTCATGGTTTCCCTTGCTCCTAGGCAGCCTGTAAGTGTAAGATTCCTCCCCTGTGTCTGTGGGCTGCAGGGGTGTATAGTAGGGATTACAATGGGGCCATCTGGTCTTCAGTACTACATGTCCCAGGATCCTTTGCACCCTGGTGCCCCTCCTGGAATGGCTCCTCTCCTCCTCTCAATGAGGAATCAGGGGAGGGAGCAGGATGGGAGGCTGCCTGTGCTAGCCATATTGAGAGTTCAATATGGCTAGCACAGGCATGGTGGTCATCAACCACCCCCGTAAACGTGCCCACCCCCCGGGCTGCTAAGTATAAAATGCCCAGCCTATTTTTTGTCCCAGTCTGGGCCTGCCTGGAAGGATCCCACCATGGGAAGCAGTTGGAGGGACCCTAACTGGAGAGGCAGCAGGAGCAAGCAAGGACAGTGAGCAGATCAGCACGGTGCAGGGACAGAAAAGGGGAGAGACTGCCAGCTGCAGAAGATCTTTTTTAAAGACTGCGGTGTGCCAAGTGTTCATCCAAGCTTGTCCTGGGCAGTCTCCATGTGCATGCCAGTCAGGAGGACTGGGAAGAGAACACAGCCAGGTGAGAGCATTTCTATAAGCAGTAGAGCTGGGATTAGTGTCTACAGGGAAGTAGAAGGTGGTGTGAGATGCTGGTCACTCCACACTTGCTACTTCACCAAGGGACTGAGAGTTCTTATCCTGTAATGGGCTATTGCTGAGCTAAGGAGAGACTGTTAGTTCCTCCAGGAGTGATCCAGCCGTACAAAAATGAACCACGATTTTGAAGGAGGAAGAAAGAAGAGGAATTTGTCTGTAGGGAGGAAGTTGTCCCTGGTTTTGTTGGTTGGACATTTTCAAGTTGGACATCCCAATATCCCTTACCCCTTCTAAGTTATCATCCCCTAATAAAACAACAAAACAAGCCAAAGGACTGATTTTTGTGTCTGGATGAAAGAAGGAAATGCTGTGTGCTTGGCTGTGTAGCAGTGGGGAATCTACAACATCAGCAACTCATACTGGGGTAATGCTACATGTATATAGCACCTCCTTGGTACCAGAGATGCTTGGGAAGAAATAATGGTGCGTGGTTGTTAAGCAGGCTGAAGGAGTCCCTTTGGGGTAAGCCTTGGAGCACTATTAAGAAGGGACATCAATTATGGATGACTATTGGAGAAATTCAGTAACATAGAAAGATTGTGCGAAACCCCCAGTTCTTGTAAGTGTCTGCAAAGTAATGGTGAAGAAGGAAACACTTAAAAATGTGTGTTGTTTTAACATCTCCTGATGGTTAAAGTAAAGCTTCTGCAAAGCTAATGATGATGACAACGGTGAGAAATCCTCAGGTAGACATTACGTGGTCATCGGGCTAGAAGATTAGGACCAGTCAAGATGGTGGAATGGCTTTTCAATACAGGTATGAGTATCTACACTCTCTAATGAAACCACCAATTGTGGAAGGGAGTTCCACATCCTTACTGCCCTAATAGTAAAGACCACCTTCTCATCCAACTTTATTGTGTGGCCATGTGTCTTCTTTAGAGACCTAAGATTAAAAAGTTTCTTCCCAAGGCTAGAGTCACCATTCAAAGATCTGTATATCGCTATCATATCCCCTTTTGGGCGTATCTTTTCCAGGGAGAATGTGTTTAATGGTTGTAGTCATTCCTCATAACTGAGGTCCTCAATCCTCAAAACCTGAAATGCTTAGTTGCCCTCCTCTAGGCTCTTTCCAGTTCCAGGACATCCTTCCTGAGCATCAGTGACCACAACTGGATGGAAGACCGAACCAGAGTTTGGTAAAGTGGTAGGATTATTGCTTTATCTCTTCAGTAAACCCATTTTAATTTCAATAGATTTTTATTGATTTTAAGTTTACAATACAAAATTCAAAACAGTAAGGCATCATGTTGTCATCACTATACAGCAAGTAAGATACTGTTGAGGCTTAACATGTACATTCAAACAACAAGGTATGCATCAGTTGAGTTTCACATTAATATTGAGGGGTCTCGCGTCCCTGAGCCCCAGCACCCCACTGGGAACAAACTGTGCTCTGGGGTAGGGACTGAGACACTATGAGTGGAAGATTATCAGACAAGGAAGCACTGATAGGGATTGTGACGCTGCAGGTGATGCTACTTAGAGAGTATATCATAATATAGAAGAAAGAAAGTAAGTAGGGGAAATAGGGGGGGGAGAAAAGGGGGGGGAGGGGACAAGGAGAGAGAGGCGCCTCTAAGTGTAATATGCACAATTTATTAACCACCTCCCACCCGGCCACTGTACATATACAATATTATGTGGTGATAGCACTAAACTGAGTATGTGAGAGATATCTAGTGATGATATATTATGATAATATTAGTATAAATGAGTATCACGGTATATAATTTGTAGTGATCAACTCCCTGAAACAGAGTGCAATACATAAATTGATTATTTGATTGATCATTATGATCACAGGATCCAGCTGAGCGGAGATCGGGATTCGGGCGCAGTGACTGGCCCTCCCGATCATGTGACGGCTGTGTCCAATCACAGCCGTCACATTGTAAACAGAGACGAATGTCTCTGTGACAGTTCTCCCCCCGCCGAGCTCAGTGAGAGCTCAGTGCAGGGGGGGGGGGTGAAAGGGGGGAGCTGCAGCTCTGTGACAGCTTTCTGCATGATGAGGATTTCACGCAGAAAGCTGTCACAGATCTCCCCCCACACAGTGCACCAAGCACACTGATACCCCATGTCCCTGTAAACATAAGTGTCCCCATAAAAGAGCCCCCAAAACATCTGTATGTCCCCCATCACATCTGTCACCATACACAAAACATCTGTCACAGTCCCCAAACATCTGTCACAGTCCCCAAACATCTGTCAACATACCACTGTCTACAAACTCCTGACACTGTCTACAAACCCCTGACACTGTCTACAAACCCCTGACACTGTCTACAAAAC
>BLSH010495632.1:51320-62391 GCA_018402905.1 Glandirana rugosa | reverse complement strand
TTATGTATCTAGATAACTCGAGTTAAGTACCACTCATGTTATCCGGTCTGTCATGGCCCAATAGGAATAACAGGATTCCAGCTGTTTTTTCAACGATAGACTTCATATTATGTTGCTACGTAAGTTTGTCTGATGTTATGTTATGTTATGAAGAATAAACCAAAAAGATTTTCTAATGATGTCGTTCATGCAAGAGGTTCTTCGATGAAAGCCGAGAAAGGATTTTCAACAGTGCTGAGTGCATATTTTTTTTGTTTTTTAAAAAGAGACTTACCTCATCCTTGTACCCTCTGGGACCCACATCCATGACCAGACGAAGGGCAGCAGTGGGATTTTGATAAGTTAGCGCCTAGCTATAAGGTCCTGAAGAAGCAACTTTTTTGTCGACCTTAGGACAATAAGGATAACCCGGTACTGTCTGGCCTATTGTACTCACCATGAATTGAGCTCAATAGATCTATGTATTAAGAGTATTGTTTTACATATTTTTTAAATGATTTTAATAAAACGTCAGATTTTATATTTACATCTGAATGTTGCCGTCCTTTCTGATAATGTCACAGTCCACCGATATTAGCGCCAAGTTAGCGCCTAGATTAAACAATTAAAGGTCTTTGTCTCCTATTTGGACAATCAGCTTACTTTGCGGGTCCAACACGCTGAAATAGAGCATGGACTGGAGATGGCCCGACTCCAAAAGATAAAGGAGCGCCACACCATAATTGGATAGAAAAAAAAACAAGTCATATAAAAACAGCACCGCTCCCACCTCATCGGGCCTTACCATTGAATAAAACTTGGACGCACTCAGAGGAAATAATGACTTAACAGATTTATATCAGAACCGCTATTGAACTCTACTCCTGGAGGAACAATTTTTTTTTTTTTATAAGGAGACAGTGCTAACATCAATGACTGGAATGTGTATAAAACAGTCTCCCACGACCATCGCTCTGACACCAGCCGTCTAACTATTGTCACAATGTTGACATTTGTGTACTTTGCTCAACAGGTAACAAAAATCTGCCTTGTCTCGTTAGTGGGTCTTCTCTATAAATGCACTAGTAGAGTTTGGAATGTTGCTGAATGGTTATATAAACTATTAGACTGTACGCCTCTATCTAACAAATGCATATGAGTATTGACCTAATACTAATAAACTTTGTTTAAAAGTGTAGACCAATTTAACTTATGATGATTCTTGGTCGGCTAATCAGGCCAGCAGAGTATGAGACATGTTTATGTGTATATAAATAGGAGTGCTCATTGATATGTTTGTGTTTTAGTGACTGCATTAGGATCCAAGTCCCTGAAGAAGCCCAAATAGTTGGGGGAAACGCGTCGGACTACTTTGGATCATTACGTTAATCTTGGGTATAAGAATACCACCCTGGTGTCTAATTACGATCCAAACCCTGAAGAAGCCCAAATAGTTGGGCGAAACGCGTCGGACTACTTTGGATCATTACGTTAATCTTGGGTATAAGAATACCACCCTGGTGTCTAATGTATATGTCATACAGCCAGGAATGTCTGGTATTTTGTTCACACGTATACCATGTACTGTATACACCGTCACTGTTTAATGATACTTCCTATTTGTACAAGTGGGTTGGCCACTGATATATTCAGTTGAGCTTGCACCATGCACATTTTTATGTATTAAATAAAGTGTATGTTTTATCCCATTTTTGTGTAGTTCTTCAGGGAAGGGGGTAACCAGCCCTTTGAAAGTCCCAACTCTTTCCGCTCTTTCAAATTTTCAATTCCTGGAGGAACAAGTTGACAGCAGTTGATGAGAAGCAATGAAGGATGAAGGCTCCATTATTACTGCTCAGCAACTGCTGTCAGGTTGTTCCTCTATGAGGGGAGTTTATCACCCTACTGTTCAAGTTTCATTAAAGATTGCTGCATCGCTTTCTACTGTAACTGTATCTTTTGCAAAGCTTGTTCGTCATAAGCAATAATCAGTGTCATCATTTGTAGATAGCAGTTGGGGAGCATCAACTTCACACTCTGTAACAAAATGGTATAAATAAATGATTACTATTATTATTATACAGGATTTATATAGCGCCAACAGTTTGCGCAGCGCTTTACAACATGGGGCAGGCAGTACAGTTAGAATACAATTCAATACAGGAGGAATCAGAGGGCCCTGCTCCTTAGAGCTTACAATCTAGGAGGGAGGGTCAAGTGATACAAAAGGTAATAACTGTGGGGGATGAGCTGATTGAGAAAATGAGAATACAGTTATTAGGTGGGGGTAGGATGGGCTTCTCTGAAGAGGAGGGTTTTCAGGGAACATCTAAAAGCTAATAGAGGAGGAGATAATCTGACAGATTGGGTTAAGGAGATCCATAGGATTGGAGAAGCTCTGGAAAAGTCCTGGAGGAATGCATGGGAAGTAATGAGGGAGCTGGAGAGCAGGAGGTCTTTAAGAGGATGATTAGATAGATCAATATACCAGCGCCAACCCAGCAATTTAATACATAGTCCACATAATAAAAAGTGGCATGGTGCTCCAAAGTGCTCTTCCTTGCATCTATATAATACTAGGTGCAGTATAGTGGCAAAGTGACTGGTGACCCTCTTGTGCCCTCACTCACCAGACGGAATGGACCTACTGCTTTTCAGTCAGTGGGTCAGGCAAGCTGTATTCTGGTGGGGGCAAGGATCCCGATCCAAATCGGATTTTTGGGATTATCCGTGCGTTCAGACACCAATAATCAAATGGATCCCAAGGCACTCAAAAAGATAAAGGAATTTCCATAGTGTACACTGTATAACATAGTAGCTTTATTGCACAAAAAGAATCCTACTTACAAGATGTCACTAGTTTTCAGGCATCGATACAATAAAAACCTCTGGCAGGAGACTGCAATGGCGTGCGTTCCACTCGGTAACCACTGTAGGCCACAAACAGTTTGCTGAAGACAAGCAGACTAAGGACATGGATTACTGGAACCATGCCCTGTGGTCTGATGAGACCAAGATAAGCTTATTTGGTTCAGATGGTGTCAAGCGTGTGTGGCGGCAACCAGGTGAAGAGTACAAAGACAAGTGTGTCTTGCCTACAGTCAAGCATGGTGGTGGGAGTGTCATGGTCTGGGGCTGCATGAGTGCTCCCGGCAATGGGGAGCTACAGTTCATTGAGGGAACCATGAATACCAACATGTACTGTGACCTACTGAAGCAGAGCATCCCCTCCCTTCAGAGACTGGGCCACAGGGTAGTATTCCAACATGATAACGACCACAAACACAACTCCAAGATGACCACCGCCTTACTAAAGACGCTGAGGGTATAGGTGATGGACTGGCCAAGCATGTGTCCAGACCTAAACCCTATTGAGCATCTGTGGGGCTCCTCAAACGGAAGGTAGAGGAGCGCAAGGTCTCTAACATCCACCAGCTCTGTGATGTCATCATGGAGGAGTGGAAGAGGACTCCAGTGGCAACCTGTGAAGCTCTGGTGAACTCCATGCCCAAGAGGGTTAAGGCAGTGCTGGAAAAGAATGGTGGCCACACAAAATATTGACACGTAGGGGTGTACAAACTTTTGTTACCAGCGGTTTAGACATTAGTGGCTGTGTGTTGAGTTATTTTGAGGGGACAGCAATTTTACACTGTTATACAAGCTGTACACTCACTACTTTACATTGTAGCAAAGTGGCATTTCTTCAGTGCTGCCACATAAAAAGATATAATAAAATATTTACAAAAATGTGAGGGGTGTACTAACTTTTGTGAGATACTGTATATCTGTTAGTAAATTAGTGATACGCTAGGAGACGGAGGGGGGGAGCTGAAGGGTAGAGAAATAGATTTGGGTTTCATCAGTGTAGAGATCACAAAATTCAGCTCAGAGTTTGAAGATCTATACAGGTACCTACATCCCTGATTGAATATAGAAATGTCCTACCAAGAAAGGAGAAGGGGGCTGTGGGATGTTATTGGTACCGACATAAGCTTACATAGTCAGTTTCTTTAAAATCATAACATTTATTTATGAAGAAAGAACATTATGTTAAAAATAGTACATGCGCTCAAAAACGTTGACAGTATACATGAATGATATATATTATCATACGGTCTATAGCACTGTGTTTCTCAACATGTTTCGTGGCAAGTCCGCTTCTTCAGGAGATTACCACAATTACTTATGACCAGACACATGCAGATACAACCACAGAGGTATAGTGCTGAAGGCCACAATTACTCCCCCGAGCATGGGAGGGTGTAGAGATGGTATTGGAAGCTATGAGAGGCTATCAGCTGACCCAGGGAAGAGATGTAGATTGAGAATAGGAGAGGTCCAAGAACAGAACCTTGGGGGACCCCAACAGAGAAAGGAAGAGGAGAGGAAGAAGTAGAATTGTAAGTAACATTAAAGGGGCAGTTGGGTAAGTAGGAAGAGAACCAGCGAAGAGTACAGTCACTGAGACCAAAGGAGTGGAGTTTTTTGAGGAGGAGGGGTGTTTAACCGTATCAAAGGCAGCAGAAAGGTCCAGGAGCAGGACCAATACACCCAGTATGCACACACACACACACATACAGTATGCATATATACAGTCACACACTGCAAAAGTCGGAAATAAGGAAGAACATTTGAAATAATAATAGCTTCTTATAATTCATCATTTAAAATAATAAATCAATAACTTATTATTTCAAATGTTCTTCCTTATTTCCGAAATTTGAAAATTCGGAAACAAGAAAGAACATTTTAAATAATAATATAGCAATAAATAGCAGCGCCAGTAATAAATAGAGACAATCAATGTCCAATACATAAATATGTAAATATTCTAAAAAGGAATAAAATACATAATGGATATTAAGAGTTCATCCAAAATTTCCTAGCTGTGATTTCTCTGGATGGAGTACTGTATGTATAGATAAAATGTGAATCCTCCGGGAACTTAAGGCACATGTGCTTACCAGAACCTGGTAGTGTTAAAGCGGAAGAGATCCTTAGACCAAACGTCCACTGCTGGGTCCACGTGTCGCCTGTGTGGGTCCACCCGTCCATATACCACCACTCATAGAACTGGTCATGATCCCTCCAAAAAAGGTTGGGCTACAAAGCCATGCTGTAGGACTCACATATATAGTGGGAAAAGAAGAAGACCCACCATAGCGTGATAACGTTTCGACGGTTTATTATGTAAAAGGATTAAAAACACTCAAAATCACATATATAGAGCTCTTCTAGTTGTGAACATATCAGTGACAGAAGGAGAACCAGACCCTACGACTCCAACACCCCAGATGATGACCGTTGGAGTCGTAGGGTCTGGTTCTCCTTCTGTCACTGATATGTTCACAACTAGAAGAGCTCTATATATGTGATTTTGAGTAAGTGTTTTTCACCCTTTTACATAATAAACCGTCAAAGCGTTATCACGCTATGGTGGGTCTTTTTCTTTTCCCACTTTATATGTGAGTCCTACAGCATGGCTCTGTAGCCCAACATTTATTGGAGGGATCATTACCAGTTCTATGAGTGGTGGTATATGGACGGGTGGACCCACACAGGCGACACGTGGACCCAGCAGTGGACGTTTGGTCTAAGGATCTCTTCCGCTTTACCCCTACCAGGTTCTGGTAAGCACATATGCCTTAAGTTCCCAGAGGATTCACATTTTATCTATACATACAGTACTCCATCCAGAGAAATCACAGCTATGAAATTTTGGATGAACTCTTAATATCCATGATGTATTTTATTCCTTTTTAGAATATTTACATATTTATATATTGGACATTGATTGTCTCTATTTATTACTGGCACTGCTATTTATTGCTATATGGTTTATACAAACTGATCTCTTTGTTGTGCGGGCTGCCAGGGGTCATTCCATTTTGATTTTATATTTTTTTTCGGTGAGCGCGGGATACTTACTTATTGTTTTAAATAATAATAGCTTATTACAATTTATAATAAGTTAAAATAATAAATTAATAACGTATTATTTCAAATGTTCTTCCTTATTTCCAAAAATTGGAAATAAGAAATAACGTTTGAAATAATATTAAATGACTATTAAATTATAGGTATTGAAATTTCCTTGAAAGTTTGGCTGTTAGTGAACTTAAATATGAAATGTATCACTAATAGCCATATTTTCAAGAAAATTTTTGAATTTTTGGATTTCAGAATTTCTGAATTTCCAAATTTTGGATTTTTGGCTGTTCCGATTGCCGAATTTCCGAATTACCGCAATTGTCAAATTACAGCGAATTTACAAATTACCGCAATTGCCGAATTACCGCAAATTTCTGAATTACCGCAATTGCCGAATTATCGCAATTCGGAAAAAGGAAAATTCGGAAAAATTCGGAAATTGAAAATTTGGAATTCGTCCAAATTGCTGAATTTTGCAAAATTCGGTAAAAACGAAATTCAGAATGAAACAAATTGCACAAGCCTAGTGCATTGGTGGGATAAAACAAGGTAAAGAGCATTGCCTTCAGAGTGAGTAGAAGCATGTATCCATTGTTCATGTCAAAAGAGGAGGTTAAACTGAGAAGTTTGGAAGTGGCAGGAGTGTTAGTATTAATAGGGATGTTGAAGTCACTGAGAATGCTTGTGAGGATTTCAGAAGAGAGAAAGTAGGGTAGCCAGGCAGAGAAGTCATCAAGAAAGGTTGATATCGGTCCAGGGGGCAGTAGATCACAGCTATCCTTAGAGAAACAAGTAAAGACAAATACAGTGTGCCTCAAATGAGGAGAGTGTCAGAGAGGGAGGTGGGTGAAGTACCTGAAAGGTGCTATGTGGGGCTAGAAGAATTCCGACACCGCCTCCCTTGCATCCACTGGGTCTGGGGGAGTAAGTGCAGAGAAGGCCACCATGGGAGAGGGCAGCAGAAGACCCAGTGTCGGATTCATGAAACCAGGTTTCGGTAATGGCGAGTAGATTAAACGAGTTAGCGATAAAGAGGTCATGGAGAGAGGTGAGTTTCTTACAGATACAGCAGGAATTCCAAAAGGGTGCAAAAGAAAGGGAGTCTGGTCTTGGGAAGAAGAGAAGTTGGAACAAAATTGTGTGGATTGCGGCTGCAGCCAGAGGGTGCAGGGTAATGGGTGCGTTGAGTACAGTTAAATGATGGAGGCCCAGGGTTTAGGGATATATCTCCAGAGGTTGAGGGAGGTAATGTGGGAGTGTGATTTATATGAAGGGATATGACCCAATGTCCTGGAGTTTTTTTATGAGTGTGGATTTAGAATTAGCAGGAGTTGGTGAGTGCAGTAATACGGAGAGGACAGAAGTGAGGGCGATATACAGTAAATAAGCTGTGGGGTGGAGAAGAGGGTGGAAGGAGAGTTAGTTTAAGGATAGAGGACACATCTGCCAGAAGGAGTGGTAGAGAGTGCATGTTACAAGGAGTAACAGCTGAAGAGGTAAACAAGGTCACCTGCAGTCTGTGTGGTGTTTTGCAAAGTATTTTTAAATGGGGGGGGGGTTCTTTATTCTTAAATTTCTAAACCAGTGTTTCTCAACCAGGGAGCCATACGTGCTGTCTTGGGGTGCTATGAGCACAGGACCCCGTTTGCCCTGGATCAGTGTCATGAGTTGCCATGGTGCAGGCCAATCGGCTGCCAGCACCATAACAACCTATGACGCTCTAGAGCCAGAATTTATGATGTCATGCATTGCTCATTTGCAGCATTTATGATACTCGGGAGATGGAAGTCTGCCTCCTCCAGACCTCTTCCACCTCCTGTCCTCTGTTGTGCTGCTGGAGCCAAAAGGTAGGGCTCTGATGTGAAGAGGGGACTGTGAGATTGGGGGGGGGGTCTGTGATAGGGGGACTGTGATAGAGGAAGGGGAGGGGGAGCTCTGTAATTGGGGGGGTTCTATGATGGGGGTTGTGTAACTCTGTGGCTGGGGGGGGGGGTCTGTGATGGGGCAACTCATATATAGGGGGCCTTTGTTATATAGAGGTGACTCTGATGTTATAGAGGGTCTCAAATGTATAAGGGGGGCACTGATGTATGCATGGGGGTCTTGTAGATTATTAATTACTTTATCTCTTTAATTCTCTTTACTTTGGAATGAGAAATAAGACATTTCACCACCATGTTCTTAAACCACTTGTCTGCCAGCTCCATCTAAAAATGGCGGCTAGAAGACAAGGAATTGAATCCCACTCCTGGCAGCTGGGACTGTGTTTAACTATATTCAGTAAGAGATGGGCTTTCAGGTGGAAGTGATATACAGTCACCCAATCACTTCCCCCAGCCTGTTGAAGGTACCATTCAACCTCCCCCGTATTGTATGTGTGGACCCGGGATCGGCATGGGGGGTGCCGGCAGGTGGATTGGAGGGAGACCAGCAAACGTCTGTTTGCTGATCTCTTCTCCGGTGAATGAACTTAGAACCAATGTGTATAAGCTGTCTCTTTTCCTGGCTGCTGTGTCCAGGGATGAAGGTAATAGAGCATGTGGTCCACCTTGCTAGAAGAAGTTGTCTCAGATGCACTTCTTGTTTGTCAGCACAGTTATGTGGCTGCACCGACCAATAAGTGCTTGCCTTTGAGAGCATTTAGACCAGCAACTCAACCTTTTCAATGCCGAGAAACCATTGAAATAATTCTCTGGTCTCGGGGAATCCCTGCTAAAAATTAAAAATCTACAACTCGTGATACATTAGTGTGATGGTCAATGGGAAGCATGCTCCTTACACTTGTGGTCATTGGGAAGAATGCTCCTTATACTTGTGGTCATTGGGAAGAATTACCCCCTTACAGATAGCTAAAAAGATCAATGGTATCATTGGGAATTTATCTGAGTAAGGTAGGTAGAAATTGACCATTGCACAAGGAACCCCTAGAATCCTCTGGAGGAACCCTGGTTGAGAAACGCTGATTTAGAACTTGTTCACACGGGGCATACTGAAGCATACACCTGTGCAAGTTTGTCCACATAGGAATCCACATGTGTTCCATGCATCCCTATGCTGGCAGACCCAATCATGCCAATTGGGGTGCAGCCGGTGCACAGGAACTCACTGGCAGTACCACCAAGTGAAAATAAAGGAATAAAAGCTTAAAAAAACAAATCTACCCAAAGATTATGCAAATATTACATTTTTGGTTTTGGATTTAATACTCTGGTGATGAGAGAGTTAAGAGTCCCATCCGCTGTTTATTCACAACTGATTGCTACAGAGATTGAACTTGATGCAAATCTCTCTCTAGATATTATGAAACAGATTGCAGAAGGTACAGTTACAGATAAAAGAGATGCGGCAATATCTGCTGAGCTATGTGCAGTGACCTCGCTATCGGGGACACGATGACACGCCTAAAGGTAAATGAAACAAACTGTGGTTGACTATCATTGAGTCCAAATATGGTCAATTCCTCATGGACATAAAGGATTATGATGAGGGTCCTGGTTGTTTGTAATATAGAAAGACACCACACTCTATTCTATAGACACATAACGCATGGAAAGGAAATTAGGGTTGGTCATAGTATAGAAAGACGCCACACTCTATTCTATGGAGAGGAGAGGAGATTAGGGTTGGTCATAGTATAGAAAGACACCACATTCTAGTCCAGGGTTTCTCAACCAGGGTTCCTCCAGAGGTAGCTAGGGGTTCCTTGAACAATAGTCAATTTCTGCCTCTCAGATAAGTTCCCAATGACCTCATTGATCTTTTTAGCTATCGCTAAGGGGGTAATTCTTCCCAATGACCACACGTGTAAGGAGCATTCTTCCCATTGACCATCACACCGATGTATCATGAGTTGTAGATTTTACATTTTTAGCAGTGGTTCCCCGAGACCAGAGAACTATTTCAAGGGTTCCTCTGTGTTGAAAAGGTTAAGAAAGGCTGCTCTAGTCTATAGACACATAACAAATGGAGATGAGATTCAGGTTGGTCATAGTATAGAAAGACACCACATTCTATTCTATAGACACATAACAAACGGAGATGAGATTCTGGTTGGTCATAATATAGAAAGACACCACACTCTATTCTATAGACACATAACAAATGGAGAGGAGACTCGGGTGGGTCATTGTATAGAAAAACACCACACTCTATTCTATAAAAACATCGTCATCTGGTCTTCCTTCCGGGTTCTTGAGCTGGGACTGTGATGTGGCCATGGTCGCGGCATGACTCTCAAAGGACAATGTGCTGTCCATTGAGAGCGCAGTGTGTGTGCAACAGCAACGTCACCGGTGCTGCATAGGTAAACATCTCCTAAACTGTACACTTTTCAGAGATATTTACTGTATCTACAGGTGAGCCTTATTATAAGCACCTTTACTACCACTTGAAATGCAAACCAAGCTCAGGCCATGTGGCCAATTTGGAGACCCAGAAGTTGAATGGGGCAGACCCATCAGTCAGTACGTGTAGACGTGTGCCCACATACTCTTGTACCATGTTGCTGAAATGCTGCCTCCTGCTAAGACGTTGTCTATCGGCTGGTCGTGCTGTTTGTTGTGGCGGGCTGCTGACAAAGCTTTGCCACATTTCAGCCATGCTAACCCTGCCTTCTGAGGTGCTGGCGGTGGCACAGCTGCATTGGTGGCCTCTACCTCCTCCTCCTCCTCTACCTTCACCTTGTGCTTCCCCTGAGCCCCCGGTATCATTTGGGAATGCCCTCAGCAGCTCCTCTACCAGTGTGCGCTTGTATTCGCGCATCTTCCTCTCACGCTCCAGTGAGGGGATTAAGGACGGCACGTTGTCCTTGTAACGGGGATCCAGCAGGGTGGCCACCCAGTAATCAGAGGAAGTTACAATGTTGGCAACTCGGCTGTCATTGCGCAGGCACTGCAGCATGTAGTCGGCCATGTGTGCCAGGCTGCCCACAGGCAAAGACAAGCTGTCCTCTGTGGGAGGTATATCATCTGTGTCCTCTGTATCCCCCCAGCCACGCTCCAGTGATGCCCACGAGCTACTTTGGGTGCCACCCTGCTGCAATTCCTCCTCCTCCTCCTCATCTTCCTCATCATCCTCGTCCTCCAGAACTGTGCCCTGGCTTGAATATTTTGGACCTGGCCTATGCTGGTGCAGGAACCCACCCTCCGAGCCACTCTACGCG
>BLSH010495593.1:123467-140957 GCA_018402905.1 Glandirana rugosa | reverse complement strand
GTCCAATCTTTCTTCACATCAGAGATCTCACACAGGGGAGAAGCCGTATTCCTGTCCTGAGTGCGGGAAATGTTTTGCAGTGAAGTCCAATCTTTCTGCGCATCAGAGATCTCACACGGGGGAGAAGTCGTATTCCTGTCCTGAGTGAGGGAAATGTTCGTCACTGAAGTCCTGTCCTCCTGTACATCAGGGGTCCCACAAATCCCTGGAGTGTATTAGTGAGTGTGGGAAATGTCTTGTATATGAATGTTGGTGGACATGTGGGGAAGAAGCACCCCCTGATATACACCTCAGATATACTCCATGGCTGATCTTCATCATGGAAGAAACAGTTCATAAGGAGATCAGAGATCACCAAAGACATGGATGAAGTGTTGTACCGTGTTGACCATTGATAGCAGGAGAAAAATAAAAATGGAGTCCTTACCTCTCATTGGCTGAGTGCATTTTGTGGTGTAAATTCTTGCAAGAGATCTGTTTTCTCAAGTCGTCTTCCAGGACGAAACGCGTTAACCCCACCAGTTAAAAGTCGGTCCTCTAGACCTTTTAAAATAAAAATGGAGTAGTTGCCTCTCATTGGCTGAGTGCATTTTGTGGGGGAAGATTTCACAAACACTTACAGGTCTGTTTTCTAAAATCTTTGTGGAATGAATGTCAGGCGAATTCCCCCAGCTGTGACCAGGATTGGTCATATTATAGTTCAGTGATTTCCTATGATCATTGGCTCCATCTAGTGGCCATAATGTGGCACTGCAGTATAAATACCGCATGATTGCCCCATAATTGAGATGACGGTCATAGGAAATTGCTGTGTTAGTGAAAATACGGGCAGAATTTGGCACAGCTGGGTGAATGCTCGTCACATTAAAGGACATAAGTTAATGAAACCAGCAATATTATACCAACCATTAATGTAATACAGAGAAAACTGCATCTGGCTATTATACGGCACTAAGTATCATAGGCAGTAGCTCCATCTAGTGGCCAAATGCAGCATTCTCCATTTTAAACCAGAGGAAAACATTCACAGCATAGCAAAGGATCTAATAACATTCATTTGTTACCCCAATTCACACGTGCGCTTTCACATGGGCACCGCCATTTTTTTTTTTCAACAGACCCCCTAAATGTCAGGAGACGTTTATATAAAGATGGGAAGTATGGAGCAGATAAATGGATAGACCTCCTAGCAATGTTATTGCCAGGCTGCAGCTAGGGGGAGCTCTAATGTGTGATTAAAGGAGAGCGGTCCCATCTCACATTTCTGTCAGAGCTGCTTTTGCCTATTTTATTTCGGCACACATCTTAAAATACACATTTTGGACCTGAAAATGAGTTAAAACCCCCAAACATATATTTTCCCTAAGTGTCTTTCAAGACAGCACCTTGAGAGATGGCTCTTCCCTCGAAATCCAGGAAACACCCAACTTTTAAAAAGAGGAATCTCCACATTCCCATCGGTTTTTGTGTTTCCTCCGGCAAGGGAACACCTTGGGGATGGGGGGTCTTTAAGGTGCTGTCCTGAGAGGCCAGGGCTCCCCCATTTCACCTTACCTTTTTTTTTCCCCGCGGGCACACTCCTCAGGAGTACGACGGGCACGCACGCGCCCCCTAGCGGCCACCCGCAGATTGCCGCTTTTTTACGGCGATTCGCGGGACACGTCCACACTGCCGCTGTGAATATACGGTAGGCAGTGTGGACATGTCCCGTGAATCGCCGTAAAAAACGGTGATCTGCGAGTGGCAGCTAGGGGGCGCACACGCGCTGTACTGCTGAGGAGTGTGCCCGCGGCTCGGGCGGACCCGATGTCCGCCGGCGAGCCGCGATGAGCGGCCACAGCCAAAGAATGGGGAACCGCCGATGTAAACACGGCGGTTCCCCGCTCTATTAGTGGGGGCATGGGAGATCTACTGATCCCTGTCACTGTTATACCCATGGTAGCCCAGCCCTCTAACAGTTAGAACACGCCCAGGGAACACAGTTACCCCCTAGATCTCCTCCTGCAGGTTAACCCCTTCCCTGCCAGTGACATTTATACAGTAATCAGTGGATATTTAAATTTCTGATCGCTGTATAAATGCCAATGGTCCCAAAAAAGTTTCAAAAATGTCCGACATGTCCGCCGCAATATCGCAGTACCGCTAAAAATCGCAGATCGGCGCCATTACTAGTAAAAAATAAAAACCCCAGAAATGAATTCTCATCATCCGTAAACGTGGCCAGTTTTGCGCAAACCAATCAATAAATGCCGATTGCGATTTTTTTTTTTTTACCAAAAACATGAGGAAGAATATAAATCGACCAAAAAACGATGAAAAAATTGTTTTTTTTATATTTTTTTTTTTGGATTTGTATTTTAGCAAAAAGTAAGAAAAACTGTTTTTTTTTTTTTTTTTTTTTTGCAAAATTGTCGCTCTTCTTTTGTTTATAGCGGCGATCAGAAATGACGCAGAGGGGATCAAATACCACCAAAAGAAAGCTCTATTTGTGGGAAAAAAAGGACGCAAATTTCGTTTGGGCGCAACGCCGCACGACCGCGCAATTGTCAGTTAAAGCGACGCAGCGCCGAATCGCAAAAAAGTGCTTCGGTCCTAAAGTGAGAAATCCTTCCGGGGCTGAAGGGGTTAAGAGAGTCCACCCTCCCACACCAAATGAGATACTGTATATATCAACTGCGCTGAAGATAAAATCACGTTTAGAAATAGGAGCTGCATGCACAAATGCTATGAATCAAACTAATATGAATACAGGTGCAGCGCTAAAATCAATAATTCAAGAAAGTCCCAAAGTCTTTGTCCCGGTGCTTATAAAAATAATGAGAAAGGCGGTCCCATCAAAGAAAGCCTCCAATGACACCCCACACACAAACTGCCACTTACCCGCTTGTGCTGACCCCTATAATGGGGGTCTAAAGAGCCCGTGTGTGGGGTCAGTTCCCTAGATAAAATTGCTAAGAAGCCTGGATCAGCGTCTCCCAGTCATGTGAAGTTACTCTGGGCCGTCCCCCCCTCATCAACCACCGGTCATATAGGATGTCACATAAAATAAAGGACTAATAGTGTAATACGTCCTTAAAAGTTTATTAGAATAAAAAACGTGAATAAACTCACATGTTCTCTGCGTTCGTAAGCAATGAAACGCGTTACGGTCTGTTTCCAGCCAAATCTATGGCTGGCTCCATACGACGCGTTTCGTCATCACTGACGTCGTCTGTGGCGTGCGCAGGCAGGCTGAGGTGGGCTCCTTCTCCCCTTCTTGCACTCAGGGGGAGTGTCGCTCTGTGGACGCCAGAGCCCTCAGGAGCCGCCACCATCTTGTGGACGGCTGATGGGGATTCAGCCCCGCTGGAAGTGAGGTAACCGGCAAGGGGGCGGTGCTGCAGAGCGAGCGTGCGGCGTCAGGACACGGGGAGGAGTGGAGCTGGTGCTCATTTCCGGTTCCGGTCCGGCGCTTGGGAGTCCGGAACCGCTCTTTTCGGGAACAGGTGGACGTCAGATCTGCAATGGAGTCAGCAGTGTTGGCGTGTGGGGCAGGCACAGGCACCAGCAAGGTTTAGGTAAGAGGGGTGGAGAGCCTCTAAAACTCTGCATTGCCTTATCTCTGTCACTTTTTCCCCCTGGTGGCGGGGGCCTGTCAGGGCACATAAGGTTGGTGAGGTTACTTTACTGTGCACCTAGGGTGAGCCTGTTTAGAGGTTGGCTGACTTACTACAGGGGCCTGTATCCTTTTTCTTTTGTCTTTTGGCAGGCTAAGAGCTCTGACCAACCAACTAAAAGGAAGTGTCCATCATGCAAAGCCAAGTTGCCTGAGGGATGGAAGAAAGCTTTATGCCAGTTATGTATTGATGCATTGGTTAACCGCTTCCTGACCACGTGCCGCCTTTTTACTGCGGCACTGTGGTTCTATTCCAAGAATCGCCGTAAATAGACGGCGATTCGCGGACGTGCAGCTAGGGGGCGAGAGCGCGCCAACAGCGGCGCGCTCTCGTGCCCGTCACACTCTGCAGGAGTGTGCCCGCGGCTCGCCCGATGTCCGCCAGCGAGCCGCGATGAGCGGCCAGATTGAAAGAACGGGGGAACCGCCGATGTAAACACGGCGGTTCCCCGCTCTGTCAGTGGGGACATAACAGCCCAGCCCCCTCACAGTTAGAACGCGCCTAGGGAACACAGTTAACCCCTTAGAGCGCCCCCTCCAGGTTAACCCCTTCACTGCCAATGGCATTTACACAGTAATCATAGCATTTTTATAGCACTGATCGCTGTATAACTGCCAATGGTCCCAAAAAAGTGTCAAAATGGTCCGACATGTCCGCCGCAATATCGCAGCACCGCTAAAAATCGCAGATCGCCGTCATTACTAGTAAAATATAAAAAAAAAATGAAAACCCCAGAAATGAATTATCATCATCCGTAAACGCGGCCACTTTTGCGCACACCAATCAATAAACGCCGATTGCAATGATTTTTTTTCCAAAAATATGAGGAAGAAGAATACTGGATAAATCACCTAAAGTCACACGTTTTAGCAGATTCTCCTAAGCAAGAGGTCCTTGATTCCTTTACAACTCTTGGGGCAGCAGTGGTGTATAATTCAGACGCCTCTGCAGAGTCAATTAGGATGACGGCCAAATCTGCGGCTTTGGCTAACTCAGCCAGAAGGGCCCTATGGTTGAAGACCTGGCAGGGGGATGCAGCATCTAAGAGCAAGCTTTGCAGCCTACTAGAGCTGCACGATTCTGGCCAAAATGAGAATCATGATTTTTTTGCTTAGAATAAAGATCACGATTCTCTCACGATAATATATTACATATACAAAAAAATTGGGCTAACAGCACTAGTTAGTTTTTTTGAAAGGGTCGTTTTTCCAAAAAGAGTTTGAAAGACCGCTGCGCAAATACCGTGTGGCATAAAATATTGCAACAATCGCCATCTTATTCTCTAGGGTCTCTGCTAAAAATATATATATAATGTTTGGGGGTTCTAAGTCATTTTCTAGCACAAAATAATAGATTTTTATTTGTAAGCAGCAAATCAGAAAAGATTTCGTCTTTAAATGGTTAAACCAAACATCTTCTATACACAGGGAGTTCATTCGGAGTTCATTTCTATGAAGTAAGCACTTTGTATCTCTTCTAGCGGCTTTTATCAATGGTGACTTCAGAACTTGGCTCTCTGCCCAGACTTGGAAGTCTCCCCAGAGACTCGAGTCAGAAAAGACTTCAGGCACTTGCATTGACTTTTATTACAGTCAAGTCGCGCTGAGTAGCCCCGCAAGTCGAACTCCATTAACTGCACTGAAAATCGCGGTAATGCCTGATGGAGATCGCGGGGGAGGGGTGGATCGAGATCGCGATTTTAATACGATTAATCATGCAGCTCTACAGCCTACCATTTACAGGAGATCTTTTATTCGGCCCTGATCTAGACTCTGTCTTAGATAAGACAGCTGATAAAAAGAAATCATTCCCGATAAAAAGGAAAAAAACAACCAGTATTAACGTTTTTTCGTCCTCAAAGAACTCAAGAGCAAGGCTAAGCTCAAGAGAAGAAGAGCAACTGGGCAGCACAGAGGGGAAAAGGAAGAACGAACGTCTTGTCCAATCCTCATGCGACCTCCAGCAAGACGCAGTGACTCGTCACTCCAGGCGGGGGGGGGGGAAGACTGGAGAACTTTCTCCCGTACTGGGCAAGCGTGTCCGGAAATCAGTTAGCCCAAGGCTACAAAATAGAATTTGCGGAAAAACAACCAGAAAAGGACCACCGGAAAAACCACCACTGGCAATGAAGAACCTTTTGAAGGATCCGATGCGGCACAAAGTTGCTATTCCGGTACCTCCAGGGGAACAACATCAGGGATTTTACTCCCACATTTTTCTGGTGAAGAAGCCGCCTGGCAGTTTCTGACTTTATTCTCAATTTGAAACCTCCAAACAAATCAGTTCAGTACACGAGGTTCCGTATGGACTCAATCTTCACAGTAAAGAGTCTGTTAACAAAAGGTTGCTTTATGGCCTCAATCGACCTCCGAGATGCATATCTACACGTGCCAGTAGCACCACAGTCGCAGAAGTTCCTGAGATTAGCAAGTAGACTGGGGAAGACTGGGGAAAATAAATCCTCCATCTTCAATTCAGGGCTCTGCCTTTCGGCCTCTCAACAGCTCCACTAATCTTTACGAAGATTATGGCAGAAGCCGTGGTGCCTCTTTGTCTACAAGGGATAGCCGTAATCCCGTTCCTGGACCATTTGCTTCTGTTTGCCTCTACCAGGGAAAAATTGCTGGAAGATCTTGCAAAAGATGGGGTGGATTATCAAAGTCACATTTCAATCCAGCTCAACAGGTCACGTTCTTGGGCTACCAGATAGACCAGATAGAAGAAAAAAGGGTCAAGGTCCAAAGCGTGGCAGCAATTCTCCAGACCAACCAGGTATTTACGATCAGAAAAGTGATGTCAGCCCTGGGAACCCTAACAGCAACAATTCCGGCCATCCAGTGGGCTCGTCTTCATTTCAGACCTCTGCAAGATTTCCTGCTAAGGGTTTGGAATCACAGTCCAGACACCCTAGATGTAGAAGCAAATATCCCTTTGAGGGTCAAAAGAACCCTTTGGTGGTGGAGGAACGAGGAAAATCTTGACAAGGGTTTACTGTGGACATGGCCAAATGGCAAAACAGTAACAACGGACGCCAGCAGCTGGGGGGCTCGCTGGAGACAAAACCCAGCACAAGGCGCATGGTCCAAGGCAGAGGCAGGAAAGTCCTCAAACTGGAGAGAATTAAAGGCAGTCGCTTTAACATTAGCTGTCTTCTCCCCAGGCCTCCAGGGGTCCCACGTAAGGATACTGTCAGACAACGCCACAACCGTGGCTATACTTGAGCAGACGGGGGCACGAGAAGCAGGGCGCTTCAGATCTTGTCAACAGAGATCTTGAGGGATGCGGAACACCATCTGCTCTCCCTATCAGCAGTCCATCTAAAGGGCACTCTAAACGTGGTGGCAGATTTTCTGAGCAGGCAAAAAGATTCAAGAGGCGGAATGAAGCCTGGATCCAGAAGTGTTTTCTGCAATCACCAAACCATGGGGAGTTCCGCAAGTGGACTTGTTCGCGAGAAAAGAAAACGCACAGCTCCCGCAGTTCTTCTCTCTCCACAGAGACAGCGATTCGCTAGGCATAGATGCCCTTGCGCATCCTTGAGACTTTCAGCTAGCCTATACATTTCCTCCATTTCAGCTGATACCTCTAGTATTGAGATAAATACTGAGGGAGAGAGCGTCTGTTATTCTAGTCGCTCCATTCTGGCCGAAAAGGGCTTGGTTTACCACCATCCTGCAGTTGGCGATCAAACCATACTGGAGGCTTCAACCCAGGCAGGACTTGCTTCGTCATGGACCAGTTTGCCATCCAGACATAGCCAGACTAAATCTTACCGTCTGGTATCTGAAGAGCAATTGTTGAGAGCAAAGGGTTTTTTATTACCTTTGATAAATACCCTACTCTCTAGTAGGAAGAAAGTCACTAGAAACATCTACACCAAGATCTGGAAAGTCTACAACACTTGGTGTCATTCAGAGGGTAGAACCCTAGAAGACTTAGTATCAGTACTGGAGTTTCTATAAGCAGGAGCAGACAAGGGTCTAGCGGTCAGTACCTTGAAGGTACAGGCAGTGTTTTTCTGGAGAAACCAATAGCGTCTGAACCCTTAGGCCTCATACACACGTGCGTTTGCATAAAAATAAGCAAAACGCCGGGCCTGACGTCGGGGCACAGTTTTTCTCGGCGTTTTGCATTGACATCAATGCACGTTTTTTCACGCTAGCTTTCAGCGGTGTTTTCTGCCTCTACTCAAAATCAATGGTTCCCTATGGGAGCCCATTGATTTGAATAGAAGCCGCACCAGAAGTCAGTGGCGGCTGGTGAAGTTTTAAGATGGTGGGGCGCTACACCCCGCCCTTCCTTTTTGGCCCCTCTCACTTTTTAGAAGCCACACCCCTTATAGACTCCACCCACTCAATGTACAGTATAACTCAGCTGTCAGTCCTAATTCTCAATAAAATATTGCTGGCTCATTCATCCATTAAATCCCAAAGGTAAAGAACTACATGAGCTGTGAGGTCTGCACAGGAACCCAGCACAGACTGGCATTATGTGGGGTTTTCATGTATGTGCTGTGCCATCAAGCTCCATCCTAATTCCTTATTTTATAATAGGAACGCTGGAAATCCTCCACTAACCCCTGACACACAGTGAGCCATAGAAATGTCCCTGGTTTTTGGAACTGAGCAGCTTCACTAACATAAATCTTCATTATCTGTCAAAAAAAGTTCAAAATGTAATTATAAAATCAGGTGCTTTAAGATGGCATTCATTGGAAAGCAGTTATTGTAGAGAAGTTGTCATGAGTAGACATTCCTCTTGTTCTGTTGTTTGATGCTGAGATACACAGAGGCTGAGCACAGGCAGCTTCAACCAACACAGTAACTCCACTCCTGGTGACTTGTTGGTCCCTGCACAGCAACAACTCCACTCCTGGTGACTTCTTGGTCCCCGCATTGTAAGTCATGAATCATTACCTACAGTGCACTGAATGCAGGGATGAAGAAGTCACCAGGAGTGGAGTTGTTGCTGTTTTGGTTGAAGCTGCCTGTTAAACAGTAAAGTATGAAGAGGGTGTGCGGTGCTGCTGAGCTCTGTGGTTCCCCAATGTCAGCAGACTAATTGCAGATTACTGCCTGTGTATCCCTGAGAACTCCCTGTGATTTACATGCCGGCTCAGAGTTCTTATCCTACTGCTGAGCTTTGGAAGGGGCCTGTTGAGCCTTATCTGTTATCTATGGATGCAGACTAATCACTGCCTGTGTATTGCTGGGAGCTCCCTGGCATGTATGCTCAGAGATCTTACCTTGCAGACACAGCTCTGCTTGGATCTGATTGTCCCTCTGAGCTTCTCATTCCTCAAGCTGTAGTCACCCATGATGATCCATCCAGGCAAGAGATCTGCTGCTCCCTCTCCTCTCCTCCATTGAGGGATCCCTCATGTCTTCCTTCTCTGCTCTGCACAGGATGGTGGGTGGGGGAAGGGTCCCTGGTGGAGAGAGGAAACACTGCTGGAGGTAGAGACTAAGTGTCGGAGTGCGACTTGTGGAGGGGGGGACATGGCTGGGCAGCTGGCCAGAATGTGTAACTGCAGGCAGAGAAAAGCTTGGCTCCCCCCCAGGCAGAGACCAAATGGATTAGGCAGTTTAAGGTCTGTAGATTCTAACGCCCCAGAAAGCTGCTATTCTTAGAATGGAATGTTGGAAAGCAGCCAATGAGGGTGGAGAATACATTTTACTGTGTTCTAGATAGGGTTTTTTAATGAGGTTTGGGACGTCTGCCCTGTTGCTAGGTAGATTACACTTCTCTTTCTTATCTAATCTGTCTATTCCAGCAATTAGCAACAGCAGCACAGCTAGAGAGAAATTCCAAAGATTTTTTTTTCTTTGGAGTTTCTCTCTAGCTGTGCTGCTATTGGTTAATAATTATAGTTAATTTTTATTTTAATTTCTTACTTATTTTTTTGGTGGGGCGCTGCCCCAGGAGTCCTTATGGGCGAGCCTCCACTGACCAGAAGTAAGATCACGATGATCCGACTTGTGGCACGACTTGTGTGCTAGGGGTCTTAAAGGGAAACCCCCGCAAAAAAAATTGCATGGGGTTCCCTCTCAAGAGCATACCAGGCTCTTCGATCTGACATGGATTTTAAGAGGAGCCCCCACGCTGAAAAAACGGCGTAGGGTCCGCCCCAGAATCCATACCAGACCCTTATCTGAGCACTGGCAGGCCAGGAAAAGGGGTGAGGACGAGCGAGCGCCCGCCCCCCCCTCCTGGACCATACCAGGCCGCATGCCCTCAACATGGGGAGTATGGGTGTTTTGGGGAAGGGGGGGGCTCTGCACCCCAAAGCACCTTGTCCCCATGTTGATGAGAAGCTAGCCGAGGAGACAGCGGCAAAAGAGCAGAAGACCCCTCAGAAGAAAGAAGAAAAGAGCCGAAGAAAGAAGACGAGGGAGAAGAGAGGGGAGAAGATGCCAGAGCCGATTTAATAAAATATTTTAAAAAGCTGTGTAGTTTTTTTTTTGTACACTTTTTTCCCCCAAGGTAAATGGGTAGGGGTACGATGTACCCCATACTCATTTACATAGGGTGGTGGGCCCGGCATCTGGGGGCCCCTTTATTATTCCGATAAGCCTCCGCCCGCAGACCCCGACAACCAATGGCCAGGGTTGTCGGGAAGAGGCTCTTGTCCTCATCGACATGGGGACAAGGTGCTTTGGGGTGGGGGGGCGCAGAGCCCCCCCTGCCCCAAAGCACCCATACTCCCCATGTTGAGGGCATGCGGCCTGGTATGGTCCAGGAGGGGGGGGCGCTTGCTCGTCCCCCCCCCCCTTTGCTGGCCTGCCAGGCTGCGTGCTCGGATAAGGGTCTGGTATGGATTTTGGGGGGGACCCTACACCGTTTTTTTCGGCGTGGGGGCTCCTCTTAAAATCCATCCCAGATCGAAGAGCCTGTTATGCTCTTGGGGGGGGGACCTCACGCAAATTTTTTGCGGGGGGTCCCCTTTAAGACCCATAGCACACAAGTCGCGCCGCAAGTCGGATCACCGTGATCCAACTTCTGGTGCGGCTTCTATTCAAATCAATGGGTTCCCATTGATTTTGAATAGAATGCCTGACGAGGCTTAACGCTGTGTATACAACGTTAAGCAATGTTATTGAGCGTTTTGCCGGCTCGGCGTCAAAAACGCCATGACGCTGCAGCTACTGGTCCCGCGTTCTAGCTACAGCCCACTAACGCCAACGCCCTCTACTGCTCAAAAACGTCAGCGTTTTTAGAGGGCCATTGAATAACATGGAGAGCAGCAAAAAAACGCCCAAAAATGTGGCATTACAAAACGCCCGTGGTGTGTATGAGGCCTTAGTCGCAAGATTCTTTAAGGCACTCACCAGAGCCAGGCCCGTGCCTACTAAGTTGTTTCCCAAGTGGGATTTGTCTGTAGTGCTACAAGCCCTAACAAAAGAACCATTTGAACCTCTACAAGAAGCTTCCTTAACCACTTCAATACCAGGCACTTAGAACACTTTACTACCAGACCAATTTTCAGTTTTCAGAGCTGTTGCGCTTTGAATGACAATTGCGCGGTCGTGCGACGCTGCACCCAAACAGATTTTTTATCATTTTGTTCCCACAAATAGCGCTTTCTTTTGGGGGTATTTGATCACCCCTGCGGTTTTTATTTTTTGCGCTACAAATAAAAAAAGACCGAAAATCTTGAAAAAAAAAAAATTCTCTAACTTTGTAAATAAGTAAATTTTCTCCATCACTGGTGGGCACTGATGAGGCTACACTGACGGGCCCTGATGTGGCAGTACTGATTGGCACTGATGATGTGGCACTGATGATGAGGCACTTATATGCTGCAATGATTAGCACTGTTAGGCGGCACTGATAAGCAGCACTGACGGGTACTGATAGGTGGCACTGATATACAGCACTGACGGGCACTGATATGCAGCACTGACGGACACTGCTAAGCAGCACTGATGGGCACTCATAGACAGCACTGATTGGCACTCATAGGTGGCACTGGGAACTGATAGGTGGCACTGATAGGTGGGCACTGGTAGGTGGCAATGGTGGGCACTGATATGTGGTACTGGTATGCATTGATAGGGGCACTGGTAAGCACTGATAGGGGCACTGGTGGGCATATATACTGATAAGGGCTCATTCCCTGGTGGTCTAGGGTGGCATCTGAAGGTGGCACTGAGTGCCATCCACATTGGGCACTATGTCTCTTACCTGGTGGTCTAGGGGGGTCTCCCTGGTGGTCCAGATCGACTCCCTGGTGGTCCCTGGTCGGCTCCCTGGTGGTCTAGGGTGGCGATCCGAGGGAGGGCTGTGCTGATAAATCATCAGCACAAACCCTCCCTGTCAGGAGAGCAGCCGATCCAACATGATAACGATCCCAAACACACCTCCAAGATGACCACAACTGCCTTGCTAAAGAAGCTGAGGGTAAAGGTGATGGACTGGCCAAGCATGTCTCCAGACCTAAACCCTATTGAGCATCTGTGGGGCTCCTCAAACGGTAGAAGGAGGAGCGCAAGGCCTCTAACATCCACCAGCTCTGTGATGTCCAGTGGCAACCTGTGAAGCTCTGGTGACCTCCATGCCCAAGAGGGTTAAGGCAGTGCTGGAAAATAATGGCGGCCACACAAAATATTGACACTTTGGGCCCAATTTGGACATTTTCACTTTGGGGTGTACTCACTTTTGTTGCCAGCGGTTTAGCCATTAATGGCTGTGTGTTGAGTTATTTTGAGGGGGCAGCAAATTTACACGGTTATACAAGCTGTACACTCACTACTTTACATTGTAGCAAAGTGTCAGCTCTTCAGTGTTGTCACATGAAAAGATAGAATAAAATATTTGCAAAAATGTGAGGGGTGTACTAACTTTTGTGAGATACTGTATATACGCTCACTTTATTGCTAAAATTAGTCTGAAATGTAAGACGTAGCTGGGTGTAGTAAGATGTCCGCATGGGTGTTCAATCAGATTATCGCTACCCGTCAGATCATGAAGTGTTTGGAACGTATAGAGGACGAGCAGTTAGTATTTTTTGGTTGGAAAGTCTCTTCCATTACACAATCTGATGGGTAGCGGTAATCTACTAGACGTTTCAAGAGGGTGCAGTTCCTCTAATCTCCACAAGGTGGTGATCATACTTATACCCAGACAGGAAGTCTCTATGGAAGACAGGAAGTGAGGTCAGGTAAAGACAGGAAGTGATGTCAGCTACAGACAGGAAGTGATGTCAGCTACAGACGTAAAACTCTGTGATATGGCGTAGAGGCAACATTGCTGCAACAGTGGAGGTAATAAGATTTTATTTTCTATTTACACCCAGTAACCCCCCCGTCATGTCCGTCCTCTTCCTCCATAGTCACTGTGAGGTCTTTTATCTCCAGCAGATGATGATACACACATATATTATTATTATACAGGATTTATATGGCGCCAATATTTTGCACAACATGAGGGCAGACAGTACAGTTATAATACAAATCAATACAGGAGAAATCAGGGGGCTTTAGATAGGGATGGGATAGGCTTCTCTGAAGAGAGTGGTTTTCAGGGATCGTCTAAATGTGGGCAGAGTGGGATGTAGTCAAATTGGGGTAGTGAGTTCCAGAGGATGAGAAAAGCTCAGGAAAAGTCCTGGAGTAGGGTTGCCACCTCATCCCTTTAATCCAGGACACATATGAATTACACAGGTTGTTCTGTGGCTGATTAAGGTGGTAATTAAACTCACTTGGTGCCTCATCTGCATTAAATTAGCCTCAGAACCCATGTAATTCATGTGAGGAGTACAAAGACAAGTGTGTCTTGCCTACAGTCAAGCATGGTGGTGGGGGTGTCATGGTCTGGGGCTGCATGAGTGCTGCCGGCACTGGGGAGCTACAGTTCATTGAGAGAACCATGAATGCCGACATGTACTGTGGCATACTGAAGCAGAGCATGTGTTCGGGTTTAAAGGGATGAGGAGGCAACTCTATTTTGGAAGGAAGTGGCTAGAGAGCAGGAGGTCTTGAGAGCAACAAAGAATGATAAGGTTGGTGTTTAGAGACGAGGTCAGTGATGTAGTTGGGGGCAGAGTTGTGGATGCCTTTGTAAATTGTTAGTATTTTGAATTTAATTTATTGGGTGATCAGAAGCCAATGGAGGGATTGGCAGAGAGAGGAGGAGGGCACTGAATGGAAACCAATGGAGGGATTGGCAGAGAGAGGTGGAGGGCACTGAATGGAAACCAATGGAGGGATTGGCAGAGAGAGGTGGAGGGCACTGAATGGAAACCAATGGAGGGATTGGTAGAGAGAGGTGGAGGGCACTGAATGGAAACCAATGGAGGGATTGGCAGAGAGGGGTGGAGGGCACTGAATGGAAACCAATGGAGGAATTGGCAGAGAGGAGTAGCAGACATTGGAACGGTTGGTAAAGTGGATGAGCCTGACAGCAGCATTTACGATGGACTAATGGGGGGGATAGCTTATGTAAAGGTAGGCCAATGAGAAGGGAGTTGCAGTAGTCGAGGTGAGAGATGACCAGGGAGTGAATTAGGAGCTTAGTGATGTCATTGGTTAGGAAGGGGCATATTTTAGAGATGTTGTGGAGGTTGAGGCGGCAAGCTTTGGACTGTGATTGGATGTGGGGCAGAAAGGAGAGATCAGAGCCCAGGATTACACCTATCACGTTGGCATGCAGGGACGGGTAGATAGTTGAATCGTTCATCTTGACAGAGAAATCAGGGGAAGAGTCACACGGGTGAGGAAATATTATGAGGTTGGTTTTGGATAGGTTGAGTTGGAGGAAGTGGTGTGACATCCAGACCGATATGTTTGTCAGTAAATTGGCGATGAATGAGGAGACTGATGGAGCGAGTTGAGGGGTAGAGAGATAAATTTGGATGTCATTGATATAGAAATGGTATTGGAAGCCATAGAGGCTATCAGTTGGCCCAGGGTGGAGGTGTAAATCTAGAATAGGAGAGGTCCAAGAACAAAACCTTGGGGAACCCCAATGGAGAAAGGAAAAGAAGAGGAGGATGTAAAGTTGTGATGCCAAAGGTGCGGTGGGATAGGCAGGATGAGAACTAGCGAAGAATACCGTCATAGAGACCAGAGGAGAGGAGTTTTCGAGGAGGAGGAGGTGGTCCATTGTGTCAAGAGCAGCAGAGAGGTCCAGGAGTTGGAGAACAGAATAGTCAGAACCTTGGGGAACCCAGACAGAGAAAGGATAAAAAGAGGAGGAAGTAAAGTTGTGATGCCAAAGGTGCGGTGGGATAGGCAGGATGAGAACTAGCGAAGAGTACAGTCGCAGAGACCAGAGGAGAGGAGTTTTCGAGGAGGAGGAGGTGGTCCATTGTGTCAAGAGCAGCAGGGAGGTCCAGGAGTTGGAGAACAGAATATCAGAACCTTGGGGAACCCAGACAAAGGATAAGAAGAGGAGGAAGTAAAGTTGTGATGCCAAAGGTGCGGTGGGATAGGCAGGATGAGAACTAGCGAAGAGTACAGAGACCAGAGGAGAGATGTTTTCGAGGAGGAGGAGGAGGAGGTGGTCCATTGTGTCAAGAGCATCAGAGAGGTCCAGGAGTTGGAGTACAGAATAGTGTCCATTGGATTTAGCCATTAGCAGATGATTTGTGGAAGGCGAGCAGTTTCTGTGGAGTGATGAGGGTGAAAGGTAGATTGAAGGGGATCAAGAAGGTTATTTTCAGTGAAATTGTTGTAGGCCAGATGTTCAGGAAGTTTGGAGGAAAGGGGGGTGCAAGAAGATGGGGCATAGATTGTCAAGATTGGTGGGGTCCAATGAAGGCTTTCTATGTATGGGGGTGACTAGTGCATGTTTTGGAGAGTTGGGAAAGATGCCAGAAGAGAAGAAGAGATTGAAAATGTGAGTTAGACAGTGTAGGATAGAGCAAGAGGGTGACCGCGGTACTAGAAAGGGAACCGGGTGCAGGGGGCAGGTGGTTGGGTGGGCATTATAAAAAAAGTTTAACAACATCGTAGTAGCAGGGCTGAATAAAGGAAGTGTTGGGGGGGATATCTGTACAGCGAAGATCTCATCATGAATTGTATCAATTTTGTTTTTGAAGTGATTGGCGATCTCCTGGGCAGTGTATGAGTTAGTGGATGGAGGCAACGGAGGACAGGGATCTATGGTAGACAGAAGTGGCTAGGTTGGGGCAGGACAGGTGTGATTTTGTCATAGAGGTGGTCAGTAGCAGAGAAGAGAAGGGTTGAAGTGGCAAAGGTTTCTAAGGGTATCTGTTAGGCGGTTGGATGAAGAGGAGGTGGAAGACTGGGAGAAAATGAAACTAATAAGGACGTAATCAGAGAGAGGGTACGGATTGTTGGGGAGGTTGCATGGCGTGCATAGGAAGGAGGGTGCTACCATCAGACTGTGTAGGAGCATTTATCCATTGCTTCAGATCAAAAGATGAGGTTAGACAGAGAAGTTTAGAAGTAGCAGGAGTGTCAGTATTAACAGGGATGTTGAAATCACCAAGAATGATTGTGAGAAAGTAGGGTAGGCAGGCAGAAAAGTCATCATGAAATGCTGACTCCATTCCAGGAGGCCGATAGCACAGCACTTCTTAACCAGCTCCCGACCAGCTCGGGTACATTTACTACTGCAGAGTGCCGCTGTTTCGCAAATCGCCGTCTGTAAACGGCGGCTAGCGGACGGGAGCGCACCGCCTGCAGGGCGCTCTCGTGCCCGCCGCACTCTGCAGGAGTGTGCCCATGGCTCGGGCGGACCTGATGTCCGCCGGCGAGCCGCGATTGCTGGCCACAGCTAAAAAACAGGGAACCGCCGATGTAAACGCGGCGGTTCCCCGCGCTGTCAGGGAACACAGTTAACCCCAAGAGCACCTCCCCAGGTTAACCCCTTCACTGCCAATGACATTTATACTTTAATCAGTGGACATTTAAATTGCCGATCGCTCCATAAATGTCACTGGTCCCGAAAAAGTGTCAAAAATGGCCGACATGTCCACCTCAATATCGCAGTCCCGATAAAAATCGCAGATCGCCGCCATTACCAGTAAAAAATTCTAAAAAGGCCAGAAATGAATTCTCATGGTTTATAAACGCGGCAACTTTTGTGCAAACCAATCAACAAACGCAGATTGCATTTTTTTTACCGAAAATATGAGGAAGAATATAAATCGGCCAAAACCGATGAATACATTTTTTTATATATTTTTTTGTATTCGTATTTTAGCAAAAAGTAAGAAATATTATTTATTTATTTATTTTTTTTTTGTAAAATTGTCACACTTTTTTTGTTATAGCGGTGATCAGAAATGACGCAGAGGAGATCAAATACCACCAAAAGAAAGTTCTATTTGTGGGGAAAAAAAGGACGCAAATTTCGTTTGGGTACAACATCGCACAACCGCGCAATTATCAGTTAAAGCGACACTGTGCCGAATTGCAAAAAGTGCTCTGGTCCTAACGTGGGAAATCTTTCCGGGGGTGAAGTGGTTAACCACTTGAATACAGGACGTTTATACCCCCTTCCTTACCAGACCAATTTTCAGCTTTCAGCGCTCTCACACTTTGAATCTCAATTACTCTCTCATGCTACGGGGCCTTTCTAAAGGGTGCAATCCTGGTCTCGTGAAAAACGTTAAGCCGTGTCACAGCGAAATTGACTATTAACGCGCCAACACGCTACAACATGGGTTTGCTTTAAACGCAGGAAAAAAAGGGGTGTTTATCTTGAAAGAAAACCACCATAAACTAGAGGAGACGCAGTAAAGACTAGTGGCGATATTGTTTTTTTCACACTGTTAAAATGTTTTTTTTTTATTTATTTATTTATTATAAAGAATGAAAAACGATTTTATGCTTATGTTTTTTTATATATTTTTTTACATAAGTAG
>BLSH010495593.1:83182-93457 GCA_018402905.1 Glandirana rugosa | reverse complement strand
CACTATATACTCTATGTTGTACATTACATACTCCTGACCCCCTGCACTATATACTCTATGTTGTACATTACATACTCCTGCCCCCTGCACTATATACGCTATGTTGTACATTACATACTCCTGCCCCCTGCACTATATTTTCTATAGTGTACATTACATACTCCTGACCCCCTGCACTATATACTTTATATTGTGCAATACATACTCCTGACCCCTGCACTATATACTTTATATTGTACAATACATACTCCTGACCCCTGCACTATATACTCTATATTGTACATTACATACTCCTGACCACTGCACTATATACTCTATATTGTACATTACATACTTCCGACCCCTGCACTATATACTCTATATTGTACATTACATACTCCTGACCCCTGCACTATATACTCTATATTGTACATTACATAATCCTGACCCCCTGCACTATATACTCTATATTGTACATTACATACTCCTGACCTCTGCACTATATACGCTATATTGTACATTACGTACTCCTGACCCTTAGACTATATACTCTGTGTTGTACACTACATACTCCTGACTCCTGCACTATATACTCGATGTTGTACATTACATACTCCTGACTCCTGCACTATTATTATTATACACGATTTATATAGCGCCAACAGTTTATACAGAGCTTTACAATGTAGAGAGGGGACAGCACAATTACAATACAGATCAATACAGAAGGGACTGGAGGGCCCTGCTTGTAGAGGGAGGGGGGTGATGGTGGAAAAGGTAATAGCTGCAGAAGATGGGTTGATGGAGGTGGCTCAGGTACAGTTCTTAGGTGGGTGAAGGATAGGCTTCCCTGAAGTAATGAGTTTTCAGGGATCTCCTAAAGGTGGACAGGATGGGGGCTGATCAGACATATTGGGGCAGGGAGTTCCAGAGGATGGGAGAGGCTCTGCAGAAGTCCTGAAGTTGAGCATGGGAGGCGGTAATAAGGGAGCTGGAGAGCAGGAGGTCTTGGGAGGAGCGGAGATATCTGCAGATGAGGTTGGTGATGTGGATGGCCTTGTATGTTGTGGTTGGTATTTTACATTTTACACGGTGGGGAAGGGGAAGCCAGTGAAGGGATTGGCAGAGAGGGGCACTAGTCACGGATCGGTTAGTGAGGCGGATGAGTCTAGAAACAGCATTCATAATTGACTGAAGGGGGGATAGCCTGTGTAGGCCGGTGAGGGGAGAGCTGCAGTAGTTCGAGGCGAGAAATAACTAAGGAGTGAATTCGTTGTTTTGTGGGGTCGTTAGTCAGGAAGGGTCGAATTCTGGAGATGTTGCGGAGGTTAAGGCAGCAAGATGTAGCCAGGGATTGGATGTGAGGGCTGAAGGAGAGGCTACACCCAGCACCCTGGCTTGTGTGGAGGGACCAATGGTTGTGCCGTTGATCTTAATGGTAAAGTCGTTGGGGGCCGGGAAGGAAGCAATATAAGAAGCTCAGTTTCTCCAGCCATTCTTCCAGGACGGCACTGCTGAGAGACGATTGGTCTCACCTGAATCACACCACAATCAAGAACAGAGTTTAACCACTTCCCGACCGCCGTATACAGAATGACGGCCGGGAAGTGGCTCAGTTATCCTGACTGCACGTCATATGATATCCTCAGGATAAGCCGCGCCGGGGGGGCGCGCATCGCAGCGATCGGTGGTGTGGGAGGTCAGTCTGACCCTCCGCAATACCGATCTCGGTAAAGTGCTTCCATCCGAAGCACTTTACCATGTGATCAGCCGTGACCAATCACAGCTGGTCACAGTGTAACACAGGAAAGCCGTTTATGCAGACCTGACGAGTGGAGAGCCAATCGGCTGCTCTCCTGACAGGGAGGGTTTGTTCTGATGATTTATCAGCACAGCCGCCCCTCGGATCGCCACACGGGACCACCAGGGAGCCTGCCCAGGGACCACTAGGGATGTGCCCACCCAGGACCACCAGGGAGCCGACCAGGGACCACCAGGGAGCCGATCTGGACCACCAGGGAGACCCCCCTAGACCACCAGGTAAGAGACATAGTGCCCACTGTGGATGGCACTCAGTGCCAACTTCAGATGCCACCCTAGACCACCAGGGAATGAGCCCCTATCAGTATATATGCCCACCAGTGCCCATATCAGTGCCCACCATTGCCACCTACCAGTGCCCACCTATCAGTGCCCAGTATGAGTGCCAATCAGTGCTGTCTATGAGTGCCCATCAGTGCCGCTTAGCAGTGTCCGTCAGTGCTGCATATCAGTGCCCGTCAGTGCTGTATATCAGTGCCACCTCTCAGTACCCGTCAGTGCTGCTTATCAGTGCCGCCTAACAGTGCTCATCATTGCTGCATATAAGTGCCTCATCAACAGTGCGACCTCATCAGTGCCAATCAGTACTGCCACATCAGTGCCCGTCAGTGATGGAGAAAATTTACTTATTTACAAAGTTTTGTGACAAAAATAGAGAATTTTTTTTTTTTTCAAAATTTTCGGTCTTTTTTTATTTGTAGCGCAAAAAATAAAAACCGCAGGGGTGATCAAATACCAGCAAAAGAAAGCTCTATTTGTGGGAACAAAATTATAAAAAATCTGTTTGGGTGCAGCGTCGCACGACCGCGCAATTGTCATTCAAAGCGCAACAGCACTGAAAACTGAAAATTGGTCTGGTAGTAAAGTGTTCTAAGTGCCTGGTATTGAAGTGGTTAAAAGGCCCCGCCCTCCCTCTGCCCCTCAGTTTTTGATTGTGTTTCCCACAGGATGCAGCAAAACATTTGTTATTTTGGGTCTTACGGATCAAGGCCTGGGGCTGAGATCCCCCTCTTGGACTTGGACCCTGAGGCAGCCAGTGGGGGGGTGCCGGTCAGGGGTAGGCGCACAGGCGGTGTGAGGAAGAGATTGCTCAGGGGGGTACCCTTGGGCTAAAGCTTAGCATTTGGTGCTATGAGCTCTCATCTCTGGGTGGTGCTGGGTAGTTCCACCTCTCCTCGCACGTTGTCTCTGCTGAGTCCTAAGCCCTTATTTACTGCTGTACCTAAGAGGCTGGGCTGAAGGTGGGACTGTTGGAAGGCCTGGGTTGTGGCAGTCCAGAGGGAATCCCTAGAAGAATTGGGGGGCAGAGGGAGGCGACCGTGAGACGGTGGAGCCCCCCCCCCCCTCTGAAAGACCGGGGGACCCTGGGCGCAGTGGGGCTCCCAGAACCCTGAGGACGGTATCCTCTTTGCTTCTCCTACCTGCAGTGGCCGTGGTGGTGATGCAGGGAGGGGTCGTCGGGAGGCATTTTTTGAGGCTTCCAGCCTGGGCTCCGGCCGCTTCCCGACGATGCAGCTGGAATCAGGAAGGGGACGCCGGACCGACGCGCACGCAACTGGCCTCACTTCCGGCAGCGCGGAAGCACACGCGGCGGCGGTCCACATATGGGAGCGCAGCGCAATGGAGGACGTCCTATATTCTCCTGTTTTGGCCAAGATAACTCCTGGAGAGTGTGGGTGGCCAGATGGAGAAGGAAAGTGGGCTGTGTGAGCCCTTGCCGATCGAGGAGACCACAGGGGGTGAGTCCACCCCATCACTGTAGGGGGGTGGAGAGGGGTAGGGAGTCCTATTTTCTTATCCCCACCCTCACTGATGGCTTTTTGGGACAGGTGGGGGGTTTCTGAGTGGTCAGGAGCATCCCCATTGCCTGTTACGTCAAATCACGCTGGCTGTGTTTGTATGTTTTCCAGGTTCAACACGCCTAGCCCAGGGGTCGGCCACCAGACCTGTAAAGACCCCGTCCCGCTCCGATAAATTGCCTCTGGATCACTCAAAGCCATTTTTGCTTCAAGTGTATTCATAAGCTAACGGGCAAGGAGACTGCTCAGGTCATGAAGGATTGCTTGGCCTTGCAGTCAGAGATGCTGGCTACCCTCCAGAGCTTTAAAGCGGCCACCCGAGCCATTGGTAGCGTTGAGTCTCCCTCTAGTAGGGAGGGTTCTCTGTCCCAAGGGGGGTGCTCCTGGTATAGTTCAGGGGCACCCACTGGGACCCCAATTGAGCTGGGCCCAGGGGAAGAGGAAGCTGACCCATTGGGACTCAGCTCCCTTGAGGAGGGAGAAGATCCGGATCAGGATAGCCAGGGCAGTGAGGAATCTAGGCCCGGCAGGCATCTATTTTCCACAGACGATATGGAAGGCCTCCTAAGGGCGATCTATGCATCTGAGGGGAGCCAGCAGCCAGCACCTAAGATTTCAGCCCAAGACAGAATATACAGGGGGCTTTCTAAACCTCAGTCGAAAGCTCTCCCGGTTCACCAATCTCTTAGGGATATAATTCTGAGAGAGTGGAAGGAACCTGAGAGAAGGATCCTAAAATTAAAAACCTGGAAGCGCAGGTGTCCATTTAGTGAGGGCGATGAGGAGACGTTCCTCAAGCTTCCTAAATTTAATGCCTCCTTGGCGCAGGTGTCCAAGCGGTCTGATCTGTCCTTCGAGGATGCGGGCAATATCCCCGATCAGATGAACAGAAAGTCAGAGACCCTGCTACGTAGAGCCTGGAAAGCTAATGCGGCAGCCATGGGCCCTGCATTGGCCTCGGCCTGTGTGGCAAGGAACACAGACGCCTGGGTGAAGAGGCTAGTAGACCAGGTATCCAGGGGGATGAGTCCCAAGGGGGTTGCGGATTCCCTGGAAGTCGTTGGAAAAGCGGTAGCATTCTTGGCTGACTCGGCGGTGGAAGCAGTAAGGGCAACGGCCAAGTCAGCAGCCCTTTTGAATTCCTCTAGGCGAGCACTTTGGGTAAAAACTTGGGATGGAGATTTTTCGTCCAAGTCCCGTCTGTGCGGGTTACCCTTCGAAGGCTCTCTGATTTTCGGGGCAGGCTTAGAGCAGGTGTTGTCCCGATCTACCGAAAAAGGAAAGAAATTTCCGGTGAACCTGAAGACAGGCAAAGAGAAAATTTTTTCGAGGCCCCCCCCTTCCAAGGACAAGTTCAAGGCTAAGAGGGGGGCAGGAAAAAAGTGGGGGTTCGGTGAGGAGAAACAGAAGGGGGGAATCCTTTTCTCCAGTCCCGGACCTTCCTCAAAGGAGTCTAAGTGACGCCAACCCTCCGGTTGGTGTGAGGCTCAGGTGGTTTCTCCCCCAATGGAGGAAGATTACCCAGAGCCCGTATATTCTCCACCTGCTAGAGGAGGGGTACAGGTTGGAATTTCTGTCCACCCCTCCTCGGAATTTTGTACAGACACATTTGCCCAGAGATCCGCAGAAGGCACAGGGGCTCCTGCAGAGCGTCCGGGAACTGGCAAATCAGGAGGTTGTTGCACCAGTTCCATTGGACCAGCAGGGACGGGGGTTTTACTCCCATATCTTCGTGGTAGTAAAACCCTTGGGAAAGTTCCGATTGATTATAAATCTTCGGAGGTTAAACAAGCATCTGAGATACAAGAAGTTCCAGATGGAAAGTATCTATACGGTCAGAAGACCCCTCTGGGAGGGGGTGTTCATGATCACGTTGGATCTCAAGGATGCCTATCTCCATGTTCCGATTGCCCCGGAACATCAGAAATTCCTGCGCTTCGCAATCATGACGAAGCAGGGCGTTCAGCACTGGCAATTCAGGGCCCTTCCCTTTGGGCTGGCTTCCAAGGATCTTCACGAAGGTCCTGGCCGAGGTGGTAACATATCTCCACCTCCAAGGAATTGCCCTGATTCCATACTTGGACGATATGCTGGTCTACAACTCATCCCTGGAGCGGGTTGTGTCGGATCGGAACAGTGTGATTTCCACCCTGGAGAACCTGGGGTGGATGATCAGCTGGGAGAAGTCCTCCCTAGAGCCTTCACAGACGAAGGGGTTTTTGGGCTGCCAGGTGGATTCAGTAGCACAGAAGATGTTTCTCCCCCGAGAAAAGGTGGCAAAGGTTCAGGAAGCAGTGTCTGTCCTGTGCGACGCCAAGCCGGTGTCACTAAGGGCCATCATGAGGGTCCTGGGCTTCATGACAGCGTGTGTTCCCGTGGTATCCTGGGCCCAGCTACACTCTCGAGACCTCCAGAGGCTCCTACTCACCAGTTGGGACAGGAAGGAGTCGTCTTTAGAGGTAAAGGTGTCCCTCCCGGGAAAACGTGATGGAAGCACTAGGTTGGTGGCTCAGGCCAGGGTGGGGGGCGATAGGCCGCCCCTGGACCCAACAAAAGCCTCTAAGCGTCACCACCGACGCGAGCCCACCTGGAACAGTTTCGAGCCCAGGGTCCCTGGGATCGGGTTCAGAGTAGGGCCTCTTCCAACTTCAGGGTGCTCCTGGCAGTCGGAGAAGCACTGAAGGTATTCAGGGATCGGATTCAGGGCAGGGAGGTCCTCTCGGACAACGTTGTTGCAGTAGCCTACCTGTACCACCAAGGAGGGACCAAGTCCCGAGGGCTAGCCAGGCTAGCACAGGAGATCCTAGAGTGGGCAGAGAAGAGGATTCCCTCAATCTCTGCGGTGCACATAAAGGGGGGACCTCAATGTGGAAGCGGACTTTTTAAGCAGACGGTCCGTTCACCAAGGAGAATGGGAATCATGCGAAGAAGTCTTTGCTTTGATAAAGCAGCAGTTCGGGGTTCCAGAAGTGGACCTCTTTGCCTCCAGGGAGAACGGGAAGGTTCCAAAATTCTTTTCTCTCACAAAAGAGTCGGAATCAGGAGGGGTAGACGCTCACAGATGGGACTTCGGGCTGGCATATGCTTTCCCTCCTCCCCAGAGTACTGCAGAAGCTAAGCCGGACAGGGATCTGTCTCATTCTTATCGCCTTTTGGTGGCCAAGGAGGGCGTGGTTTGCCACTCTGAAGAGGTGGTGAGTCTCCCCGCCGTTCCATCTGCCTCTCAGGCAAGGTCTTCTCCATCAGGGCCCCGGTGTGTCATCCCGATCCAGGTTTCCTGGCCCCTGACGGCCTGGTGTTTGAGAGGGGATCTCCTTAAAAGTAAGGGGTGCTCAGAAAAGGTAATTGACACCCTCCTGCTGAGCAGGAAGCCAGTCACCAGGCGCATTTACGCCAAGATCTGGGGGGTCTTTTCTCGCTGGTGTGTGGCAAGAAAAGTCCCGGGGCAAGCGACCCCATCCGTTCTGGATTTTCTCCAGGATGGGGCGGATTTGGGTCTAGCAGTTAAGACCCTCAGGGTGCAGGTGGCGGCCCTATCAGTATTTCTAGATAGGAAGCTAGCTGTGGACCCACTCAGATTTTTGTTAGCCAGGGAGAGGGTGACCCCGGAAAAGTTAAAACGTTTTCCACCGTGGGATTTATCCTTTGGTTCTGGATGCCCTGACCAGGGAGCCGTTTGAGCCGGTAGCTCAGACGACCATTAAGTTTCTTTCTTTAAAAATGGCTTTCCTTTTGGCGATTACGTCAGCCAGGAGGATAGGGGACTTGCAGGCTCTGACAATTAAAGAGCCTTTTCTGTTGATTTTGGAGGACAGGGTGGTACTCAGGCAGGACCCCCTATACCTCCCTAAGGTGGCTTCACAGTTCCATAGGAGCCAGGAGATTGTTCTCCCCTCGTTTTGCGCAGCCCCTCGCAATGAGAGAGAGGCGAGCATTCATACTTTAGACGTCAGACGTTGTCTATTAACCACTTCAATACCGGGCACTTAGAACACTTCCTGCCCACACCAATTTTCAGTGCTGTTGCGATTTGAATGAGAATTGCGCGGTCGTGCGACGCTGCACCCAAACAAAGCTTTATTCATTTTGTTCCCACAAATAGAGCTTTCTTTTGGTGGTATTTGATCACCCCTGCGGTTTTTAATTTTTGCGCTATAAAAAAAAAAAGACCAAAAATGTTTTTAAAAAAAAAACATTTTTCTTTGTTTCTGTCACAAAAATTTGTATAAAGTACATTTTCTCCTTCACTGACGGGCACTGATGTGGCTAAACTAATGGGCACTGATGTGACTACACTGATGGGCACTGATGAGGCTACACTGACGGGCACTGATGAGGCAGTACAGATTGGCACTGATGAGGTGGCACTGATAAGGTTGCGCTGATGATGGGGCACATATGCAGCACTGATGGGCGGCACTGACAAGCAACACTGACGGGCACTAATATGCGGCACTGATGGACACTCATAGGCAGCACTGATAAGTGGCACTGGGCACTGATGGGCACTGATAGGTGGCACAAGTGGGCACTTTTAGGTGGCACAGGTGGGCACTGATAGGTGGCACGGGTGGGCACTGATAGGTGGCACGGGTGGGCACTGATAGGTGGCACAGGTGGGCACTTATAGGTGGCAGTGGTGGGCACTGGTGGAACAAGCACTGATAGGGATGGCACTGGCAGGCATCATACATGGGCACAGTGCCATCCCTACAGTGCATAATATTGCCCTTACCTGGTGGTCTAGTGGGGGCTCCCTGGTGGTCTTGGGCGGCCTCTGTGCGCCTTCCCTGGTGGTCCTAGGCGGCCTCATTGCGATGTCCGGGGGGGGCTCCCTGGTGTTCCTGATTCGGCTCCCTGGTGGTCCAGTGGGGGTGATCTTGAGGGTGGCTGCGCTGATAAACGTTCAGCGCAGCCCCCCCCCCCCCTGTCAGGAGAGCAGCCGATCTGCAGACCTGAGCAGAGGAAAAGCCGATAAACGGCTCTTCCTACTTACACTGTGATTGGTCACAGCTGATCACATGGTAAAAGGCTTTGGATCGAAGCCTTTTACCTCGGTCGGTAATGTGGTGCGTCAGACTGACCCACGGCACCACCGATCGCTGCGATGTGCGCCCCCAGGGGCGCGCGATCGCGGATTATCCTGAGGACGTCAATAGACGTCCAGTCAGGATAATGAACCCCCCGCCCGGACGTCATTTGTCTATACGCCGGGTGGGAAGTGGTTAATTTACTTAGACCGGGTCAAAGGGTTCAGAAGGTCTAATCATTTGTTAATTTCTGGGGCCAGAAGAAGGGTCTCCAGGCATCTAAGTCGACCGTGGCGAGGTGGATAAGGCAGGCAATTTTAGTAGCTTATGGGCAAGCGGGTAAAGCAGCCCCTGCTCAGTTGAAAGCTCATTCCACTGGGTCTCTGGCGACCTCCTGGGCTGAAAAGGCGGGCGCTTTGATTGACCAGATTTGTAAAGCGGCCACATGGACAAGCCAGAACACATTCCTGAGGCACTACATGATTGAGTTGCTGTCACCTCAGGACCTGGCGTTTGGAAGAAAAGTCCTGCAGGCAGTGGTCCCGTCCTAAAGGTAGGCCTGAGCTCCTTGCTCATCATCTCAGCAGTGCCGTCCTGGAAGATGGCTGGAGAAAATTACCAGTTACACCTCCTGGTAACGGTGTTTCTGGGAATTCTTCCAGGACGGCAGGCCTTCTTCCCACCCTTTATGTGTTGGTGTTGTCTGTTGGCACAGAGGGATGCACTCGTGCATTGGTGTGGGGTAATACTTTGTCTCAACTGAGGGGCAGAGGGAGGGTGGGGCCTTTTAAACTCTGTTCTTGATTGTGTTTCCTGTCCAGGTGAGACCAATCATCTCTCAGCTGTGCCGTCCTGGAAGAATTCCCAGAAACACCGTTACCGGTAAGTGTAACTGGAATTTTTAGAAAGATTGAGTTTGAGAAAGTGGTGTCTATGTTGTAGATTACATACTCCTGACCCCTGCACTATATACTCTATGTTGTACATTACATACTCCTGACCCCTGCACTATATACTCTATGTTGTACATTACATACCCCTGACCCCTGCACTATATACTCTATGGTGTACATTACATACCCCTGACCCCTGCACTATATACTCTGTGTTGTACATTATACTCCTGAACCCTGCACTATATACTCTGTGTTGTACATTACATACTCCTGACCCCTGCACTATATACTCTATGTTATACATTACATACTCCTTACTCTCGCCCTATAATCCCCTCATCACTGTCACTCCTATAAAAGACAGTTCTCGTTGTTTCCTCACTCTCTGACTAAGGTCCATGAATAAAGAAATGAACTGGTAGGAGATCAGCTAGGAGACTCCAAAAGGAGTAGAGGGCAGGTAGATGATTTTATCTTTATGTTTCTAATAATGATCTGTAGTCGACTAACCAAGGGGATTTGGTCCTGAGGCGGGTGTAGTCCGTCGAAACAGAGACTCCTAGAATGTTAAGGGGGAGTTCCATTGCTCATTTACCGAGGAGACTAGAGGATGGTCAAGTAAAGAAATAAGTACCTGGAATCAGTCTCTCACTCCTTTGTTGCTCTTGACAGAAAATATCCTCACTGTCACTACTCCCCTAATATCCCGCTCTCATTCCTCATACATTACATATTGTATCTCATATATCA
>BLSH010495593.1:55613-66594 GCA_018402905.1 Glandirana rugosa | reverse complement strand
TATTGATTGGTTTGCGCAAAAGTGGCCGCGTTTACGGATGATGAGAATTAATTTCTGGGTTTTTTTTTTTTTTACTAAAAATGGCGGCGATCTGCGATTTTTTGCGGTACTGCGATATTTCAGCAGACATGTCGGACCATTTTGACACTTTTTTGGGACCATTGGCATTTATACAGCGATCAGTGCTATAAAAATGCACTGATTACTGTGTAAATGCCATTGGCAGTGAAGGGGTTAACCTGCAGGGGGCGCGCTAAGGGTTAACTATGTTCCCTGGGTGTGTTCTAACTGTATGGGGGATGCCCTATCTGGGGAAGGGAAGTTATCACAGCCTTCACGTAAAGGAAGGCTGTGATCACAGCCCTTCCCCCTCACACAGAGCAGAGGTCGGTGTTTACATACACGGACCTCCGCTCACTCGCTCTGGGGGGGCCATCGCGGGTAGCCGGCGGCAATCGAAGCCGCCGCACCCGCTCCCTGGCCCTCCCCGAACACAGTGAGCGCGCGGGCGCGCCTCTGGCGGCGCGCGCGCGCTCACAGTGCGCGTTATCGCAGCCGCCGTCGTATGACGGCGATTTGCGATAACGAACCACCTTGTCGCCGTCAACCTGCGGTTGGCGGTCGGCAAGTGGTTAAACTGAAAAAAAATAAAAATGAAAAATTCCTTTACATATAGTGCCTGGGAGGTCCCCTTAGTCTACCTGTAAAGTGGCGCATCTGTACCATGTATAGAACCTGCTGCAGAAAAACGTACCAGGCCACATGCCTTCAACATGGGGGATGCTTTGGGGTTGGGTGCTCTGCCCATCCCGCCCCCACCCCAAGCACCTTTTCTCCATGTTGATGGGGACAAGGGCCTCTTCCCAACAACCCTGGGCTGTGTTTGTGGGGGTCTGCGGGAAGGGGGCTTATCGGAATCTGGAAACCCCATTTAGCAAGGGGGCCCCCAGATCCTGCCCCCCCCATGTGAATAAGTATGGGGTACATTGTACCTAAACTTTTAACATTAAATAAGTGTCAAAAGAAATAAAAAGAACACACAGTTTTTGACAATTCCTTTATCAAAAATAAAAAAAATCGCCCAATGTAGATCCATCATCGACCACGATGCCTGCTGGACCCGAAAAAAAAAGGTCCGCCCTTGACAAAGGCTAACCGCTGTCTGCCTGACAGTTCCTAAATAGGTAAGGGGCGGAGCCCCATGGCGAAGTCACCTGGTGGCACCATCCCGTGTGACGTCACCAATCAGTGCATGCTGGGCCTTACCTAGCTTACCTAGCGGAACTTGTTTTTTTTTTTTTTTCGGGTCCGGCGGGCATCGTGGTTGACGATGGATCTACATTGGGGGGACATTATTTTTTATTTTTTTGGAATTGTAATATTACTAAAGGAATTGCCACAAACTGTGTGTTTTTATTTCTTTTTGACACTTTGAGTACATGGGGGGTGCCGAGATCTGGCCCCCCCCCCCTTGTTAAAGGGGGCTTCCAGATTCCGATAAGCCCCCCACCTGCATTCCTCCATAACTACAGCCCAGGGTTGTGGGGAAGAGGCCCTTGTCACCATCAACGTGGGGAGCCCCCCCACCCCCCAAGCACCCTCCCACATGTTGAAGGCATGTGGCCTGGTATGGTTCAGGGGGGCTGCTAAGGGTCTGGTATGAATTTTGAAGGGGCCCACACCTTTTTTAAAAAGGTTTTAGTGTGGGGTTCCCCTTAACATCCATACCAGACTCAAGGTGCCTGGTTTGGATTGGGAGGCATCCCACCCCACCCCGATTTTTTAAAAATTTTTTATTGCTGGCAATATTTTTTTTTCATATAGCTGTCAGCGGGGAAGCTCGTTGACAGCTGATGACTCATTCGTTGTTAAGGATGCAGAGGGCGGCTTCCTGACCCGCTCCTTAACAACCAGCTATTAACTGTGCCCTGATTGGGCAAAGCCTTGCACCTGACCAGTGGTCAAGTGCATTGCTTCAGCCATTCACTGCTTAGAATGCACTGTGCTGCAAGCAGTGCATTGTGGGGTGTTCAGCGGGCAAACATCCCACTGAGCGGCCCACAAATTCAGGTGTTCGGCGAACAAGTGATGTTCAGGCTAAACTTATCCTCGATCCCAACCGCTCACCCAACTATTGGAGAGGTTGCGCTGCGTGCATAAGTAGGAGAATACAAGGTCGAGGGTGTGAGTAGGAGCGTCTATCCATTGCTTCAGGTCAAAAGAGGAGGTTAGACTGAGAAGTTTAGAAGTAGCAGGAGTGTTCGTTTTAACAGGGATTTTGAAGTCACCAATAATGATTGTGGGGATTTTTGAAGAGAGAAAGTAGAGAAGCCATCACAAAAGCGTAATACTGGTCCAGGAGGCCGATAGCACAGCACTTCTTAACCACTTCAGCCCCGGAAGGATTTCCCCCTTTAGGACCAGAGCCCCTTTTGCGATTCGGCACTGCGTCGCTTTAACTGAAAATTGCGCACAAATAGAGCTTTCTTTTGGTGGTATTTGATCACCGCTGCGTCATTTCTGATCGCCGCTATAAACAAAAGAAGAGCGACAATTTTGCAAAAAAACCCAAATTTCTTACTTTTTGCTAAAATACAAATCCAAAAAAAAAATATAAAAAAACATTTTTGGCCGATTTATATTCTTCCTCATATTTTTGGCGTTTATTGATTGGTTTGCGCAAAAGTAGTCGCGTTTACAGATGATGAGAATTCATTTCTGGGGTTTTTATTTATTTATTTATTTTTTTACTAGTAATGGCGGTGATCTGCGATTTTTAGGGGTACTGCGATATTGCAGCGGACATGTCGGGCCATTTTGACACTTTTTTGGGACCATTGGCATTTATACAGCGATCAGTGCTATAAAAATGCACTGATTACTGTGTAAATGCCATCGGCAGTGAAGGGATTAACCTGCAGGGGGCGCTCTAAGGGTTAACTGTGTTCCCTGGGCGTTCTAACTGTATGGGGGACTGCCCTAGCTGGAGAAGGGAAGTGATCACAGCTTCCGTGTAGAGGAAGGCTGTGATCACAGCTCTTCCCCCCTCACAGAACGGAGGTCCGTGTTTACTTACACGGACCTCCGTTCTTTCACTCCGGGGGGGGCATCACGGGTGGCCGTCGGAGATCGAATCCGCCGCACCCGCTCCCTGGCCTTCCCCGGACACAGTGAGCGTGCGGGCGCGCCTCCTGCGGCGCACGCACGCTCACTAGGCTCGATCTCGCAGCCGCCGTCATATGACGGCGATTTGCGCAATAGAGCCACCTTGTCGCCGTCAATTGCCGACCAGCGGTCGGCAAGCGGTTAAGGAAACTAGAGAAAATAGATGAATATGATGTGCCTCAAATGAGTAGAGACAGAAAGGGAGTGTCATGAATCTGCAGTAATGTCCTGACTGTCTGCTTACCTTTCTGGTTTGTGTATCAGCTTAGAGACCGTGCACTTTCACCTGTGTGGTTAAGTAATCTTCCCTCAGCATGGCTCCACCCCAGCCTCTAACAGTAAACACTATTTAACCCCACGCACTGCAAGCCAGCCTTGCCAAGCAACATTAATTTGTTGAGGCTCACCTGTGTGGTCCTTGCCGTGTGCTCTACATTCCGTTCCATGTATTGACTGTGGAGAAGAGGGGTGAGGGAAAGAGAGATTAAGGAGAGACACAAATATCAGAAGGATTGTTAGAAAGCAAATGTTACAGAGAGGAAGGAGAGCTGAATGGAGAAACAAGGTCACCTGCAGTCTGTTTGCTGTTTTTCAGAGTAGTTTGCTGTTTCCCATTGATTCACTGTGCAGTGCAGCTGAGGCTGCAGAGAACGGAATGGGGAATCTCGGTCCTCAGTCCCTTTCTCGTGCCAAAAGTGAGACATCAGGGGTGTTTAGAACCCTGATATTTCACCAAATCCCTCAAACAGGCTGCAGGTACCAGCATGAACCTGTGAGATCTAAGGGGTTACATCTTTAGATCTCAGGGGTTCATGCTGGGACTTGTAGTTCTTCCATTTTGGGGGGAGTAACATCCTTAGATCTGAGAAGTTAATGTTGGAACTTGTAGTCTATCATTTCTGGGGGATGTGACCTCCCCAAAAATGAAAGACTACAGGTCCCAGCATGAGCCCCTCAGAGCTGAGGATGTGACATGCCCCTCCCCTCTCCCAATGGAGGGGGTAGGAATCAGGTAGGTCAGTGTAATGGTTAATATAGGAATTAGGTAGGTTAGTGTAGTGGTCAGGTAAGTCAGTGTAGTGGTCAGATAGGTCAGTGTAGGATTCAGGTAGGTTAGTGTAGCAATCAGGTAGGTCACTGTAGTGGCAAGGTAGTTCAGTGTAATGGTCAGTATAGGAATCAGGTAGGTCAGTGCAATGGTCAGTATAGGAATCAGGTAGGTCAGTGTAATGGTCAGTATAGAAATCAGGTAGGTCAGTGCAATAGTCAGTATAGGAATCAGGTAGGTCAGTGCAATAGTCAGTATAGGAATCGGGTAGGTCAGTGTAGTGGTCATTGTAGGAATCAGGTAGGTCAGTGCAATGGTCAGTATAGGAATCAGGTAGGTCAGTGCAATGGTCAGTATAGGAATCAGGTAGGTTAGTGTAGTGGTCATTGTAGGAATCAGGTAGGTCAGTGCAATGGTCAGTATAGGAATCAGGTAGGTCAGTGCAATGGTCAGTATAGGAATCAGGTAGGTCAGTGTAATGGTCAGTATAGGAATCAGGTAGGTCAGTGTAGTGGTCAGTATAGGAATCAGGTAGGTCAGTGTAGTGGTCATTGTAGGAATCAGGTAGGTCAGTGCAATGGTCAGTATAGGAATCATGTAGGTCAGTGTAGTGGTCATTGTAGGAATCAGGTAGGTCAGTGCAATGGTCAGTATAGGAATCAGGTAGGCCAGTGCAATGGTCAGTATAGGAATCAGGTAGGTCAGTGCAATGGCCAGTATAGGAATCAGGTAGGTCAGTGTAGTGGTCAGTATAGGAATCAGGTAGGTCAGTGTAATGGTCAGTATAGGGATCAGGTAGGTCAGTGCAATGGTCAGTATAGGAATAAGGTAGGTCAGTGTAATGGCCAGTATAGGAATCAGGTAGGTCAGTGTAATGGTCAGTATAGGGATCAGGTAGGTCAGTGCAATGGTCAGTATAGGAATCAGGTAGGTCAGTGTAGTTGGCTAGAGAGGAGTAGCAGGCATTGAACGGTTGGTAAGGTGGATGATCCTGGCAGCAGCATTCATGATGGACTGAAGGGTTGATAGCCTATGTAAAAGTAAGCCAATGAGGAGAGAGTTGCAGTAGTCGAGTCGGGAGATGACCAAGGAGTGAATTAGGAGCTTTGTGGTGTCATTGGTTAGGAAGAGGCATATTTTGGAGATGTTGAGGTGGCAAACTTTGGACAGTGATTGGATGTGGGGCTGAAAAGAGAGATCAGAGTCCAAAATTACACCTTGCACCTTGGCATTCAGGGACCGAAAAGATAGTTGAGTCATCGATCTTGAGAAGTCAGGGGAAGAGTCACGTGGTGGAGGAAATATTATGAGCTTGGTATTTGGATAGAATAAGTTTGAGGAAGTGGTGTGACATCCAGGCCGATATGTCTGTTAGTAAATTAGCAATGCATAAGGAGACTGATGGAGTGAGTTGAGGGGTAGAGAGATAGATTTGGTTGTCACAGAAATGGTATTGGAAGCCATTGAGGCTATCAGGGAGGAGGTGTAAATCAAGAATAGGAGTGGCCCAAGTACAGAACCTTGGGGGACCCCGACGGAGAAAGGAAGAGGAGAGGAAGAAGTAAAGTTGTGATGTTGAAGGAGCGGTGGGATAGGTAGGATGAGAACCAGCAAAGACTACAGTCACGGAGACCAAAGGAGAAGAGTTTTTTGAGGAGGAGGGGATCCACTGTGTCAAAGGCAGCAAAGAGGTCCCGGAGTTGGAGTACAGAATAGTGTCCATTGGATTTAGCCTTTAGCAGATGATTTGTGAGTTTAAGAGTTGAGGGCGAAATCCAGGTTGAAGGAGTTCAAGAACTTTATTTTCAGTGAGATGGTCGCTCAGTCGGTTGTAGACCAGATGTTTAGGAAGCTTGGATGAAAATGGGAGCAAGAAGATGGGGTGTAGGTTGTTAATATTGGTGGGGTCCAAGGAAGACTTTTAAGTATGATGGTGACTAGTGCATGTTTTAGAGAGTTGGGGAAGATGCCAAAAGAGAAGAAGAGATATAAAATGTGAGATAAAGAGTGTAGGATGGAGCCAGAGGGAACTGGGTAAAAGCGGGCAGGTGGTTGGGTGGGCATTAGAATTTTCTTGCATCACAGGCACGTAAGAGTCGGCTATGTTTTTTGAGACTTCTGGGGTCATCTGTTTGCCAAGGTTGTAGGGGTCCGGGGCCTGATTCTGTGTGTAGTGAGAGGGGCAGTGTGTCCAGGGTGGAGGACAGGGATCTATTGTAGATAGAAGTGGTTAGGTTGGGGCAGGACAGGAGTGAGATTTTGTCATAGTGGTGGTCAGTAGAAGAGAAGAGAAGGTTTAAGTTGGGTTAGGTGGCAAAGGTTCCTACGGGTAACTGTTAGGCGGTTTGAGGGAGAGGAGGTGGAAGACTGGGAGAGAGTGAAGGTGGAACTCCCAACCATGGAAAAAGTTCAGACCCAAGCCGCGAACCCTTTTAACCAGTTGCCGCCCGCCCGCCGTGGATTGATGGGGACAACATGGCTCGATATCGCATACCACCATCCCCTGACAGCGGCTGCGAGATCGCGGATTGTGAGCGTGCGAGTGCTGCTGGAGGCGCGCTTACTGTGTAGCGGGGGAGCCGGTAGGGCGGACTCGATGTCCGCTTGCTACCCGCGATGGCTCCCCCGCAGTGACAGAACAGAGGTCCGTGTATGTAAGCACACAGATCTCCGTTCTGACGGGGGAAGGAGTGTGATCGCCTGCTTCCTGTGTATGGGAGCAACGATTACTCCTCTCCCCCAGTCAGCCGACCCCCCACACAGTTAGTAACACATCCCAGGGAACACAGTTAACCCTTAGAGCGCCCCCTAGTGTTAACCCCTTCCCTGCCAGTGACATTTATACAGTAATCAGTGCATTTTCATAGCACTGATCGCTGTATAAATGCCAATGGTCCCAAAAAAGTGTCCAACATGTCCACCGCAATGTCGCAGTCCTGCTAAAAATCGCAGATCACCACCATTACTAGTAAAAAAAAAAAAAAAACTCCATAATTGAATTCTCATCGTTTATAAACACGGTAACTTTTGCGCAAACCAATCAATATACGCCGCTTCCGATTTTTTTACCAAAAATATGAGGAAGAATATATATCGGCCAAAACTGATGAATACGTTTTTTTTTTTTATATTTTCTTTTTGGATATGTATTATAGCAAAAAGTAAGAAATATTGGATTTTTTGCAAAATTGTTGCATTATTTTGTTTATAGCGGATCAAATACCACCAAAAGAAAGCTCTATTTGTGGGGAAAAAAGGACGCAAATTTAGTTTGGGTACAATGTCGCACGACCGCGCAATTGTCAGTTAAAGCGACGCAGTGCCGAATCGCAAAAAGTGCTCTAATCATAAAGCGGAAAATCCTTCCGGGGCTGAAGTGGTTAAAGTCTATGGGACCCGAACTTGAATTTCCCCACTTCGAAGCATTATATGTTAGCTATTGCTGGTAAAAAGGGTATGGGGGCCTGAATACTGCCCTGAGGGACATATATCAATGCAAAAAAAAAGTTTTAAAAAAATGATTGTTTTACAGGAGCAGTGATTTATAACGATGCTTAAACTTAAAAATATAAAAATGAAAAATTAATTTACATATAGTGCCTGGGAGGTCCCCTTAGTCTACCTGTAAAGTGGCGCATCTGTACCATGTATAGAACCTGCTTCAGCAAAAAATTTATAAAGAGAAAAAAATGACATTTCATTTGATTTTCACAGCTGCACGCTATTGCTGGCAATACAAAAATGTTTTAAAAAACAGCGTGGGGTCCCCCACAATCCATACCAGGCCCTTTGGGTCTGGTATGAATTTTAAGGAGAACCCCATGCCGAATTTTTTAAAAAAAATGACATGGGGTCCCCACCAAAATCCATATCAGACCTTTATTGGAACATGCAACCTGGCAGCGCCTCCCCCCTACTGAATCATACCAGGCCACATGCCTTCAACATGGGGGATGCTTTGGGGCTGGGTACTCTGCCCATCCCGCCCCCACCCCAAACACCTTTTCTCCATGTTGATGGGGACAAGGGCCTCTTCCCAACAACCCTGGGCTGTGTTTGTGGGGGTCTGCGGGAAGGGGGCTTATCGGAATCTGGAAACCCCATTTAGCAAGGGGGCCCCCAGATCCTGCCCCCCCCATGTGAATAAGTATGGGGTACATTGTACCTAAACTTTTAACATTAAATAAGTGTCAAAAGAAATAAAAAAACACACACACACACAGTTTTTGACAATTCCTTTATCAAAAAGAAAAAAAATCGCCCAATGTAGATCCATCATCGACCACGATGCCTGCTGGACCCAAAAACAAAGGCTAACCGTTGTCTGCCTGACAGTTCCTAAATAGGTAAGGGGCGGAGCCCCATGGCAAAGTCACCTGGTGGCACCACCCCGTGTGGCGTCACCAATCAGTGCATGCTGGGCCTTACCTATTTAAGCACTGTCAAAGGGCAGAGCAGGCAGTTGGTCGTTAGCCTTAGTCGCAGGCGGAGCTTGTTTTTTTTTTTTTCGGGTCCGGCGGGCATCATGTTTGAAGATGGATCTACTAAAGGAATTGCCAAAATCTGTGTGTGTTTTTATTTCTTTTTGACACTTTTTTTGGTGATTGAGTACTCCATACTCATTCACATTGGGGGGCAGCCGAGATCTAGGGCGTCCCCTTGTTAAAGGGGGCTTCCAGATTCCGATAAGCCCCCTGCCCGCATTCCCCCACAACTACAGCCCAGGGTTGTGGGGAAGAGGCCCTTGTCCCCATCAACATGGGGAGCCCCCCCACCCCCCCCAAGCACCCTCCCACATGTTGAAGGCATGTGGCCTGGTATGGTTCGGGGGGGCTGCTAAGGGTCTGGTATGAATTTTGAAGGGGCCCACACCTTTTTTAAAAAAGTTTTAGTGTGGGGTTCCCCTTAACATTCATACCAGACTCAAGGGGCCTGGTTTGGATTGGGAGGCATCCCACCCCACCCCGATTTTTAAAAATTTTTTTATTGCTGGCAATATTTTTTTTTCATATAGCTGTCAGCGGGGAAGCTCGTTGACAGCTGATGACTCATCCGTTGTTAACGATGCAGAGGGCGGCTTCCCGAGCCGCTCCTTAACAACCAGCTATTAACTGTGCCCTGATTGGGCAAAGCCTTGCACCTGACCAGTGGTCAAGTGCACTGCTTCAGCCATTCACTGCTTAGAATGCACTGTGCTGCAAGCAGTGCATTGTGGGGTGTTCAGCGGGCAAACATCCCACTGAGCGGCCCGCAAATTCAGATGTTCGGCGAACAAGTGGTGTTCAGGCTAAACTTATCCTCGGTCCCAACCGCTCGCCCAACTATTGGAGAGGTTGCGCTGCGTGCATAGGTAGGAGAATACAAGGTCGAGGGTGTGAGTAGGAGCGTCTATCCATTGCTTCAGGTCAAAAGAGGAGGTTAGACTGAGAAGTTTAGAAGTAGCAGGAGTGTTCGTTTTAACAGGGATTTTGAAGTCACCAATAATGATTGTGGGGATTTTTGAAGAGAGAAAGTAGGGTAGCCAGGCAGAGAAGCCATCACAAAAGAGTAATACTGGTCCAGGAGGCCGATAGCACAGCACTTCTTAAGGAAACTGGAGAAAATAGATGAATATGATGTGCCTCAAATGAGCAGTGACAGAAAGGGAGTGTCATGAATCTGCAGTAATGTCCTGACTGTCTGCTTACCTTTCTGGTTTGTGTATCAGCTTAGAGACCGTGCACTTTCACCTGTGTGGTTAAGTAATCTTCCCTCAGCATGGCTCCACCCCAGACTTTAACAGGAAACACTATTTAACCCCACGCACTGCAAGCCAGCCTTGCCAAGCAACATTAATTTGTTGAGGCCCACCTGTGTGTTCCTTGCCGTGTGCTCTACATTCGGTTCCATGTATTGACTGTGGAGAAGAGGGGTGAGGGAAAGAGAGATTAAGGAGAGACACAACTATCAGAAGGATTGGTAGAAAGCGCATGTTACAGAGAGGAAGGAGAGCTGAATGGAGAAACAAGGTCACCTGCAGTCTGTTTGGTGTTTTTCAGAGTAGTTTGCTGTTTTCCATTGATTCATTGTGCAGTGCAGCTGAGGCTGCAGAGAACGGAATGGGGAATCTCTGTCCTCAGTCCCTTTCTCTGTGCCAAAAGTGAGACATCAGGGGTGTTTAGAACCCTGATATTTCACCAAATCCCTCAAACAGGGCTACAGGTGCCAGCATGAACCTGTGAGATCTAAGGGGTTACATCTTTAGATCTCAGGGGTTCATGCTGGGACTTGTAGTTCTTCCATTTTGGGGGGAGTAACATCCTTAGATCTGAGAAGTTAATGTTGGAACTTGTAGTCTTTCATTTCTGGGGGGTGTGACCTCCCCAAAACTGAAAGACTACAGGTCCCAGCATGAGCCCCTCAGAGCTGAGGATGTGACATGCCCCTCCCCTCTCCCAATGGGGGGGGGGTAGGAATCAGGTAGGTCAGTGTAATGGTCAATATAGTAATTAGGTAGGTTACTGTGGTGGTCAGGTAAGTCAGTGTAGTGGTCAGATAGGTCAGTGTAGGATTCAGGTAGGTTAGTGTAGCAATCAGGTAGGTCAGTGTAGTGGCAAGGTAGTTCAGTACAATGGTCAGTATAGGAATCAGGTAGGTCAGTGTAGTGGTCATTGTAGGAATCAGGTAGGTCAGTGCAATGGTCAGTATAGGAGTGTAGTGGTCATTGTAGGAATCAGGTAGGTAGGATGTTACTGGTGATGTGACTGGATGGACTAAGGATATGACTGG
>BLSH010495593.1:17539-40749 GCA_018402905.1 Glandirana rugosa | reverse complement strand
TGATTTAAAGTGACACACAGACTTGAAATAATTGTGCAGAAGAGATGTGCACTGATTCCCGGTTTCATTTAAAGTGATACACACATTTTGCAGAACAGTGATATGGGTACTCCCGGCTTATTTATACTTTTTTGACACAGTTTGAAGATGATTTTAGAACAGTTCTATGGCCTCTAATGTTAATTAATACTTTTCAGACCCATTTTGAAGATGATCTCCGTTTTTGCATTTTTTATGTTTTTATTTTTTTAAAAATATTTAAAGTTATTTCCCTGTCCCCATTTCTTTGTAGGTCACTTGTCCCACCCTTACCCACATTTCCTTCCTTTTGCAGACCTCTAGGACCTTCCAGGACTATTTTACAACATTTTTTGTACCTAAAAGTCCGGGTCTCCATTGATTTCAATGGGGTCCGGGGTCCAGGACAAAGTTCGGGTTCTGTCCGGACCCGAACCCGGACTTTGTCCCGAAGTTCGGCCGAACCAGCAGAACCCGGACTTCTAGAAGTTCGCTCAACTCTATTTCTGGGGACTGAAAACCATCTCTTAAGTTTTGACGTATGTCTTCCTCTTCTCCTATGCCTCCAAAACGGCCAGAATCCTCCTCCTCTGTAATTCTGTAAGAATTGGTGAGTTGAGAGGAAGAAGTCCTGCTCTTCTTCCCTCTGCTCTGCCTCGAGTGCCCTGTCCATAATGCCACGCAGAGTCTGCTCCAGCAGGAACACAACAGCGATTGTGTCACTGATGCACGCATCGTCATGGCTCACCATCTTTGTGACCTCCTCAAATGGTGACAGTACAGTGCATGCATCCTTAACCACTTCAGCCCCGGAAGGATTTCCCACTGTAGGACCAGAGCACTTTTTGAGATTCGGCACTGCGTCACTTTAACTGACAATTGCGCGGTTGTGCGACGTTGTACCCAAACAAAATTTGCGTCCTTTTCCCCCCACAAATAGTGCTTTATTTTGGTGGTGTTTGATCCCCTCTGCGTCATTTCTGATCGCCGCTATAAATGAAAAAAAAGCGACAATTTTGCAAAAAAAATAAATTTTTCTTACATTTTGCTAAAATACAAATCCCAAAAAAATTTTATAAAAAAACAAATTTATTCATCGGTTTTGGCCGATTTATATTCTTCCTCATATTTTTGGTAAAAAAAAAATCGCAATTGGCGTTTATTGATTGGTTTGCTCAAAAGTTGCTGCGTTTACGAATGATGAGAATTCATTTCTGGGGTTTTTATTTTTTTACTTGTAATGGTGGCGATCTGCGATTTTTAGCGGTACTGCAGCAGGGCATGTCGGACAATTTTGACACTTTTTTGGGACCCTTGGCATTTATACAGCGATCAGTGCTATGAAAATGCACTGATTACTGTGTAAATGCCATTGGCAGGGAAGGGGTTAACCTGCAGGGGGCGCTCTAAGGGGTAACTGTGTTCCCTGGGCGTGTTCTAACTGAATGGGGGCTGGGCTGGCAGGGGGAGAGGAGTGATCACAGCTTCCATATACAGGGAGCCTGCGATCACAGCCCTTCCACCTCTGTCAGAACGGAGATCCATGTTTACATACACGTACCTCCGTTCTGTCTCTCCGGGGGGGGGGGGGTGATCGCGGGTAGCTGGCGGCGATCGAGTCCACCCTGGCCCCCCCGGAACACAATGAGTGCGCTCATAATACTCATTGCAGCCGCCGTCAGGTGACAGTGGTTTGCGATAACGAGCCACTTTGCCGCCATCACGCTGCTGCTGCAGCGGGCGGTTGGCAAGTGGTTAATAAGCAGCCATTGGCGTGGGGACTGGATGAGTTCTGAGGCTTTCCCCCTATAACGGTGGTCAAGGAGGGTTGCCAACCAATAGTGATCATTCTCCTTTATTGCACGTATTCTTGGATCCTTTCACAGCCTTTGCCCATGTGCCGCAAATTTGACAAGGCATGAGAAGCAGACTCCTCTGGGTCATTCAGGGTGACAGCATCTGGAACTGCCTCCTCCCAGCCACGTACTACTCCCATGGGTCCTGGGGATGGAAAGTCATCGCTTACTGTTTGACGTATGTCTTCCTCTGCCTCAATTCCTCCGAAACTGCCAGAATCCTCTTCATCATCCTCCTCCTCTCTCTCCTCCTGTGTGTTCTGTGGCATAGGAATGATGGCGACTGAAAAAAGTGGGCTTTGAGAGGAAAAAGTCCTCCTCTTCCTCCTGCTGCTCTGCCTTGAGTGCCCTGTCCATAATGCCAAGCAGAGTCTGCTCCAGCAGGAACACAACAGCAATTGTGTCACTGATGCATTGTCATGGCTCACCCACCTAGTCACCTCAGATGGTGACAGTACAGTGCATGTATCCTTTATCAGCAGCCATTGGCATGGGGAAAAAAAAGCCGAGCCGCCCTGAGCCTGTCCTTGCGCCATACGCACACAGGTACTCGTTGGCGGCCCTCTGTTGCAGGTGCACCATTGCCAAAGTTTAGTTCCACCTGGTGAGCATGTCACAAATCAGGTGGTTTATGGGCAGGTGGAATTCCTGCTGAGCTTCAGGCAACCAAACACTGGCTGTGTACGACCACCTGAAATGGTCTGCTTTAGAAGATCTTGCAAACCTGGGTACCTGTTTAAGAAAGCTGCACCTCCAAATTGAGGACGTTTGCCAAGCATGCACAAATGTGCCCTTCTCAGTCGAAGGGCAGACAGACGGCCAGTGCCATTATCAGACACCACCATTCCTGGCTCAAGCTTCCGTAGCGTGAACCACCTCTAGGCCTGCCCCCGCAGAGCTGAAAGGATCTCTGCTCCGGTGTGGCCCTTGTCCCTTAGACAGACCAGCTGAAGCACTGCATGGCATCTTTTAGCCTGACTCGTTTAATGGCTCCTTGAACACTTAGGGGGTACTGGTGGTTCATAGGACAATCCAGCAGAGGAGGGGCTGGAGCTGACAGATCTTGCATCATCAAACACCAGCTGTATGGAGACATGGCGGTAAAACAAACTCCAGCACTGAGCCCTGTCCTGCAAGCAGAGTTACCCAGTGCGCTTTGAACAAAATATATCGTACCTGACCATGCTTGCTGGACCTCGAGTCAGCAGTAAGGTAGATCTTGTGGCTGACTGCCTTGCCCAACAATGCCAAACATTGCCTTCCATGTGATGGTACAGAGCTGAAATGGCCTTACATAAAAAGAAATAGCAACTGGGAACCTGCCATTGTGGTACAGCACATTCTGCAAATTCACAGAAGGGGACAGAATCCACCAGGCGGAAAGGCGAGAGTTGTAAAGTCATTAATTTGGACAAGCTGGAATGTAGACGCTGGACATGTGGGTGGCAGGGAGTATAATTTTTTGCACTGCAGATAGGTCCAATTTTTACACACATCAGAGATCTCACACAGGGGAGAAGCCACTTCCTTGTCCTGAGTGAGGGGATTGTTCCTCACTGAAGTCCTGTCTTCCGTACATCAGAGGTCCCACACAACCCTGGAGGTGTATTAGTGAGTGCGGGAAATGTCTTGTATATGAATGTTGCTGGACATGTGGGGAAGAAGCACACCCTGATATACACCTCAGATATACTCCATGGCTGATCTTCATCATGGAAGAAACAGTTCATAAGGAGATCAGAGATCACCAAAGACATGGATGAAGTGTTGTACCGTGTTGGCCATTGATAGCAGGAGAAAAATAAAAATGGAGTCATTACCTCTCATTGGCTGAGTGCATTTTGTGGTGGAAACTCTTGCAAGAGGTCTGTTTTCTTAAGTCGTCTTCCAGGACGAAACGCGTTAACCCCTCCACTTAAAAGGCGGTCCTCTAGGGCTTTCAAAATAAAAATGGAGTCATTACCTCTCATTGGCTGAGTGCATTTTGTGGTGGAAGATTTCACAAACACAGGTCTCTTAAAAATAAAATTGAATGAATGTGAAACGCATTCCCCCAGCCGTGACCAGGATTGGTCATATTTTATTTCAGTGATTTCCTATGATTATTGGCTCCATCTAGTGGCAATAATGTGGATGACGGTCATAGGAAATTGCTGTGTTAGTGAAAATACGGGCAGAATTTGGCACAGCTGGGTGAATGCTCGTCACATTAAAGGACATAAGATAATGAAACCAGCAATATTATACCAACCATTAATGTAATACAGAGAAAACTGCATTTGGCTATTATATGGCACTAAGTATCATAGGCAGTAGCTCCATCTAGTGGCCAAATGCAACATTCTCCATTTTAAATCCGAGGAAAACATTCAAACAGCATAGCAAAGGGCCCAATAACATTCATTTTTTACCCCAATTCACAGAGACGACTCGCACGCTCGCTTTCATTGGACCCCGCAATTTTTTCATTAATAGACCCCTAAATGTCAGGAGACGTTTATATAAAGATGGGAAGTATGGAGCAGATAAATGAATGGACCTCCTAGCAGTGTTATTACCAGGCTGCAGCTAGGGGGAGCTCTAATGTTTGTAGTGTGACCACAGGAGAGCGATCCCATCTCACATTGACTCTTCCTCTGTCACAGATGTTTTTGCATTTTTGCACTCATGTTAAATAAACATTTTGGGCCAGAAGATTGGGTGTTTTAACTAAACATATTTTCTGTAGGTAAAGGCCCTAGAGAATAAAATGGTGGTGGTTCCGATGTTTTGTGTCCCACAATGGCAGTGCAACAGTTTATCAAGCATAAATATTTCAAAAAGTACATTTAAGGTATTTAACTGCTTCCCACCCGTCCAATGTACATAAACAGCTGGGTGGGAGCTTTGTCGGTCCTGAGTGGATGTATCCATACGTCCCTCAGAATAGGAGACCGCTCACGGCTGAAAGGCCATGCAGTGGCGCAAACCTGTGATGGCTGTGATCACAGGACACAGCCAAGACGGGATTGGGATATGGATGCTGTGACTGGCCCTCCTGATCATGTGATGGCTGATGTCCAATCACAGCCATCACAGTGTAAACAGAGACATGTGTCTCTGTACCAGTGTACAAAACATCTGTCAGTGCCCCATCACATCTGTACCAGTGTACAAATACATCTGTCATAGTGTCCCATCACATCTGTACCAGTGTACAAATACATCTGTCATAGTGTCCCATCACATCTGTACCAGTGTACAAAACATCTGTCATAGTGTCCCATCACATCTGTACCAGTGCACAAAACATCTGTCAGTGCCCCATCACATCTGTACCAGTGCACAAATACATCTGTCATAGTGCCCCATCACATCTGTACCAGTGTACAAATACATCTGTCATAGTGTCCCATCACATCTGTACCAGTGTACAAATACATCTGTCAGTGCCCCATCACATCTGTACCAGTGTACAAATACATCTGTCATAGTGTCCCATCACATCTGTACCACTGCACAAATACATCTGTCATAGTGTCCCATCACATCTGTACCACTGCACAAATACATCTGTCATAGTGTCCCATCACATCTGTACCAGTGTACAAATACATCTGTCAGTGTCCCCATCACATCTGTACCAGTGTACAAATACATCTGTCATAGTGTCCCATCACATCTGTACCAGTGCACAAATACATCTGTCATAGTGTCCCATCACATCTGTACCAGTGTACAAATACATCTGTCATAGTGTCCTATCACATCTGTACCAGTGTACAAATACATCTGTCATAGTGTCCTATCACATCTGTACCAGTGTACAAATACATCTGTCACAGTGTCCCATCACATCTGTACCAGTGTACAAATACATCTGTCCGTGTCCCATCACATCTGTACCAGTGTACACAACATCTGTCAGTGTCCCATCACATCTGTACCAGTGCACAAAACACCTTCAGTGTCCCATCACATCTGTACCAGTGCACAAAACATCTGTCACAGTGCCCCATCACATCTGTACCAGGGTCCCATCACATCTATATCAGTGCACAAAACATTTATCAGTGTCTAACAGTGTTTTTTATTTGCTATTTTTTCCCATAAAAGTGGAGTTACCCTTTAAATGTAATTTTTTTCTTTATAAATGTCAGTTTCGCTGCAGCAGGATCTATACACAGTACAGATGCCCCACTTTACAGGCAGACTACGGGGACCTCCACCAGGCACTACATTTAAAGGAATTTTTCATTTTTATTGTTTCACTTTAAGTATCATTAAAATCACTGTTCCTTTAAAATTATCTTTTTTAAAAAAAACACAGGGCAGTACCCGGGCACCCATACCCCTTTTATGGCCAATAACTTGAATATAAGCATTCAAAATGTGGGGACTTTTGATATTTCAACTCTCTAGTGCAGCCCTCAAATTTTGCACTTGCCTACTTGAAAAATGAGGGCTGGCAAGGAGCTGGGGGGGCGAGGTGAGCAGGCGAGGACTCAGAATCCTGTGCAACAATACACTAATCTCCTTCTGTGCAGCTGTGTATAAAGAAAACATCTCCAGGTGCCCTCTGTGTTCAGCGGTGCCGGGTGACAGTCAGTGGACTATTTTACCACTTTCGGCTTTGGCGGATTAACCTGCCTGATGCGCTACACAGTTGAAAGCCGGGCTGGGGCACAATGCGGATTAATCCACCAAAGCGGAAATTGGTAAAATAGTCCACTGACTGTCACCTATCACCCGGCACCGCTGAACACATAGGAGACCTGGAGATGTTTTTTTTATATACACAGCTGCACAGCGGGGGGATTCGTGTACTGATACACAGGATAGGGAGTCCTCACCTTTTCACCTCGACCCCAGTTCCAGAGGAACTGACAAGCACTGCACCCGGGACCTAAGAAGAAGCTGCCCAGACCAGGTACTGGGCACTAATGGGCACTGGTGTAGCTGCACTCATGGGCACCAATCAGACTGCATTAATTGGCACTGGTAAGGCTGCATTTGATTGGGGGTGTTGGTACCCGGGAGGGGTCATGAGCACAGGTGTTAGAAGAAGAGTGTGATAAGGGTTAATTGCATCTGGGTGTGGTTCCCTCTGAGTTGCTGAGAAGCAGCTCTATTTAAACTTCCTGTTTCCTGTAGCAAGTGTTGTTCGATCTATAACGTTACCGTGACCTGTATCTGCTCTGAAGTGACTTCCTGCATCTGTGACCCCGGCTATCTTTGGACTTTGTTTGCTTTCTGCCTGCCCCGACCTCCAGCTTGTCTACGACCCCTCTTCTGCCTGATCCCGTGTACTTCCGCTGCCCGCACGTTGCCGACCCTGCCTGCATCCTGACCATCCGCCTGTCTCATCCTTCTGTACCGCTTTGCCAGCACGTTGCCGACCCGGACTGTACCACTACGCTTCTGCCAAGCACGAGCTTCAGCGGACCTGCACCCACCACTAGCGACCACGTCCAGCCCTCGTGCTCCCCTGTGCTCCCGAGCTCCCTGTCTACACTATCAGGGGTTCGCGAACCAGGGCCGTAAGAGAGGTTGTCCCCTGCATAAGTCAGACTCGACCACCAGGTACGTGACAACAGGTGAGGCTGCAATGGTGGGCACAGGTGAGGCTACAATGGTGGGCACAGGAGAGGCTGCAATGATGGGCACAGGTGAGGTTGCAATGGTGGGCACAGGTGAGGCTATGGTGGGCACAGGTGAGGCTACAATGGTGAGCACAGGTGAGGCTGCAATGGTGGGCGCAGGTGAGGCTACAATGGTGGGCACAGGTGAGGCTACAATTGTGGGAACAGGTGAGGCTGCAATGGTGGGCACAGGTAAGGCTGCAATGGTGGGCACAGGTGAAGCTGCAATGGTGGGTACAGGTGAGGCTACAATGGCGGGCACAGGTGAGGCTACAATGGTAGGCACAGGTGAGGCTGCAATGGTGGGCACAGGTAAGGCTGCAATGGTGGGCACAGGTGAGGCTGCAATGGTGGGTACAGGTGAGGCTACAATGGTGGACACAGGTGAGGCTACAAAGGTAGGCACAGGTGAGGCTTCAATGGTGGGCACAGGTGAGGCTGCAATGGTGGGCACAGGTGGGACTGCACTAATGGGCACTGAGAAAGTTGTTGTTAATATTTATTTGTGTAACTTTATTCAGCATAAAACATTTAACTGTCATTTCTTGAAAATGTATGTGTGTGTGTATAGGGGTGGGGCACAGTAGGGGTTGGGTGGGGAAACTGGTGGCAAGTAACCGTTAAGGCCTGACTAGTAGCTTAGGACTTGAAATTTTGAGCCCTGCTCTAGTGTGTGCTAGTTGGTAATGCGCAAACTGTTGGCACTATATAAATCCTGTATAATAATAATAATGTAGCAACCTCTAGTGTGTGCTAGTTGGTAGTGTAGGTTTGTTAGTGTTTAGCTCAGGGCTAATCCTGAGCTGTTAATCTGGGTCAGGGTTCCGTGAGTCGCGGCTGGATGACTTATCCTGACAGCTCCTCTGGTGCCTTCCTCTGGTCTAGAAGGTTGTAGAAACTTCTAGAGCTGGTGGGTGGTGGCTTGGAGGAGCTGTTTGGAATATAAATGAGTTCTTCAGCCAATCCCCAGTAAAGGGCTGGTAAGGGACAGGGCTTACCTCATAAATAGGCATGGGCCATGCCAACAAGGGCAGTCAGGTGGAAGATGGAGATATAGTGCTTTGGAGCCTGTTGGTGGCCCTCTGGGGTACCCCCTAGTTGGGGGTGATCTTGGGCCAGGGCTTTGGTGCTGGAGGGGTCCTGCCACAACACAGGAAGGCACAGGATCAAGTGAGAGGACATTGTGAGTAGAGCAACACTACTGGGGACTTACAAGCAGGGGAGGGCTGGGCAAGGGGGCAGGGTGGCAATTGCCCCCCAGGCCACCCCAACTTACATTCAAAATGGCTGGCTAACTGCTAGCAGAGGGTGGATGCCCTGGGCCGGCCCTACCATGGAAAATGTCTATTATAGGAGCCGGTCCAGGAGGCGGGATTTTGTATGACAGCGTCCACGCTAGGTAAGCAGGAGACCCCCGCTCTTTGTAATCGGGCAGCTCTCCTCTTTCTGCATTGCAGGTTGCATTGGATGGGCACTGGTGAGGCTGCAGGGTACTGATGAGGCTGCATTGATGGGCACTGATCAGGCTGCATTGATGGGCACTGATGAGGCTGCACCTCCTTTGTTGCTATTAACATTAAAATATGTTACCACATTGTTTCATATTTGTCTTGCTTCATAGCATCAATATCTATTATAAAACCAGGTGGGCATGGATTGTGAGCTGATTCGGTGGTTCAATGGGCCACTTTACTGGACTTGCCCCCCAGGCCTAAGGCTGCCAGCCCTCTCCTGCTTACAAGGCTGCCACATGTAGCCAGTTCTCCCTGTAGACAGCGCTTTGCAAGTCTTCATCCCTTCCCTGGGAGATCTCCTGCAGAGTCAGCTGGGTGGGCTGGTGAGGAGTCTGGAGGACTGTGGAGGAAATTTAGCCGGGAGGGCTAGTGAAAGGGGCAGCTACAGCCAGATGGGTTGGCAGTGCCTGAAGAGGTGGTGCTGGGATCAGTAGCCACAGGAGGGAGATTGCAAGCTGATCACTGCGTTCTGCTACACGAGGGGCTTTCAGTTCCTGCCTGCAAAGGGCTGTTGCTAAATCTGACTGTGTCTGTCAGATCCATTTCAGCGACTCAGCTGGAGGCTGTAAGCGAGTAAAGTGCAGGATGAGTGCCAAGGAGGCTCTATATAGATGGTGTATAGGAAGATGTCCCTGAAGAAGTTGCCGAAGTTTTGCTGGTAAAGTTAAGTGGGCATGCTATAACCATGGGCGTCCGCAGAACTTTTTCCAGGGGGGGCATAATTTCAAGGTCATCCATGCTCTGCCCCTTTTTGACAATGTCATAATTACATTATCACGGTCAGAGACTGCAGACGTAGTACAGGAGATGGTCAGAGACTGCAGACGTAGTACAGGAGATGGTCAGAGACTGCAGACATGATCCAGGAGATGGTCAGAGACTGCAGACATAGTACAGGATATGGTCAGAGACTGCGGACATGTTCCAGGAGATGGTCAGAGACTGCAGACATGATACAGGAGACGGTCAGAGACTGCAGACATGATACAGGAGACGGTCAGAGACTGCGGACATGTTCCAGGAGATGGTCAGAGACTGCAGACGTGATACATGAGACAGTCAGAGACTGCGGACATGATACAGGAGACGGTCAGAAACTGCAGATATGATACAGGAGACGGTCAGAGACTGCAGACATGATACAGGAGACGGTCAGAGACTGCAGACATGTTCCAGGAGATGGTCAGAGACTGCAGACGTGATACAGGAGACGGTCAGAGACTGCAGACATAGTACAGGAGATGGTCAGAGACTGCAGACATAGTACAGGAGATGGTCAGAGACTGCAGACATAGTACAGGATATGGTCAGAGACTGCGGACATGGTACAGGAAACGGTCAGAGACTGCATACATGGCTCAAGAGGATAAGGACCTAGTGGGGAACCGCTGATCTGATGCCTGATTCCAGGGGGGGGGGGCAATTGCCCCCCCTTGCCCCTACCTGCGGACGCCCATGGCTATAACCTCCCATCCCCATCCAAGATATTAACCCTCAAATAAACTACAAAAAACAAAGTCACGGACTGTTCTCTGTCTGGAGTGCCTGTGAAAATTCGGTGTGCAGGGTGGAGGATCCCAGTTCATCTACGGCCCTTAAAGGCGTGCGCTACACAAGTTTGGGTCCCATAGGCTTTAACAAAGTTCACGGCTTGGGTACGAGCTTTTTACATATATGGGAATTCTGGTGCTAACCAGGCTGGGCGTTTTTTTGGCCCATCGCTATTCTCAGTGCAGAGTCGGCGAGGGACAGACGCAGCATCCACCTTGGTGCGTATATATTTTTTTGTTAAGCCCATACTTCTCTTTTAAAGTGAAACCCAAAAGGGGAAGTTTCGTTCTTTCTCCTCCTGCCCCCCCCCCCTCCTCCTTTGCCCCTTTTTTTTTGAAGGGGGGGTACCTGGCTTTTGACAGGTCCCAGCTTCCACTTCCAGTCAAATTACCATGGTGGATCCACACCCCCCCTCGCAGTCTTCTGGAACGCGTCATAGGTCCCAGAAGGCCCGCGGAACCATTCACAAAGGGCAGTGCGGCTTGCGCAGTGGCCAGCCGGGTGTTAGGGCCGGTTCACGCTGAGGCGATCCTAGGCGATATGCGATCCGACTTGTGTCGCCCCAATTCGCCTCAAATCGCCTGACATCAGAATTCCAATTGGAATGGATGGAGCCGTCTTACTCAAGTCCAAAGCGATTCCAAAAAAGGTTCCTGCACTATTTTCAAGCGGCTTCTAGGCGAATTGAGCCCATAGAAGTCAATGGAAGTTTGCTTCCAAGTCGGATCCCCGTCTATGAAGAAGCGACTTTCCAGGAAGAAAAACATAATTTTGCCAGAAGACACCCCTCTCATGTCCCAGGTACTCGCGTTGAAATCGCCTAAAATCTGATATCGCGCAGAAGTCGCGTCGCCCCGAAGTCGGATCGCCTCAGTGTGAACCGGCCCTAAAGCCACAATGTTTTTCAGCCAGCTGCCCACAATTAAGAAGACTGGTGAACAACTGGCTCAGTTGAGGACAGTGCTGGATCTCTGGACAGGTAAGTCTCCTGTTATCAACAGTCAGCAGCTACAGTTTTTGTATCGGCTGACTTGATTTTTTGAAGCTCCTCTTTAACCGCTGGTCGGCAATTGACGGCGACAGAGTGGCGCTGTAAGGCAAAACGCCGTCATATGACGGCGGCTGACAGATCGCGCACAGTGAGCGCGCGCCGCCGGAGGCGCGCCCACGCGCTCACTGTGTCCGGGGTGGGCCAATCTCCGCCGGCTACCCGCGATGCCCCCCCCCGGAGTGAAAGAACGGAGGTCCGTGTAAGTAAACGCGGACCTCCGTTCTGTGAGGGGGAAGGGCTGTGATCACTTCCCTTCCCCTGCCAGCCCAGCCCCCATACAGTTAGAACACGCCCAGGGAACACAGTTAACCCTTAGAGCGCCCCCTGCAGGTTAACCCCTTCACTGCCAATGGCATTTACACAGTAATCAGTGCATTTTTATAGCACTGATCGCTGTATAAATGCCAATGGTCCCAAAAAAGTGTCAGAATGGTCCGACATGTCCGCCGCAATATCGCAGTACCGCTAAAAATCGCAGATCGCCGCCATTACTAGTAAAAAATAAAAACCCCAGAAATGAATTCTCATCATCCGTAAACGCGACCACTTTTGCGCAAACCAATCAGTAAACGCCGATTGCGATTTTTTTTATCGCAAATATGAGGAAGAATATAAATCGGCCAAAAACGATGAAAAAAAATGTTTTTTTATATTTTTTTTTTGGATTTGTATTTTAGCAAAAAGTAAGAAATTTGGGTTTTTTTGCAAAAATTGTCGCTCTTCTTTTGTTTATAGCGGCGATCAGAAATGACGCAGCGGTGATCAAATACCACCAAAAGAAAGCTCTGCTTGTGGGAAAAAAAGGACGCAAATTTCGTTTGGGTACAACGTCGCACGACCGCGCAATTATCAGTTAAAGCGACACAGCGCCGAATCGCAAAAAGGGCTCCGGTCCTAAAGCTGGAAATCCTTCCGGGGCTGAAGTGGTTAAGATCATGTGCGCATCATGGTTTCTTTGGGTCCTATTCCTCACTTCCACGCTTCCTTCGAGTCTCAGTCTGGACAAACGATCGGTACGACCAATCGGTCGCTCACCCTCTCCTGTGGTCCTAAAACTCCATGCGTCTCAGGCAATAGGGAAGAGACAAGACGCTCTCATGGTGTAGTATTGTAAAATAGGAGTTTTTATTTACCCAATTAAAACCGTAATAAAAGATATCCAAAAAACTTCAAAACTTTAAAATTTACACAGCGGCGTCTATGCACCTTTCACTGTGTCTCCAGCAATGCAGGGAATAGCCTACGCGTTACGTCACGTCACGTGACTTCTTCAGGGCTCCGCCATCTTAAATCGCCTGATTTTATAATTACACTTTGAACTTTTTTGGACAGATAATGAAGATTTATGTTGGTGAAGCTGCTCAGTTCCAAAAACCAGGGACATTTCTATAGCTCACCTTGTGTCAGGGGTTAGTGGAGGATTTCCAGCGTTCCTACTATAAAATAAGGAATTAGGATGGAGCTTGATGCCACAGCACATACATGTAAACCCACATAATGCCAGTCTGTGCCGGGTTCCTGTGCAGACCTCACAGCTAATGTAGTTCTTTACCTTTGGGATTTAATGGATGAACGAGCCAGCAATATTTTATTGAGACTTAAGACTGACAGCTGAGTTATTGTGTACAGAGTGGGTGGAGCCTATAAGGGGTGTGGCTTCTAAGAAGTGGGATGGGGCAAAAAGGAAGGGCAGGGTCTGGCGCCCCACCATCTTAAAACTTCACCAGCCGCCACTGTTCCCGTCTATGAAGAAGCGACTTTCCAGGAAGAAGAACATAATTTTGCCAGAAGACACCCCTCTCATGTCCCAGGTACTCACGTTGAAATCAAAGTAGAAATCTTTATCTTCCGCGCTCGAGGAGTATAGCTTAACTGCAGTGGTGAAGCAAGGGATGTCTACTGTTGTCAAAGCTGGATAACGTGCCAACCTGCTGCCACCTATTGGACTGGGGTCGTCCCAACTATAGAAACAAAAAAGCACACAAGGGCATAGCGCATTATCCTTGATACATTTTAATCCATAAAATCATAAAAACATACTCACAAACAGCTTTTGTGTATAAAACATTCGCAGTGCTGGAATGGGTAACGACCATACGACCGTCTCCTGCCTGTGACCCAGATGGACTTGCTTACGCGTTTCCAGGCCGTAGCCTCTTCATCAGAGCCTCTTATACACAAAAGCTGTTTGTGAGTATGTTTTTATGATTTTATGGATTAAAATGTATCAAGGATAATGCGCTATGCCAGTGCGCCCTTGTGTACTCGTGTTGAAATCGCCTGATATCGCGCAGAAGTCGCGTCGCAATCGCGCCGCTTCGCCTTTTCAAATCTCCTAGCAAAGTCGCCCCGAAGTCGGATCGCCTCAGTGTGAACCGGCCCTAAAGCCACAACGTTTTTTTCAGCCAGCTGCCCACAATTAAGAAGACCGGTGAACAACTGGCTCGGTTGAGGACAGTGCTGGATCTCTGGACAGGTAAGTCTCCCGTTATCAACAGTCAGCAGCTACAGTTTTTGTATCGGCTGACTTGATTTTTTTGAAGCTCCTCTTTAAATTGTGTGAGCTTTATAGTTAAATGAATTACAAGGAGTTCCGGAAACGTCCCCTTGTAATAGTTATATATAAAGTCGGACGCTGGGTGGGTATACATGAACCCACCTGGCAGTGTGGTGAAACCACAGCTAATGGAGGAATGGTCAGGTCACAGATTTGGAAGTGGCACCTCTTCATATTTAGCCGTGCACTGACCTCCTGTGTCCCAGCAGCTGCAGCCGGCGGTAGGAAGAGGAGAGCCGTCAGCACGGTGGGCGGAGCACGGAGACGCACGGGATGATCAGTGCTGCAGGACCCAGAAAGGGGGTGATTCACAGATGATGGAACCGATCTCCCAATGGCTTCTCCTGTAGCAGTGGAGAGGTGGTGGAGGACAGAGGAGTAGATGTTGGCTGCAGAGGCGGCTCCAGGCTTTGTGAGGCCCCATTGACGCCCTGAAATAAAAACGGGGTGGTTATGGTTTTCCCCCAAATTTATTTTTACATGATAATAATTATAATTCGTTGACCTACTAAAACTGATGACGGTAACGATGATCGTACGAGAATAAGGTTAGCTTATATATATAAATAATCAATCACTCTGCTTTAACCCCTTCAGCCCCGGAAGGATTTTACACTTTAGGACCGGAGCCCTTTTTGCGATTCGGCGCTGCGTCGCTTTAACTGACAATTGCGCGGCCGTGCGACGTTGTACCCAAACAAAATTTGCGTCCTTTTTTTCCCCACAAATAGAGCTTTCTTTTGTTGGTATTTGATCGGGAACTCTGGTGTTAGTGAGTCTCTGGTCACCAAAGCCCCCCCTTACATCAGAGTTCCCCCTTACATCAGAGTTACAGGGCAAGGGGAACTTTGCAAACTCGGATGTAAGGGAGGCTTTGGTGACCAGAGAACCTCTTGCACCAGAATCCAAAAACATTCCCCTTTACATCAGGGTGCGCAGAGTTCCCGCTTGCACTGTAAGGCAACCCTGCATAGTCTAATGTACTTTAATGTACTTTAACCACTTACCAACCGGAAGGATTTCGCACTTTAGGACCAGAGCACTTTTTGCGATTCGGCGCTGCGTCGCTTTAACTGACAGTTGCGCGGCCGTGCGACGTTGCGCCCAAACAAAATTTGCGTCCTTTTTTTCCCCACAAATAGAGCTTTCTTTTGTTGGTATTTGATTGGGAACTCTGGTGTTAGTGAGTCTCTGGTCACCAAGCCCCCCCTTACATCAGAGTTCCCCCTTACATCAGAGTTACAGGGCAAGGGGAACTTTGCAAACTCAGGTGGAAGGGAGGCTTTGGTGACCAGAGAACCTCTTGCACCAGAATCCAAAAACATTCCCCTTTACATCAGGGTGCGCAGAGTTCCCGCTTGCACTGTAAGGCAACCCTGCATAGTCTAATGTACTTTAATGTACTTTAACCACTTACCAACCGGAAGGATTTCGCACTTTAGGACCAGAGCACTTTTTGCGATTCGGCGCTGCGTCGCTTTAACTGACAGTTGCGCGGCCGTGCGACGTTGCGCCCAAACAAAATTTGCGTCCTTTTTTTCCCCACAAATAGAGCTTTCTTTTGTTGGTATTTGATTGGGAACTCTGGTGTTAGTGAGTCTCTGGTCACCAAGCCCCCCCTTACATCAGAGTTCCCCCTTACATCAGAGTTACAGGGCAAGGGGAACTTTGCAAACTCAGGTGGAAGGGAGGCTTTGGTGACCAGAGAACCTCTTGCACCAGAATCCAAAAACATTCCCCTTTACATCAGGGTGCGCAGAGTTCCCGCTTGCACTGTAAGGCAACCCTGCATAGTCTAATGTACTTTAATGTACTTTAATGTACTTTAACCACTTACCAACCGGAAGGTTTTCCAGCTTTAGGACCAGAGCACTTTTTGCGATTCGGCGCTGTGTCGCTTTAACTGACAATTGCGCGGTCGTGCGACGTTGCACCCAAACTAAATTTGCGTCCTTTTTTTTCCCCACAAATAGACCTTTCTTTTGGTGGTATTTGATCACCGCTGCGTCATGCCTGATCGCCGCTATAAACAAAAGAAGAGCGACAATTTTGAAAAAAACAACAAATTTCTTACTTTTTGCTAAAATACAAATCCAAAAAAGAAAATATAAAAAAACATTTTTTTTCACCGTTTTTGGCCGATTTTATATTCTTCCTCATATTTGTGATCAAAAAAATCGCAATCGGCGTTTATTGATTGCTTTGCGCAAAAGTGGCCGCGTTTAGGGATGATGAGAATTAATTTCTGGGGTTTTTATTATTTTTTACTAGTAATAGTGGGGATCTGCGATTTTTAGCGGTACTGCGATATTGCAGTGGACATGTCGGACCATTTTGACACTTTTTTGGGACCATTGGCATTCATACAGCGATCAGTGCTATAAAAATGCGCTGATTACTGTGTAAATGCCATTGGCAGTGAAGGGGTTAACCTGCTCTAAGGGTTAACTGTGTTCCCCGGGCGTTCTAACTGTGTGTGGGCTGCCCTAGCAGGGGAAGGGGAGTGATCACAGCTTCCATATACAGGAAGGCTGTGATCACAGCCCTTCCCCCCTCACAGAACGGAGATCCATGTTTACTTACACCGACCTCTGTTCTTTCACTCCGGGGGGGGGGGGGCATCGCGGGTAGCAGGCGGAGATCGAGTCCGCCGCACCCGCTCCCTGGCCCCCGCGGAACACAGTGAGCGCGCCTCCGGCGGCGCGCGCGCTCACAGTGCTCGATCTGGCGGTTTGCCTAGCAGAGCCATCTTGTCGCCGTCGACAAGTGGTTAATAAAGCAAGGGTTTCATTTATTATAATGAAAGCAGAAATTCTAACGTCAAACTACTAAAAGAAAATATCATAGGGCCTATAACATAAGTAATATAAGGTGATACTTAAGCTGTCCTCGAAATGTTGGTCTGGCTGGCCTGATGGAAGGAAGGGAGCTCCCAGCACGAAACGCCGGCTTATAAACCCATTCACGCATCATCCACACGCCCAGCGCCAGCCTACTTCTGCATTCTGCCCAATGGTAGCAGACTTCCTCTCTTTGAGTCGGTCTCCTTATGTTGTCCACTAGAGGCAGTATATGCCCATGTTTGGACATTTGACCCGTTCATTCTCCAGTGCCAGGTGGCCTTTTGAAGATCTGTAATTCAGGCAATCAATCACCTTAGTAGTTGACTATTGCCGTCTTTATGTGCAGTCAATCAGGTCTCAATCTTTATTACACCAATGTGGCATTCCAACCGTTACTCCCTTGCCCAGGGGGGGCAGGACTCCCAGATGAAGGTTGATATGCCCTGGTCAGCTCCATAAAACGTGTTAAATGGCATTCCAGATTACTTCCAGCAGGGTGAAGGCTTTCATAGCTCTTGCATTATGGAAAAAACCATGTTGCCCTCCAACACGCCCATAATGGAAAACATAAGCTCCAGAAGTCGTAGGTTACGTGAGAGGTGAGTGTGGCAGAGGCGTAACTAGAACCTTCCGGACCTGAGCCAGGGGCCCTTTACTCTTATTTTATTATGGTCCCGCATTCACATGTTCTGCAGCAGGCCCCTTTCCTGCCCTTACATTTGAATCCCCTCTTATATCAGAGTTCCTAGTATTCCCAGGGCTCCCTTTACATCAGAGATCTCCTTTAACCACTTGCCGACCAATGGCGGCAAAGTGGCTTGATATCGCAAACCGCCGCCATCGATATCACTCACTGTGAGTGCGCGCCACCGGAGGCGCGCTCCCTGTGTTCGGGACGTGCCAGGGAGCGGGTAGGGCGGACTCGATCGCTGCCGGCTCCCCTGCAGTAAAAGAAGGAAGGTCCGTGTAAGTCAATGGTTCTCCACTCCAGTCCTCGGGACCCACCCAACAGGCCAGATTTTAAGTATTACCTTGAGGCAGACTAGAATACTGCAATCACTGAGCAGCAAATGATATCACCTGTGATGCATTTCAGTTATCCTGCAAACCTGGCCTGTTAGTGGGTCCCAAGGACCGGAGTTGAGAACCACTGGTGTAAGTAAACACGGATCTCCGTTCTGTTAGAGGGGGAAGGGCGGTGATCACAGGCTTCCTGTATATGGAAGCCATGATCACCTCCTTCCCCCCATACAGTTAGAACACGCCCAGGGAACACAGTTAACCCTTAGAGCGCCCCCTGCAGGTTAACCCCTTCACTTCCATTGGCATTTACACAGTAATCAGTGCATTTTTATAGCACTGATCGCTGTATAAATGCCAGTGGTCCCAAAAAAAAGTGTCAATATGGTCCGACATGTCTGCCGCAATATCGCAGTACCGCTAAAAATCGCAGGTCGCCGCCATTACTAGTAAAAAATAAAAACCCCAGAAATGAATTCTCATCATCTGTAAACGCGGCAACTTTTGCGCAAACCAATCAATAAACGCCGATTGCGATTTTTTTTACCTAAAATATGAGGAAGAATATAAATCGGCCAAAACCGATGGAAAAAAAAAATTTTTATATTTTTTTTTGTGGATTTGTATTTTAGCAAAAAATAAGAAATATTGTTTTTTTTGCAAAATTGTCGCTATTTTTTTTTTGTTTATAGCTGCGATCAGAAATGACGCAGAGGGGATCAAATGCCACCAAAAGAAAGCTCTGTTTGTGGGAAAAAAAGGATGCAAATTTCGTTTGGGCACAACGTCGCACGACCGCGCAATTGTCAGTTAAAGTGACGCAGCGCCGAATCGCAAAAAGGGCTCCGGTCCTAAAGCGGGAAATCCTTCCGGGGCTGAAGTGGTTAAAGTACATTAGACTACGCAGGGTTGCCTTACAGTGCACGCGGGAACTCTGCGGACCCTGATGTAAAGGGGAATGTTTTTGGATTCTGGTGCAAGAGGTTCTCTGGTCACCAAAGCCTCCCTTACACCTGGGTTTGCAAAGTTCCTCTTGCACTGTAACTCTGCTAACTCTGATGTAAGGGGGGCTTTGGTGACCAGAGAATCTCTAACACCAGAGCTCCCCTTTAAACCAGAGTCCAGAACAATCCCCTTTACATCAGAGTCCGCAGAGGTCAGGGATTGGGTGGGAGTGGGGTGGGCAATCTGCTGGTAGGGTGCAGGGGGGAGAAGAAGCTAGGGGGCAAGAGTAGTTTTAACCGGCACTTTATTGCTGTTTATGGACAGCAGGAAAGTGTCCTTTTTTACTGTCAACACTGCTTGGGGCCCCCTCCACAGTAGTGGAACGCCAGGGCCCAATCGCAAATGTGCGACCTTTGCGACCCTGGTAGTTCCGCCACTGTCACTCTGCAAATCAGCCGTTTGGCCGCTGCAAGGTCCACTTACAGGGCTCTTAATGCTGCCTGAGCATAGAAGTGTTAAGGTCCCCTGTTTATCAAAACTGGGGTAATGTGTCAGGCAACTTAGGCGGCCGCGTGGCCCCTGTGAGTGTGAGGCCTTAGACGACCGCCTAATTCACCTAATTAAAGAGCCTCCTCTGGTTGGCTGGGCTGCAGGGGAAGCTACAGGAGGATTAATTTCAATGAGGCAGTATATTGGGCTCTTTTTCTCGTCAGGTGCCCGGGCCCCTCTTTTAACTGATGGGGCCTGATAGAGGAGGACCCTTGTTCCATTCTAGGACATTACAAAGAATTATCCTGTTGAAATGGAACAGGAGGGTTCAGTCATTGGTCTGCCAAATGTTACTAGCTCCCCCCCCCCCCGTATGCTTCAGGCATTAGACTGGTGGATGGTTCCTCAGAATCTGACCTGAAGGGCCTGGTATGGAAATTGGGGGAACCCCTATGCAAATTTTTTTTTTCATTTTGGCCGGGGTTCCCCTTAAAATCCATACCAGACCTGAAGGTACGGCCTTTGGGGAGAATCCCTACGCATTTTTTTTTATTTTGGCATGGGGTTCCCCTTAAAATTCATACCAGACCATAAGGGCCTGGTACGGCCTTTGGGGAGAATCCCTACGCATTTTTTTTTTTATTTTGGCATGGGGTTCCCCTTAAAATTCATACCTGACCTGAAGGGCCTGGTACGGCCTTTGGGGGGGGAACCCCTAAGCAAATTAAAAAAAAAATTTTGGCCGGGGTTCCCCTTAACATCCATACCAGACCTGAAGAGTCTAGTGTGGACTTTGGGGGGTACCCCTACGCAATTTATTTTTAATTTTGGCATGGGGTACCCCTTAAAATTCATACCAGACCTGAAGGGCCTGTTATGGCCTTTGGGGGGGGGGAACCCCTACGCAAATTTTCTTTTTCCATTTTGGCCAGGGTTCCCCTTAATATTCAGGTCTGGTATGGACTTTGGGGGGGGAACCCCTACTCAAATTTTTTTTTACATTTTTGCTGGGGGTTCCCCTTAATATCCATACCAGACCTGAAGGGTCTGGTATGGACTTTGGGGGGAACCCTACGGAATTTTTTTTTATTTTGGCGTGGGGTTCCCCTTAAAATTCATACCAGACCTGAAGAGCCTTTGGGGGGGGGACACCAACAAAATTTTTTTTCAAATTTCGGCGTGGGGTTCCCCTTACAGTCCACACCAGACCCGAAGGGCCTGGTATGGACTGGGGGGGGGGGGACCCCCAACGTAAGGCTTTTTCAGTGATTTTTATCTGTATTTCCGGGAGCCGGCAATACATTACAGCCGCGAGCGACCTTAAACGACAATTTTACCTTTACAAATGTAATTTTGCGTTGACACTGTTCTAAACATCACAGAGATGCGCCCCTTTACCGGCAGACTAAGGGGACCCCCAGGCACAATATTTAAAGGAATATTTCATTTTTATTTTTTTACTTTAAGCATTATTAAAATCACTGCTCCTGAAAAAACAATTGATTTAAAAACTTTTTTTGCATTGATCCATGTCCCCTAGGGCAGGACCCGGGTCCTCAAACGCTTTTTAGGGCAATAACATTGCATATAAGCCTTTAAATGAGCACTTTTGATTTTTCATGTTCGAATCCCATAGACTTTAACGGCGTTCATGTGTTCGCACAATTATTTTTTCTGTTCGCATGTTCTGGTGCACACCGAACGGGCCAGGGGTGGGTGGGGGAGGGGTGATCGGCCCATCCCTACTCACCTGTCTTGCAGAAAGCAACTTTTGGACCAATACATGAGATTCTGTTAGTCCTGTTGACTCAAATGGTGTTTTTTTTTTTGGGTGGCAATCTCTTCGACGCGAAGAGTGCCAGAATTGGTGGCGCTTTCCTGCATTTCAGTTGACAAACCGGTACTGCATCCTCATCCATCTTTCTTGCTGAAGGCGGTTTCAAGTTTTCAATAAATTCATTGCCCCACCTTCATTTTTTTTCCAGCCCTCAGTCGTCACCGGCAGAAAAAGCTCTGCACACATCAGATGTGGTTCGGGCTGTCAATTTGAAGACGCCTGCAGCAGTCAGATTTGCTATTTATCCTGCCTAAAGCCTTGTTTCGATTGTCGTACGACCGCGCTTCAGTGATTTTGTACTGCGTACCGACGACACGAAAATTTCCGTACGACCGAGCTCAACGTCAGAAGTGACGTAGTATTTTTTGAATATCTTGGTATCTTTTTTTTCGTTTCTAAACATGCTTAGTATCGGTCGTACAATTTTTTTTTTACCATACTAACGGAACGAATATCGGATGTCGCCTTGTCAACAGACAAAAATTTACTAGTCTGCCTATCCAGCTTTTGTCTGATGAAAAAAGCAAATCAGCTATCGAAGGAGCATACTAATGTAGCGGTGCCCCCGAAGGAGCTGCTAATGAAATTTGTATTTGTTCCCGAGCCTCCCTCTGAATATTCCTGCAGCCAGTCACATGGATTTTCACACAGCCAGGTGCACACACAATCCTGCTCGTTTCCAATGACCAGTCTAGGGGATGAGTTTTCAATGCTTTATTGTTGAACTTGGATAGGAGAAGGATAGGTCTGGGATACTCCAAGTAACTGAGGACAAATTCTCCCTAGGTTCTGTATAGCAGGCGGTCAGTGGCTTCACACAGCAGACTGACTCCAGTGAAGTCCATCTTTAAGCAACGAAGGACATGCTGGACTTTGTTTCCTCAAGACACAGCCAGTGTCTCCTTTCTAACTCAATGTAGCCGACTACCAAAGGCACTTCATGGCAGGCTGACTTCAACAGAACAGGTCCCTTGTTCTGTTCTTCAAGACACTCTCCAGTGTCCCCTTTCTAGCTGGCACACCCAATTAAGCTGACCACGAGGGCAGGGGAAATTCTAGCAACACAGTCTCAGGGATCCTCTCACAGATCTGTACTCACACCATGTCCTGGGACAGTCGGTAGCGACACTTAGCCACTGCAGTATCAGACCGAATCCAAAGGACGTCCTGCCTCTGTCAACTTTCAAAGAACTGTGGGTTGCAGCTTCAGTATCCGGATAGGCCTCGACTAGGCCTAGCAGCCGGCAGCCTCCTGGATAGGTCCTCGGGCCTATCAGCCAGGAGCTAAACACACACCTCCACCCCTCAGGCTTGGGTGGGCTGGAACTCCTAACCTTGAACCCATGTGCTCCTTTTTATATGAAGGTGTTCACCCAAGATGCATTGGGGCACCACTCCCCTGCTAGCTGGTCAGAACCACCCTCAAATACACCTGCTGTGATTGGCTGAGGTTTTCTCCCTCTGTCCAATAGGAACCCATACTACTGGATAAGGTAAAACTTCTCCAGACCACATGAATCAGCACACTGAGCAGACCTTACTTAAATCAAAGTTCTCTGATAAGCAGACAGCATATAAATTCACCTGTCAGCTCTCCTGTTAAGCAGAGAGAGCCAAAACTATATACACTCACCAACACCCAAACTAGGAGGGCTAAGAAGAATTTAGGACAATTCCCATAGGAAATTTGCATCGTGTGTACGGGCCTTAGGGTTCAGGCAGCTTCAAAGTCGACCATTGCACAGTAGATCTGTCAGCTTATTACACAAGCCTATGGCTTGAAGTGTGAGGTTCACTCTACTAATATAGTTGGGGCCTCCTGGGCTGTCCATCGTCAGGCTTCAGTGCAAGGCTGTAACCTGGTCGAGTCGGTTAGTGTCGTCCACATAAACTCCCACCAAGACTGGT
>BLSH010495567.1:2019-16900 GCA_018402905.1 Glandirana rugosa | reverse complement strand
AATCATCTCATACTGCTATAGGGAGAGGTTTCTGCTGCTGCTGTGGGGGACAGATTAGTGTTCTAAAATCAACTAATACTGCTATAGGGAGAGGTTCCTACAGATGCTGTGAGGGACAGATTAGTGTTCTAAAATCATATCATACTGGTATACTGAGAAGTTCCGGCTGCTGGTGTGATGGACAAATTAATGTTGTAAAATCATATCATACTGGTATAAGGACAGGTTCCTGCTGCTGGTGTGAGGGACAGATTAGTGTTCTAAAATCATCTAATACTGCTATAGTGAGAGGTTCCTGCTGATGCTGTGAGCGACAGATTAGTGTTCTAAAATCATCTCATACTCCTATAGGGAGAGGTTTCTGCTGCTGCTGTGGGGGACAGATTAGTGTTCTAAAATCAACTAATACTGCTATAGGGAGAGGTTCCTACAGATGCTGTGAGGGACAGATTAGTGTTCTAAAATCAACTAATACTGCTATAGGGAGAGGTTCCTACAGATGCTGTGTGAGAAAGATTAGTGGTCTAAAATCATATCATACTGGTAAAAGGAAAGGTTCCTGCTGCTGGTGTGAGCAACAGATTGGTGTTCTAAAATCATATCATACTGGCATAGGGAGAGGTTCCTTCTGCTGCTGGGAGGGACAGATTAGTGTTCTAAAATCATCTCATACTGGTATAGGGAGAGGTTCCTGCTGCTGCTGTGAGGGGTAGATTAGTGTTCTAAAATCATATCATACTGGTATAGGGAGAGGTTCCTGCTGCTGCTGTGAGGGATAGATTAGTTTTCTAAAATCATCTCAAACTGCTATAGGGAGAGGTTCATTCCTGGTGCTGGTGTGAGGGATAGATTAGCGTTCTAAAATCATCTAATACTGCTATAGGTATCGGTTCCTGCTGATGCTGTGAGCGACAGATTAGTGTTCTAAAATCATCTCATACTGCTATAGGGAGAGGTTTCTGCTGCTGCTGTGGGGGACAGATTAGTGTTCTAAAATCAACTAATACTGCTATAGGGAGAGGTTCCTACAGATGCTGTGAGGGACAGATTAGTGTTCTAAAATCATATCATACTGGTATACTGAGAAGTTCCGGCTGCTGGTGTGATGGAAAAATTAATGTTGTAAAATCATATCATACTGGTATAAGGACAGGTTCCTGCTGCTGGTGTGAGGGACAGATTAGTGTTCTAAAATCATCTCATACTGCTATAAGGAGAGGTTCCAGGTGCTTCTGTTGTGCGGGATAGATTAGTGGTCTTAAATCATCTCATACTGCTATAGGGAGAAGTTCCTTCCTGGTGCTGGTGTGAGAGATAGATTAGCATTCTAAAATCATCATATACTGCTATAGGGAGAGGTACCTGCTGCTGCTGTGAGGGATAGATTAGTGTACTAATATCATCTCATACTGCTATAGGGAGAGGTTCCTTCCTGGTGATGGTGTGAGGGATAGATTAGCGCTCTAAAATCATCTCATACTGCTGTAGGTAGAGGTTCCTGCTGCTGTGAGGGACAGATTAGTGTTCTAAAATCATATCATACTGGTATAGTGAGAGGTTCCTGCTGCTGGTGTGAGGTACAGATTAGTGTTCTAAAATCATCTCATACTGCTATAGGGAGAGGTTCCTGCTGCTACTGTGTGGGATATATTAGTGTTCTAAAATCATCTCATAGTGCTACAGGGAGAGGTTCCTGGTGCTGGTGTGAGGAATAGATTAGCGTTCTAAAATCATCTCATACTCCTATAGGGAAAGGTTCTTGCTGCTGCTGTGTGGGATAGATTAGTGGTCTAAAATCATATCATACTGGTAAAAGGAGAGGTTCCTCCTGCTGGTGTGATGGACAGATTAGTGTTCTAAAATCATATCATACTAGTATAGAGAGGTTCATGCTGCTGCTGCGAGGGACAGATTAGTGTTCTAAAATCATCTCATACTGGTATAGGGAGTGGTTCCTGCTGCTGCTGTGAGGGACAGATTAAAGTTCTAAAATCATCTCATACTGCTATAAGGAGAGGTTCCTGCTGCTGCTGTGAGGGATAGATCAGAGTTCTAAAATCATCTTATACTGCTATAGGGCGAGGTTCCTTCCTGGTGCTGGTGTGAGGGATAGATTAGCGTTCTAAAATCATCTCATACTGCTATAGGGAGAGGTTTCTGCTGCTGCTGTGGGGGACAGGTTAGTGTTCTAAAATCAACTAATACTGCTATAGGGAGAGGTTCCTGTTGATGCTGTGAGGGACAGATTAGTGTTCTAAAACCATATCATACTGGTATAGGGAGAAGTTCCGGCTGCTGGTGTGACGGACAAATTAGTGTTCTAAAATCATATCATACTGGTATAGGGAGAGGTTCCTGCTGCTGGTGTGAGGGACAGATTAGTGTTCTAAAATCATCTCATACTGCTATAAGGAGAGGTTCCAGGTGCTTCTGCTGTGAGGGATAGATTAGTGTTCTAAAATCATCTCATACTGCTATAGGGAGAGGTTCCTTCCTGGTGCTGGTGCGAGGGAGAGATTAGCATTCTAAAATCATCTCATACTGCTATAAGGAGAGGTTCCTGCTGCTGCTGAGAGGGACAGATTAGTGTTCTAAAATCATCTCATACTGCTATAGGGAAAGGTACCTGCTGCTGCTGTGAGGGATAGATTAGGGTACTAAAATCATCTCATACTGGTATAGGGAGAGGTTCCTTCCTGGTGCTGGGGTGAGGTACAGATTAGTGTTCTAAAATCATCTCATACTGCTATAGGGAGAGGTTCCTGCTGCTGCTGTGAGGGATATATTAGTGTTCTAAAATCATTTCATATTGCTACAGGGAGAGGTTCCTGGTGCTGGTGTGAGGAATAGATTAGCGTTCTAAACTCTTCTCATACTCCTATAGGGAAAGGTTCCTGCTGCTGCTGTGTGGGATAGATTAGTGGTCTAAAATCATATCATACTGGTAAAAGGAGAGGTTCCTGCTGCTGGTGTGAGGGACAGATTAGTGTTCTAAAATCATCTCATACTGATATAGGGAGAGGTTACTTCCTGGTGTTGGTGTGAGGGATAGATTAGCGTTCTAAAATCTTCTCATGCTAGTATAGGGAGAGGTTCCTGCTGCTGCTGTGAGGGACATATTAGCGTTCTCAAATCATATCATACTGGTATAGGTAGAGGTACCTGCTGCTGGTGTGAGGTACAGATTAGTGTTCTAAAGTCATATCATACTGATATAGGGAGAAGTTCCTACTGCTGCTGTGAGGGACAGATGAGTGTTCTAAAATCATCTCATACTGCTGTAAGGAGAGGTTCCTGCTGCTGCTGTGAGGGATAGATTAGTGTTCTAATGTCATCTCATACTGCTATAGGGGGAGGTTCCTTCCTGGTGCTGGTGTGAGGGATAGATTAGCGTTCTAAAATTATCTCATACTGCTATAGGGAGAGGTTTCTGCTGCTGCTGTGGGGGACAGATTAGTGTTCTAAAATCAACTAATACTGCAATAGGGTGAGGTTCCTGCTGATGCTGTGAGGGACAGATTAGTGTTCCAAAATCATAACATACTGGTATAGGGAGAAGTTCCGGCTGCTGGTGTGACGGACAAATTAGTGTTCTAAAATCATATCATACTGGTATAGGGAGAGGATCCTGCTGCTGGTGTGAGGGACAGATTAGTGTTCTAAAATCATCTCATACTGCTATAAGGAGAGGTTCCAAGTGCATCTGCTGTGACGGTTAGATTAGTGTTCTAAAATCATCTCATACTGCTATAGTGAGAGGTTCCTTCCTGGTGCTGGTGTGAGGGATAGATTAGCATTCTAAAATCATCTCATACTGCTATAGGGAGAGGTTCCTGCTGCTGCTGTGAGGGGCAGATTAGTGTTCTAAAATCATCTCATACTGGTATAGGGAGAGGTTCCTGCTGCTGCTGTGAGGGACAGATTAGTGTTCTGAAATCATATCATACTGGTATAGAGAGAGGTTCCTCCTGCTGGTGTGAGGGACAGATTACTATTTAAAATCATCTCATACTGCTATAGGCAGAGGTTGCTGCTGCTGCTGTGAGGGACAGATTAGTGTTCTAAAATAATCTCATACTGCTATAGGGAGAGGTTCCTTTCTGGTGCTGGTGTGAAGGATAGATTAGCGTTCTAAATTCATCTCATACTACTATAGGGAGAGGTTCCTAATGCTGCTGTGAGGGATAGATTAGTGTTCTAAAATCATCTCATACTGCTATAGGGAGAGGTTCCTGATGCTGCTGTGAGGGATAGATTAATGTTCTAAAATCATCTCATACTGCAATAGGGAGAGGTTCCTGGTACTGGTGTGAGGGATAGATTAGCATTCTAAAATCATATCATACTGCTATAGGAAGAGGTTCCTGCTGCTGCTGTGATGGACAGATTTGTGTTCTAAAATCATATCATACTGGTACAGCAGTGGTTCTCAACTCCTGTCCTCGGGACACACCAACAGGCAAGATTTTAGGTATTACCTTGTGGAGATGCAGCTTAGAATACTGCAATCACTGAGCAGCAAATTATATCACCTGTGATGTATTTCAGATATCCTGCAAACCTAGCCTGTTAGTGGGTCCTGAGGAAAGGAGTTGAGAACCACTGTGGTATAGGGAGAGGTTCCTGCTGCTGGTGTGAGGGACAGATTAGTGTTCTAAAATCATACCCTACTGATATAGGGAGAGGTTCCTGCTGCTGATGTTAGGGACAGATTAGTGTTCTAAAATCATCTCATAAATCTATAAGGAGAGTTTCCTGCTGCTGCTTTGTGGGATAGATTAGTGTTCTAAAATCATATCATACTGCTATAGGGAGAGCTTCCTGCTGCTGCTGTGAGGGACAGATTAGTGTTCTAAAATCATCTCATACTACTACAGGGAGAGGTCCCTGCTGCTGCTGTGTGGGATAGAATAGTGTTCTAAAATCATCTCATACTGCTATAGGGAGAAGTTCCTTCCTTCTACTGGTGTGAGGAATAGATTAGAGTTGTAAAATCATCTCTTACTGCTATAGGGAGAGGTTCCTGCTGCTGCTGTATGGGATAGATTAGTGGTCTAAAATCATCTCATACTGGTATAGGGAGAGGTTCCTGCTGCTGCTGTGAGCGACAGATTAGTGTTATAAAATCATATCATAATGTTATAGATAGAGGTTCCTGCTGCTGTTGTGAGGGACAGATTAGTGTTCTAAAATCATCTCATACTGGTATAATGAGAAGTTCCTGCTGCTGCTATGAGTGACAAATATTTGTTCTAAAATCATGTCATACTGCTATAGTGAGAGGTTCCTGCTGCTGCTGTGAGGGATAGATTAGTGTTCTAAAATCATCTCATACTTCTATAAGGAGAGGTTCCTTCCTGGTGCTGGTGTGAGGTATAGATTAGCGTTCTAAAATCATCTCATACTGCTATAGGGAGAGGTTCCTGCTGCTGCTGTGAGGGACAGTTTAGTGTTCTAAAATCATTTCATACTGGTAGAGGGAGAGGTTCCTAATGCTGCTGTAAGAGATAGATTAATGTTCTAAAATCATCTCATACTGCTATAAGGAGAGGTTCCTGGTACTGATGTGAGGGACAGATTAGCGTTCTAAAATTATCTCATACTGCTATAGGGAGGGGTTCGTGCTGCTGCTGTGTGGGATAGATTAGTGGTCTAAAATATTTTCTTACTGCTATAGGTAGAGGTTCCTGGTGCTGGTGAGAGGGATAGATTAGTATTCTAAAATCATATCATACTGGTATAGGGAGAGGTTCCTGCTGTGAGGGACAGATTAGCGTTCTAAAGTCATATCATACTGGTATAGGTAGAGGTTCCTGCTGCAGGTGTGAGGGACAGATTAGTGTTCTAAAATCATATCACACTGGTATAGGGAGAGGTTCTTGGTGCTGCTGTGAGGGACAGATTAGTGTTCTAAAATCATCTCATACTGCTATAGGGAGAGGTTCCTTCCTGGTGCTGGTTTGAGGGATAAATTAGCGTTCTAAAATCGTCTCATACTGCTATAGGGAGAGGTTCCTGCTGATGCTTTGTGGGATAGATTAGTGGTCTAAAATCATCTTATACTGGTATAGGGAGAGGTTCCTGCTGCTGCTGTCAGGGACAGATTAGTGTTCTCAAATCATATCATACTGGTATAGGGAGAGGTTCCTGTTGCTGTTGTGAGGGACAGATTAGTGTTCTAAAATCATATCATACTTGTATAGGGAGAGGTTCCTGCTGCTGCTGTGAGGGACAGATTAGTGTTCTAAAATCATCTCATACTGCTATAGGGAGAGGTTCCTTACTGGTGCTGGTGTGAAGGATAGATTAGCATTCTAAAATCATCTCATACTGCTATAGAGAGAGGTTCCTATTGCTGCTGTGAAGGATAGATTAGTGTTCTAAAATCATCTCATACTACTACAGGGAGAGGTCCCTGCTGCTGCTGTGTGGGATAGAATAGTGTTCTAAAATCATCTCATACTGCTATAGGGAGAAGTTCCTTCCTTCTACTGGTGTGAGGAATAGATTAGAGTTGTAAAATCATCTCATACTGCTATAGGGAGAGGTTCCTGCTGCTGCTGTAGGGGATAGATTAGTGGTCTAAAATCATCTCATACTGGTATAGGGAGAGGTTCATGCTGCTGCTGTGAGGGACAGATTAGTGTTATAAAATCATATCATAATGTTATAGATAGAGGTTCCTGCTGCTGTTGTGAGGGACAGATTAGTGTTCTAAAAATCATCTCATACTGGTATAATGAGAAGTTCCTGCTGCTGCTATAAGGGACAAATATTTGTTCTAAAATCATGTCATACTGCTATAGTGAGAGGTTCCTGCTGCTGCTGTGAGGGACAGATTAGTGTTTTAAAATCATCTCATACTGCTATAGGGAGAGGTTCCTTACTGGTGCTGGTGTGAAGGATAGATTAGCATTCTAAAATTATCTCATACTGCTATAGAAAGAGGTTCCTACTGCTGCTGTGAAGGATAGATTAGTGTTCTAAAATCATCTCATACTGCAATCGGGAGAGGTTCCTGCTGCTGCTGTGAGGGATAGATTAGCGTTCTAAAATTATCTCATACTGCTATAGGTAGGGGTTCCTGCTGCTGCTGTGTGGGATAGATTAGTGGTGTAAAATCATATCATACTGGTATAGGGATAGGATCCTGCTGCTGGTGTAAGGGACAGATCAGTGTTCTAAAATCATACCATACTGTATAGGGAGAGGTTCCTGCTGCTGCTTTGAGGGATAAATTAGTGTTCTAAAATCATCTCATACTGCTTCAGAGAGAGGTTCCTTCCTGGTGCTAGTGTGTGGGATAGATTAGCGTTCTATAATCTCATACTGCTATAGGGAGAGTTTCCAGCTGCTGCGGTGAGAGACAGATTAGTGTTCTAAAATAATCTCATACTGCTATATGGAGAGGTTCCTTCCTGGTGTTGGTGTGAGGGATAGATTAGCGTTCTAAAATCATCTCATACTGCTATAGGGAGAGGTTCCTGCTGCTGATGTGTGGGATAGATTAGTGATCTAAAATCATATCATTCTGGTATAGGGAGAGTTTCTGCGGCCGCTGCGAGCGACAGATTAGTGTTCTAAAATCATCTCATACTGGTATAAGGAGAGGTTCCTGCTGCTGCTATGAGGGACAGATAGGTGTTCTAAAATCATCTCATACTGCTATAGTGAAAGGTTCCCGCTGCTGCTGTGAGGGATAGCTTAGTGTTCTAAAATCATCTCATACTGCTATAAGAAGAGGTTCCTTCCTGGTGCTAGTGTGAGAGATAGATTAGCGTTCTAAAATCATCTCATACTGCTATAGGGAGAGGTTTCTGCTGCTGCAGTGTGGGATATATTAGTGGTATAAAGTCATATTATACTGGTATTGGGAGAGGTTCCCGCTGCTGCTGTGAGGGACAGATTAATGTTCTAAAGTCATATCAAAATGGAATCGGGAGAGGTTCCTGCTGCTGCTGTGAGGGACTGATTAGTGTTCTAAAATCATCTCATACTGGTATAGGGAGAGGTTCCTGCTGCTGCTTTAATTGAAAGATTAGTGTTCTAAAATAATCTCATACTGCTATAGGGAGAGGTTCCTTCCCGGAGCTGGATTGAGGGATAGATTAGCACTCTAAAATCATCTCATACTGCTATAGGGAGAGGTTTCTGCTGCTGCTGTAAGGGACAGATTAGTGTTCTAAAATCATCTCATACTGCTATAGGGAGAGGTCCTTGCTGCTGCCGTGAGGGATAAATTAGTGTTCTAAAATCATCTCATACTGCTATAAGGAGAGGTTCCTTCCTGGTGCTGGTGTGAGGAATGGATTAGCATTCTAAAATCATCTCATACTGCTATAGGGAGAGGTTCCTGCTGCTGCTGTATGGGATAGATTAGTTGTCTAAAATCATCTCATACTGGTATAGGGAGAGGTCCCTGCTGCTGGTGTGAGGGACAGATTAGTGTTCTAAAATTATCTCATACTGCTATAGGGATAGGTTCCTGGTGTTGCTTTGAAGGATAGATTAGTGTTCTAAAATCACCTCATACTGCTATTGGGAGAGGTTCCTGGTGCTGGTGTGAGGGATAGATTAGCGTTCTAAAATACTCTCATGCTGCTATAGGGAGAGGTTCCTGCTGCTGCTGTGTGGGAAAGTTTAGTGGTCTAAAATCATATCATACTGGTATTGGGAGAGGTTACTGCTGCTGGTGTGAGGGACAGATTAGTCTTCTAAAATCTTTTCATACTGCTATGGGGAGAGGTTTATGCTGCTGCTGAGTGGGATAGATTAGTGATCTAAAAACATTTCATACTGCTATAGGAAGAGGTTCCTGGTGCTGGTGTGAGGGATAAATTAGTGTTCTAAAATCATATCATACTGGTATAGGGAGAGGTTCCTGCTGCTGCTGTGAGGGACAGATTAGTGCTCTAAAATCATATCATACTGGTATAGGGAGAGGTTCCTTCCTGGTGCTGGTGTGAGAGATAGATTAGCGTTCTAAAATCATCTCATACTGCTATAGGGAGAGGTTTCTGCTGCTGCTGTGTGGGAAAGATCAGTGGTCTAAAAACAATTCATACTGCTATAGGAAGAGGTTTCTGGTGCTGGTGTAAGGGATAGATTAGTGTTCTAAACTCATATCATACTGGTATAGGGAGAGGGTCCTGCTGCTGCTGTGAGGGGCAAATTAGTGTTCTAAAATCATATCATACTGGTATAAGTTCCAGCTGCTGCTGTGAGGGACAGATTAGTGGTTTAAAATTATCTCATACTGCTATAGGGAGAGGTTCTTGGTGCTGCTGTGAAGGATAGATTAGTGTGCTAAAATCATCTCATACTGCTATAGGGAGAGGTTCCTGGCGCTGGAGTGAGGGATAGATTAGCATTCTAAAATACTCTCATACTGCTATAGGCAGAGGTTCCTGGTGCTGCTTTGTGGGATGGATTAGTGGTCTAAAATCATATCATACTGGTATAGGGAGAAGTTCCGGCTGCTGCTGTAAGGGACAGATTAGTGTTCTAAAATCATCACATACTGATATAGGGAGAGGTTCCTGCTGCTGGTGTGAGGGACAGATTAGTGTTCTAAAATCATCTCATACTGCTATTGGGAGATGTTCCTGGTGCTCGTGTGAGGGATAGATTAGCATTCTAAAATACTCTCATGCTGCTATAGGGAGAGGTTCCTGCTGCTGCTTTGTGGGGAAGATTAGTGTTCTAAAATCATATCATACTGGTATTGGGAGAGGTTCCTGCTGCTGGTGTCAGGGACAGATTAGTCTTCTAAAATCTTTTCATACTGCTATAGGGAGAGGTTTATGCTGCTGCTGTGTGGGATAGATTAGTGATCTAAAAACATTTCATACTGCTATAGGAAGAGGTTCCTGGTGCTGGTGTGAGGGATAAATTAGTGTTCTAAAATCATATCATATTGGTATAGGGAGAGGTTCCTGCTGCTGCTGTGAGGGACAGATTAGTGTTCTAAAATCATATCATACTGGTACAGGGAGAGGTTCCTGCTGCTGGTGTGAGGGACAGATTAGTGTTCTAAAATCATCTCATAAATCTATAAGGAGAGGTTGCTGCTGCTGCTGTGTGGGATAGATTAGTGTTCTAAAATCATCTCACACTGCTATAGGGAGAGGTTACATCCTGGTGATGCTGTGAGGGATAGATTAGAGTTCTAAAATCATCTCATACTGCTATAGGGAGAGGTTCCTGCTGCTGCTGTGAGGGACAGATTAGTGTACTAAAATCATCTTATACTGCGATAGGGAGAGGTCCTTGCTGCAGCTGTGAGGTATAGATTAGTGTTATAAAATCATCTCATACTGCTATAAGGAGAGGTTCCTTCCTGGTGCTGGTGTGATGAATAGATTAGCATTCTAAAATCATCTCATACTGCAATAGGGAGAGGTTCCTTCTGCTGCTGTATGGGATAAATTAGTTGTCTAAAATCATGTCATACTGGTATAGGGAGAGGTTCCTGCTGCTGCTGTGAGGGAAAGATTAGTGTTCTAAAATCATATCATAATGGTATAGGGAGAGGTTTCTGCTGATGGTGTGAGGGACAGATTAGTGTTCTAAAATCATCTCATACTACTATAGGGAGAGGTTCCTGCTGCTGCTGTGAGGGATAGATTAGTGTTCTAAAATAATCTCATACTGCTATAAGGAGTGGTTCCTTCCAGTGCTGGTTTGAGGGATAGATTAGCGTTCTAAAATCATCTCATACTGGTATAGGGAGAGGTACCTGCTGCTGCGAGGGACAGATTAGTGTTCTAAAATCATATCATACTGTTGTAGGAAGAGGTTCCTGCTGTTGGTGTGAGTGACAGATTTGTGTTCTAAAATCTTCTCATACTGCTATAAGGAGAGGTTCCTGCTGCGGCTTTGATTGAAAGATTAGTGTTCTAAAATAATCTCATACTGCTATAGGGAGAGGTTCCTGCTGCTGCTGTGAGGGACAGATTAGTGTTCTAAAATCATCTCATACTGTTATAAGGAGAGTTTCTTTCCTGGTGCTGGTGTGAGGAATATATTAGCATTCTAAAATCATCTCATTCTGCTCTAGGAAGAGGTTCCTGCTGCTGCTGTGTGGGATAGATTAGTGGTCTAAAATCATATCATACTGGTATTGGGAGGGGTTCCTGCTGCTGCTGTGAGGGACAGATTAATGTTCTAAAGTCATATCATAATGGAATCGGGAGAGGTACCTGCTGCTACTGTGAGGGACAGATTTGCGTTCTCAAATTATATGATACTGGTATAGGAAGAGTTCCTGCTGCTGGTGTGAGGGACAGATTAGTGCTCTAAAATCATACCATACTGGTATAGGGAGAGGTATCTGCTGCTGGTGTGAGAGACAGATTTGTGTTCTAAAATCATCTCATACTGCTATAAGGAGAGGTTCCTGCTGCTGCTTTGATTGAAAGATTAGTGTTCTAAAATAATCTCATACTGCTATAGGGAAAGGTTCCTTCCCGGAGCTGGTTTGAGGGATAGATTAGCATTCTAAAATCACCTCATACTGCTATAGGGAGATTTACTGCTGCTGCTGTGAGGGACAGATTAGTGTTCTACAATCATCTCATACTGCTATAGAAAGAGGTTCCTGCTGATGCTGCGAAGGTTAGATTAGTGTTCTAAAATCATCTCATACTGCAGGTCCCTGCTGCTGTTGTGTGGGATAGATTAGTGGTCTAAAATCATCTCATACTGGTATAGGGAAAGGTTCCTGCTGCTGCTGTGAGGGACTGATTTGCGTTCTCAAATCATATGATACTGGTATAGGGAGAGGTTCCTGCTGATGGTGTGAGGGACAGATTAGTGTTCTAAAATCATATAATATTGGTTTAGGGAGAGATTCCTGCTGCTGGTGTGAGGGACACATTAGTGTTCTAAAATCACCTCATACTGCTATAAGGAGAGGTTCCTGCTGCTGCTGTGACAGATTAGTGTTCTAAAATAATCTCATACTGCTATAGGGAGAGGATCCTTCTGGTGCTGGTTTGAGGGTTAGATTAGCATTCTAAAATCATCTCATACTGCTCTAGGGAGAGGTTCCTGCTGCTGCTTTGTGGGATAGATTAGTGGTCTAAAATCATATCATATTGGTATTGGGAGAGGTTCCTGCTGCTACTGTGAGGGACAGATTAATGTTCTAAAGTCATATCATAATGGAATCGGGAGAGGTTCCTGCTGCTGCTGTGGGGGACAGATTAGTGTTCTAAAATCATCTCATACTGGTATAGGGAGAGGTTCCTGCTGCTGCTTTGATTGAAAAATTAGTGTTCTAAAATAATCTCATACTGCTATAGGGAGAGGTTCCTTCCCTGAGCTGGTTTGAGGGATAGATTAGCGTTCTAAAATCATCTCATACTGCTATAGGGAGATTTTCCTGCTGCTGCTGTGAGGGACAGATTAATGTACTAAAATCATCTCAAACTGCGATAGGGAGAGGTTTCTTCCTGGTGCTGGTGTGAGGGATAGATTAGCGTTCTAAAATCATCTCATATTGCTTTAGGGAGAGGTTTATGCTGCTGCTGTGAGGGACAGATTAGTGTTCTACAATCATCTCATACTGCTATAGGGAGAGGTCCTTGCTGCTGCTGTGAGGGATAGAATAGTGTTCTAAAATCATCTCATACTGCTATAAGGAGAGGTTCCTTCCTGGTGCTGTTGTGAGGAATATATTAGCATTCTAAAATCATCTCATACTGCTATAGGGATAGGTTCCTGCTGCTGCTGTGTGGGATAGATTAGTGGTCTAAAATCATCTCATACTGGTATAGGGAGAGGTTCCTGCTGCTTTTGTATGGGATAGATTAGTGGTCTAAAATCATCTCATACCGCTATAGGGAGATTTTCCTGCTGCTGCAATAAGGGACAGATTAGTGTTCTAAAATCATCTCATACTGCTATAGGGAGAGGTTTCCTCCTGGTGCTGGTGTGAGGGATAGATTAGCATTCTAAAATCATCTCATACTGCTTTAGGGAGAGGTTTCTGCTGCTGCTGTGAGGGACAGATTAGTGTTCTACAATCATCTCATACTGCTATAGGAAAAGGTTCCTGCTGCTGCTGCTGTGAGGGACAGATTAATGTTCTAAAGTCATATCATAATGGAATCGGGAGAGGTTCCTGCTGCTGCTGTGAGGGATTGATTAGTGTTCTAAAATCATCTCATACTGCTATAGGGAGAGGATCCTTCCTGGTGCTGGCGTGAGGAAAAGATTAGCGTTCTAAAATCATCTCATACTGTTATAGGGAGAGGTACCTGCTGCTACTGTGAGGGACAGATTTGCGTTCTCAAATCATATGATACTGGTATAGGAAGAGTTCCTGCTGCTGGTGTGAGGGACAGATTAGTGTTCTAAAATCATACCATACTGGTATAGGGAGAGGTTCCTGCTGTTGGTGTGAGAGACAGATTTGTGTTCAAAAATAATCTCATACTGCTATAGGGAGAGGATCCTTCTGGTGCTGGTTTGAGGGACAGATTAGCGTTCTAAAATCATCTCATACTGCTCTAGGGAGAGGTTCCTGCTGCTGCTCTGTGGGATAGATTAGTGGTCCAAAATCATATCATACTGGTATAAGGAGAGGTTCCTGCTGCTGGTGTGAGGGATAGATTAGTGTTCTAAAATCATCTCATACTGCTATAAGGAGAGATTACTTCCTGGTGCTGGTGTGAAGGATGGATTAGCGTTTTAAAATCATCTCATACTGCTATAGGGAGAGGTTTCTGCTGCTGCTGTGTTGGATAGATTAGTGGTCTAAAATCATCTCATACTGCTATAGGAAGAAGTTCCTGGTACTGGTGTGAGGGATAAATTACTTTTCTAAAATGATATCATACTGGTATAGGGAGAGGTTCCTACTGCTGCTGTGAGGGACAGATTAGCGTTCTAAAATCATATCATACTGGTATAGGGAGAGCTTCCTGCTGCTAGTGTGAGGCACAGATTAGTGTTCTAAAATTATATCATACTGGTATAGGGAGAGGTTGCTGATGCTGCTGTGAGGGATAGATTAGTGTTCTAAAATCATCTCATACTGCTATAGTGAGAGGTTCGTTCCTGGTGCTGGTGTGAGAGATAGATTAGCGTCCTAAAATCACCTCATACTGCTATAAGGAGAGATTCCTGTTTCTGCTGTGGGGGATAGATTAGTGTTCTAAATTCATCTCATACTGCTATTGGGAGAGGTTCCTGGTGCTGGTGTGAGGGATAGATTAGAGTTCTAAAATACTCTCATACTGCTATAGGGAGAGGTTCCTGCTGCTGCTCTGTGGGATAGATTAGTGGTCTAAAATCATATCATGCTGTTATAGGGAGAGGTCCCTTCTGCTGCTGTGAGGGACAGATTAGTCTTCTAAAAGCATCTCATACTGCTATAGGGACAGGTTTCTGCTGCTGCTGTGTGGGATAGATTAGTGATCTAAAAACATTTCATACTGCTATAGGAAGAGGTTCCTGGTGCTAGTTTGAGGGATAGATTAGTGTTCTAAAATCATATAACACTGGTATAGGGAGAGGTTCCTGCTGCGAGGGACAAATTAATGTTCAATAATCATATCATACTGGTATAGGGAGAGGATCCTGCTGCTGGTGTGAGGGACAGATTAGTGTTCTAAAATCATCTCATAAATCTATAAGGAGAGGTTCCTGCTGCTGCTGTGTGGGATAGATTAGTGTATTAAAATCATCTCATACTGCTATAGGGAGAGGTTCCTTCCTGGTGTTGGTGTGAGGAATAGATTAGCATTCTAAAATCATCTCATACTGCTATAGGGAGAGGTTCCTGCTGCTGCTGTATGGCATAGATTAGTTGTCTAAAATCATCTCATACTGGTATAGGGAGAGGTTCCTGGTGCTGCTGTGAGGGACAGATTAG